>JAWPHD010000323.1:0-506391 GCA_037043455.1 Cyrtodaria siliqua
TATCCAACACGGGTGTCTATGTCTGCATTTACCACTGTCAGTGTAACATAGACAGTACAGTTATAGCGTAAAAGGGACCCGCGGCATTAGTTTTTCTACGCATATGCATATTTGTAAATCTTTTTTAATAATACGTAGTGCATTATATGCTTGCACGTTTACATTTAAAGTAATGCTGGATATATAGCCTAGGCGCTATTTTTTTTTTATTCAAAATTGCTGTGTGTCCTTAAAACTAAGGTAGTTCGAATAGTTGTTTATGATCTATAGTGTTGTTTAGTTAGCATTGTACGGTGTTCTGTTAGGGCCATGTTACCATCGCATCTTACCATCGACCATCGCATCTTACCATCGCATCTTACCATCGACCATCGCAACTTACCATCGACCTAGGTCGATGGTCGATGATAAGATGCGATGGTAACATGGCCCTAACAGGACACCGTACATTTGCGTTTGCGGTAGTATCTTTTGTATGTGTGGACGTGTTGAATGTGCGGGACGTTGTCTGACGTGTCGACGTATTTTAAGTGCGGAAAGCTTAGACAATCATAATGTAAGGGTATTGACACTAATATTAAGACTTGTTACCAAATCCGTGTGGTGAACCAAGTGGTCAACCCATAAAATACAATATAAAATAAACATGGTGATAATAATAAATAGATCTTACATGTTCGGAGTCGGTAGTGGTAAAGTACCGTGGTAGTACGTCCGCGTAATCGATGTCCTGGCACACGTGGTCCAGCGATAGTTTGAGGATAACGACCCGCTATAAGTAGATCCTTAATGTAACCCGTACTTGGCTTGCGGAAGCATTCTGCGTATTCCAATACTGTTTTGTACGCATTAATACTGGATCCAAAAACTAACCTGTTTGTAGTAGACGAAACATGTAGTCTCATGTAGTGTCCTGTAATTATAAAAGTAATGGCACAGTTATATATTATGAATTGTTATGTTGTAGATAGTATCGTATCGGGGATGTTGACGTCGAATTCTGAGAAAATTACTTCATCGTGCATATAAACATATCTGCTATTGAACATCAACAAGGACAGGGGAGGGTTTGTGGTGGTGTAGGGTGGGGGCGGGGGTGGGGGGGGGGGGGGTGGGGGGGGGGGGGTTGCGATGAACATTTTCGAAAAACTATTTGTAGCTGTATCCTAACACCGAGTCACCCCACAAATAATCCCCTACCCACCTCCAAAATTACAGTCCCATCGATACAATGTTATAAGGAATCCCCTACCCACCACCAAAATTACCTATGCTGTCCCAGCGATACAATGTTATAAGGAATCCCCTACCCACCACCAAAATTACTTATGCTGTCCCAGCGATACAATGTTATAAGGAATCCCATACCAACATTATGTTGAGCTAAGAGAAATATGTTATATAAACAGAGAGAGAGAGAGAGAGAGAGAGAGAAACGTTATTAATACAAAAAGCCTATCAGTATACAGTACAAAATACACCATGTTTCTAATTAAACAGTCAATTGTTTGCTGACATCAATTTGACAAGTATATTCAATATATTCATTATTGTCCAACTGTTTATACATATTATCGTTATAACATTAGTGTTTCTTGTATATAACGCTTACATGTAAAGCAGAAAAGTATATTATTTGTTTACATCAGATAGATATTTCATTTGACGTATATGATAAATAAGCAACTAGGGAAACAAATATTATTATAAGAGGAGAAATTCTCCTATGTTATAAAGTAAATTTTGTTTCTTCTTTAAAAATAAAAACGGCGATAAATCTAAGAATTTCAACAGTTTTTGATTGCAACAATTCTATACATTTCGGTATATTTGGTATTTTCCAAAACCTTTTAATATATACCTATCTAAAATCCCCAAATATTGAACATTCTAGTATAAAATGAATAAATATATTCATTAGCTTACACGCACACCTTGGTCTGCCTTTATTTTACATTTTATTGGCCAGCACAGTTTGGGTTCTATGGGAGCCAAAAAGACAACATTAATTATGCAACCCTTTAGATAATGCTATACGGAAATCACAGCCTAAATTTGATTGAACTAGTACCAGCAATTAAGAGATAAACAGGGCATTGCTCATTTTAATAGCTATCCAACGTTGGGTTTCATGGGAGTCCAGGGTTTATACGAAACAAAATTACTTATTCTGCCCTTAAAGCTACACAGTCTCTATATCAATCGAGTGTCGTTATTTGTAACTTCATGTTCACCAGTTCATGTCTTAATCGGATATTTAAGCGAGCAAATATAGCGCAGGACATCATTTACTGTATAGACATCGACAAGTGCAGGTGGGTGTTTGTCGATTTGAAACTTCTTCACACGTGACTCATTGATATTCATGAGTTGTTACCAGTTAAAATAGGGACTGTGTAGCTTTAATATATTACTATAGGAAGTTCATGCCGAATCTGCCTTAGCTAGAACACAAACTGTAAGAGATATAGTCCTGCAAACACAACTTACACGACAAACTCGATGTGGACTGGGACACCGTCGGAGTGAGTGCATAAGCTTTCTTATTCTTCGAATAGTCGAGCTAATAAATACAACAGATCATATTATGAAATGTGTACATAATATAATAACGTATCCACAAAAAATATATACAATGCTCCTAAACGACATCTTTGGCGTTCCATAGAAAGCAATGCTGCTGAATATTCGAGCTATATATGAGTGGCAGAACCTAAGGTACATTGCGCCAAAATGAATGCATCGACAAATTATGCAACGATATAAATGCAATAAAACAATGCATTTTTCCCGAATACTTAGATAACAATGATAAAACACCGCAGTGTGCCCATGAGGCTGGAATAGTGGAAAGAAACTTACCACATCTATGCATCCGTCCATTTCTGAATCAAACTGTGTTTTTGTTAATGTTCTCGGCCTGTTGTACCACAAAGTTTAGAACCATTAAAAAGAAAAACGGCCAAATAAATCGACTTAAATAGACTCAAATGTACGTAAATGACTTATGCTCGTGCACGGTGGTGAGTGTATATTTAGCACAAGGACCCAATCAGTACAGTGAGATAAAGCCTTTGTTATTTTGCCAAGGGGCATTTACAATCAATTACATATGACACATTTAACTTCAAACGCAAACCATGCGCAGACCAAGAATGGCAATTTTGAGGGAACCTCTAATCCTGGAATCTCTGAAAAAGATAATTGAGAGCATTGTTTTGTTGTTCACTACAACGTCTACCATCCAACCCCAGCACCGGCCCAAGTCCCGGGTTCCTGAGATGTGCAAAATAAAACACAGTATAAATGTGTAGGGTAGGGGGTGAGAGAGAAGGGTCAAATGTTTTTTATGATCGGACACCCTAGTACTGGATCCGCGTAATCAGTTGCACGTTTAAGTGGGGTGTGGTTGAATGAGGGAACGCCGCTATATGCTTGGCCTTAAGGCAGCTCAGATTCTACGAAATCACCTGCTGCACAAGTAATGTATTTGAAGGAGGTAATATAAGCATTAATTTATGTTCCTAAATGTAACTAGAGGCTACATGGAAGAGTATTTGATAGCAAATACAAACACAAGATATACTTTTGTATGGCCGGGCACCATTCTCCCTCCCTAATCACCTAATCCTGCATCCGCGCATGCAGTTAAAAGCAAAATGTGTATTTGTGGCGGAGGGAAATTTGCCATTCACTACCTCCTCCCCCCGTCCCCGTGCCCCCGACCCACGCCTCACCCCTCGCGCCCCTCCACAAACAAATAAATAAATAATCATTATAATAATAAATTGCGAACCAATTCTTGATTATATTTGATTAAAGTAAACAAATACAAAATTATATTATTTCAACCCATATTTGTACATGCTAACAGCACGTATCATAAATGATATGATGTCCATGCTATTTCTGTTGTTTCTATAAATACGTATTTATGTGTTTATGCAATCATTTACATTTTCATCTTCTTCTCGAACCCACCGACATCCGATTCCTCCACGGATCGAAATTACATTATTCGTGTGACCATGACGATAACATTACATGCGTGTGACCATGACGATAACATTACTTCATGCGTGTGACCATGACGATAGCATTACTTCATGCGTGTGACCATGACGATAACATGACTTCATACGTGTGACCATGACGATAACAATACTTCATGCGTGTGACCATGACGATAACATTACTTCTTGCGTGTGACCATGACGATAGCATTACTTCCTACGTGTGACCATGACGATAACATTACTTCATGCGTGTGACCATGACGATAACATTAATTCATGCGTGTGACCATGACGATAACATAACTTCATACGTGTGACCATGACGATAACATAACTTCATGCGTGTGATCATGAGGATAACATTATTTCATGCGTGTGACCATGAGGATAACATTATTTCATGCGTGTGACCATGACGATAACATTACTTCCTATGTGTGACCATGACGATAACATTACAGCTGATGTTATCTGAAGGAAGTGCTATATGAGGTAGAACAACACGGTTTAATAAACATAATTATGGTATTTTGTACTATTCTTATAATTAATATTAATGATTGAACAAGTGCAGAGTAACAGGAGGCCGGGAGTTTTAAACAAATCAATATTGCCGTGTGTCCAATTCAAGTGCCATAACTCCAGGTTTTCTGGAACAATTAGGCTGGTTATGGAACCTGACCTAGATATCGTAATCATAATAATAAATGTTGGGACCATGTTTTTTAATTGTGAACAAAATCGGCCACAGTTGTGAAAAAATACTTATTTCGAATTGTGAAGTAGCCGAATTTCGGCCCCTGTTATAGCAGAAAAAAACCCAACTTGAAGTTGTCCATCATTAAATGATTTGCACAAGATTTGTACAGCAAATAGGGCGATACAGGCCCTATCGTGCATCTTGTTTCTCGTCTTCAAAATAAATTAATCTGCGTCTAGAACGTATTCAGTTCCAAATAATTTAGCAGTAGATTTATAGCAAAAATAAATCCATCAAATTGTAGGATATTACACATACTAAGGAGGTACATCTACCAGAATTAAACCTAGTATAGATTGTGTCAATGAGACAATTATTATCTTTTCCAGGACCGGTCTAGAGTTGTCAGTCTGTGTTGAAAGCTATATCCAGAGTTGCCAGTCTATATTGCAAGTTATGGAACCCAAGTCGTGTTTAACTGTACTTCATTGAAGATAAATAAAGTATTATAAAACACACACAAACAACAACAACATTTCTTCAGAATGTTTGTATCTTCGTACATCTATAATGGTTGTAGACTTAAATAAATCCCTGAATGTTATATGAACATCATAAAAGAAACACATGGCAATTTTGATTTCTTCCAGTGTCCGGAATTTTTATATTTAGATTATAAAAAAAAAAGACATCCGTGCGTTATTAAAGGTAAACATTTCATGGAATAAATACATGAAGTAGTAATGTTCTTGTAAGATTGGCATGTGTCCCTTTAATGTATACTAAGAACACACTTTTAAGCATATCCAGAGTGTAGCACCATCTTGGTAGCAAAGTGGATAAGGGCTAGTGCCAGTACTATTGCTGAAGATGTCTGCATGTGGGTTCTTTCCCTGGCATAGGCACGTCTGAGAATAAACTCCATCGCGTTTCCCTCTGAGGTAGCTGTCCCAATTTTACAGAATATGATGTGTTAACAGGACATAAACTAATCTGATTTCATATCTCAGAATAAGCTACAGTTTAAAGGGACAGGAAAGACAAGTAGAGTCGGCTAGTTTAAAGGGACAGGAAAGACAAGTAGAGTCGGCCAGTTTAAAGGGACAGGAAAGACAAGTAGAGTCGGCCAGTTTAAAGGGACAGGAAAGACAAGTATAGTCGGCTAGTTTAAAGGGACAGGAAAGACAAGTAGAGTCGGCCAGTTTAAAGGGACAGGAAAGACAAGTATAGTCGGCTAGTTTAAAGGGACAGGAAAGACAAGTAGAGTCGGCTAGTTTAAAGGGACAGGAATGACAAGTAGAGTCGGCTAGTTTAAAGGGACAGGAAAGACAAGTAGAGTCGGCTAGTTTAAAGGGACAGGAAAGACAAGTATAGTCGGCTAGTTTAAAGGGACAGGAAAGACAAGTAGAGTCGGCCAGTTTAAAGGGACAGGAAAGAAAAGTATAGTCGGCTAGTTTAAAGGGACAGGAAAGACAAGTAGAGTCGGCTAGTTTAAAGGGACAGGAATGACAAGTAGAGTCGGCTAGTTTAAAGGGACAGGAAAGACAAGTATAGTCGGCTAGTTTAAAGGGACAGGAAAGACAAGTAGAGTCGGCTAGTTTAAAGGGACAGGACAGACAAGTATAGTCGGTTAGTTTAAAGGGACAGGAAAGACAAGTAGAGTCGGCTAGTTTAAAGGGACAGGAATGACAAGTAGAGTTGGCTAGTTTAAAGGGACAGGCAAGACAAGTATAGTCGGCTAGTTTAAAGGGACAGGAAAGACAAGTAGAGTCGGCTAGTTTAAAGGGACAGGAATGACAAGTAGAGTCGGCTAGTTTAAAGGGACAGGAAAGACAAGTATAGTCGGCTAGTTTAAAGGGACAGGAAAGACAAGTAGAGTCGGCTAGTTTAAAGGGACAGGAAAGACAAGTCGAGTCGGCCAGTTTAAAGGGACAGGAAAGACAAGTAGAGTCGGCTAGTTTAAAGGGACAGGAAAGACAATTGAATTGAATTGGGGTTTTAAGGCGCACCAACACATGAAAAGGTTATATGGCGCCTAAAAGGCATGAACATGCCAGGCTCATCTTCCATGTACATCGAGATAAAATATGGAAAATGGGCCTAGAACCTTCTCACCCTGAACTGCAGAGTTGCTGCAAATTCTATCGTAGAAACTCCATTTACGCTGGAGCCACGTTAATGTTTTTCTGCCACTGCTCTTTGATGCGAGCGAGATGGCACCTGAAACAATGCAGGGATTATGATGAAGACCTTTAATGAACATGAACAAGAAATGATAAAATGAACATGAATTTGGGGGGATTTTACCCCTCTGCCTACCCCTCCAAAGGGATCTGCAGTGGCCGTATTCTTTGCACAGTGACCAAACGGGGCCCCCGGCAACCACACGGGGCAGTAGAGTCGGCTAGTTTAAAGGGACAGGAAAGACAAGTCGAGTCGGCTAGTTTAAAGGGACAGGAAATACAAGTAGAGTCGGCTAGTTTAAAGGGACAGGAAAGACAAGTCGAGTCGGCTAGTTTAAGGGGACATGAAAGACAAGTAGAGTCGGCTAGTTTAAAGGGACAGGAAAGACAAGTAGAGTCGGCTAGTTTAAAGGGACAGGAAAGACAAGTCGAGTCGGCTAGTTTAAAGGGACAGGAAAGACAAGTAGAGTCGGCTAGTTTAAAGGGACAGGAAAGACAAGTATAGTCGGCTAGTTTTTCAGCCAAAGTATTTAATTAATGCAGCTTTGGTAGTTCAGTACGCTACAGATCTCTGCCCTGCGTGAGTTCGCTTCCTGATTGAGGCGTGTCTGACGGATAACTTCATCTCATCTCACTCTGAGGTAACCTTGCATATGAAACTGACATACTATGAATGGATTTCACGTGTATTTTGAGTGACACTAATCACATTCCAGATCGAAACCACTTTCAGTCACTTTAAAATCTTGTTTTTTTCCTCTTTGAATGTCTTTTTTGAAAGAAACGTGTATTTAAAAAAAAAAGATGTAATTTGAAAAATGAGAAATAAATGTGTGGTTGGTTTTGACATGCATGGCATTTCACACTCCTGTTTTGTATAAATATCGGGTTTAGTTAGAACGGGCCATGTGACTTTACACGTACATAGCATTCGCAACTTCTCGTATACTACTTCGCAGCATATCCCGAAGAATGACGGGATTGGCCGAGCCTTTACGATTGCTTTCATAGTCGCCTAATCCAGAGCTGTGAATAGATGGTGCGTAACTTTTGAAATCCATAATTGACTAGCAAAAACAAACGATCTATCTGAACCCACTGAGTCACTTTTTTTTGTGTAAGATTACAACCTCTTGGGATCACTCTTAGTCCGTCGTCTTTAAAATTAGGTCAGCGTGACATCCAATATGGTAATATGAATAAGGCACTGCCTCATGGCGAGCGTCGGTTTAAGTAAATAAAATGGTTACATTGTGTAATATTACTCATACTGTAATACCTTATAACATAGGGATTTTCTAAACCCAACTCAGTTGCTCCGTTCTAAGGGACACACAAAAAACGCAACCCACTACTATTCACCAGGGAGTAACTCCCTGTATTCACATACAAACTTTGCGATCATCACATAAAAAAACTAATTCAACAAATTATTTAAGCATAACTCTTCGAAATCGAAATGGGGATCTACACATTATACTGTATTACTTGCAAATAGCGCTGTGATCTAGTGGTAGAGCGTTGGACCCATGATCCAAAAGTCGTGTCCCTGAGCCAGATCCATTGCGTTGTGTCCCTGAGCAAGACACTTTATATCTATGCTTAGTACTGGTTCTACCCAGGAAGACATCGAGAGTGATTCAAATAATTTCATAGAGCTTTCGTTACAATCGATGTAAAATAAATAAGTTTAAACTAAATCAAACCAAGCACTGCAGTGTGATTTCCATTGTAATGTTGGCAGGGCTTTTACCCACTAGCAATTGTGAAGACTCCCGACCCTAGCCTGGTCATTTTGGTGGAGAATAAAAAGCACGAAAACAGCCTAATTTGTGAAAAAAGTGTAGAATACATGCATTGTTTTTGTGGGAGCAGGATAATATGAAACATTTTAGATAAACTTTCTTCTATGAACATTTCCAGAACAAAACAATATTGAATATTGAACAATTTAAGTCGTAGAAATGTTTTCCGAAATAAATAAAATAATAATATTAAATAAAACAAATAAATTAATAATAATAATTGTGAAGCAAATCGGCCACAGTTGTGAAAAAAAGTAAACAGTGAGTAAGTGTCAGGTGAACTTGAATAAGCCTGATCAGTATAATTATGTATGCATACTTTTTTTTTATGAGAATTCTCAGAATGATCCAATCTATTTCTATTTCCTAAATGTAAAATTAATGCCTTCACTTAGCAGCAATGATCAGGTAGGAAGGAATAGGAATGAATTGTTTCATGTGATACTGAATGTTGCGTTGTAGACCTTCTCGACTCTCACCGCTGCAGGTTCGAATCCCACTGGGAGCTCGACTTGTGAGGATGTGTCGATCCTTACGGATGGCGGGAGGGGTATAGTACTGGTTCTATTCAGGACAAGTGGGTGGTCTGTCTCCACCACCCCAAAAATCCACCGTCATATATAACCTTACATGTGTTGAAAATGACGTAAAACACCATACAAACAAACAAACAAACAAATCATCGATGATGTCTCATTTGAAATAATCAGTTCGTTTAATACCTTCAGCTTGTTCCCAAGTCACCACTCTCTACATCCCCTCTTGAAATTAAAATTGCGTCGAACGTCACTGACTGACGTAATCAGCATTGAAAATTGTCATAATGGTGACGTACTATTACGTCTACAGTACAGTGGGTGTTTCACTTTGTCTACAAAGAACAAAAAAGGTTTACGTTTGTGCTTTCAAGTAAAAGAAAGGATATTTCACTTACCGCCTTTGGTTTCGCATAAACAGTTTAAGGATAAAAAAGTAGGCGAATAATTATTATTGCATATAACTATTGTTTCAGGTGAATTTGTATTATTAATAAGTGTAATTGAGATTTAAATGGCGCAGTGGGTCGTTAAATACAATTTGAACAAAAAGCAATGACACAGTTCACACAATCTCAGACATTTATTACTATTAGGTAGTATGGTCAGCGCTTAGCCAGCTTTCTTAGTCCTTTTGTCATATTGTATTTTCAATGAAATTGGACTGCTTTCAAGTATGTAGATCTAATATAAAAAAAATAGATCTAGTAAAACTAACTTAATTACATATTGACGCAGTCACTTTTATTTAAACATAATCAAGCATTAAATCGTTGATTTTGTTGTTGCTGAACAGTGGCAAGCGTCGTCTTACGTTAATAGACTAGAGCGATTAAATAATGTGTGCAATACTCATACTGTTATGCCTTTGTACATCAGTGGAGTTTTCTAAACTCAATGCAAAATGAAAAGATCTGCTTGAGTGCTTCTACATCAAATTTGATTCATATTTTGGATTGTTTTTACATTTGTTTGGGTTTCTAAATGAATCATTTTAACTTATACTTTTACTGCAATCAAAAACTGGTTATAGTTTTGCCCTTCACAAAGGTAGTACCTAGTACTGTGAGTGTAATGAAAGTGATGGTCCTTGATTGGAAAATAAAAGTTATTCTATTCTATTTTATTTTAAGCCAGAGAACCAGGCTATTATATTTTATCTTTATTTTTTTAAATAATAAATATTGACGCATTCACTTTTATTTAAACGTAATTAAGCATTAAATCGTGGATTTTGTTGTTTTTGAACAAATTAGATTGTAAAAAATAAATATGTTGAATTGAATGGACTGAGTCAGCGAAATAGAAGAGAAGAGAATCGAAAACAAACTTAATTTACACGTATGTTATATTCAATGCATAAGACCTCGCTTTCCTCGGTGAAATTAGCTGTATAACGTCTCTTCGCTCGATGTAATCTCGGTGTAATTAGCTTTAATTTCCTTCGAATAACACCTCGCTCCGCTCGGCGTTCTTGCGAGGTTATAACGACGTGCTAGAAATATGACTCACCTGCACGGTGCACCGTTTTACTTGCACGATGCAACTTTACGGGCAGGTAACTCTAGCGGTTTGACGAAGATTTTTATTGCCTTAGTATGGCAATTTCAGAAAATCAACAACGCGTTAACCGTAAGGCGAGCTTACGCTCGCGATTACTACAAAAGGTCGAAACCTTACACAAATCATCTCATCAAGAACCACTGTACATATATCAACACGTTTTCTTTATTAATGAAGGCCAATCCATAGGCCTATACTATTACCATAGTATAGGAAGCTAGAGAGAAGAAAGGCCTTATAGTATATGTATATAGTATTTAGGGCCTTTACTATAGCCTATATATTTAACAAATTTCTTCCTATCTCTTTATTTCTATACTATCATAATGCAAGCCTGTTGGCAAACCAATAGATTATAAAGTTTGTTCAAATGAAGTATAGAACCCGAGTCTGAAACCACTCTTCAGGGCAAATAACTTACACTAAAATTAATAACTTTTCAGATTTTAGGGGATGTTTAGCTAGTGACAGAAAGATCGGGACTTTATGTTTAAGTTTAATTTCTTCAATAAAATGTACAGAAAATCTGAAGGCATGCATACAGTTCTGGGCCCATTCTCATATTTTATTTAAAAATCATACACATATCAAATGACTAACAGATAGGAAACTTCTCTAATCACGAGATTTGAAACTTCCAATCAACCAGCGTAGCCGCTAAATATCACGTGGTTACCCTTTCAAGTTGAACAAGTGAACTTTTTGAAGTTCTTATTTGCTCAAAATGTTTAGTGTATTGGAACGAGAAATAAACGTCAGTTTCCCTTCTCTTTATTACCTATTCAAAGTTTTCAATCTCTTCGTTTTTAGGTCTGAACAATATAAATAACGGAAATAGAAGCCAAAGGCGGATCGAGGTTTCGTGATTAGGTGGCTTGTACTTTTTGAAATAAATGATTAACGAGCAAAAACAATGATCTTAGCCTGATGAGTTTTTTTACGAGGTCACGAATCCTTTTTTTGTGCGAGTTTGGGGTCTTCTTGTATATCTGGTTTGGTTTTGGAATGCATGTATATTATGTTTACGGGGTTTGAGATGTTATGTGTCGTTCGATCTCCTACCTTGTATCCTCATCTGGAAATGAGCATCATGTTTTATATGAAAGAACATCTAAAATATAAATTAGTTGTATTTTATTTATATACATATAATAGAGACCCGTGGGCGAGTCTAGGTTTCAGATAGTAATGTATGTACCTTATAGTTGTAAGGGCTGACTATGAAATCGGAATTTCAAAATAGGAGGATGAGGTGGGGATAAAAGCAATAACACGACGGGGGTCAGCATGTTTTTAAGCACATGGTAGCCTTCCCCCACCCCCACCCACCCCACCCCGAACACACACACACACACACACACACACAAAATAATATTAAAAAAAAAGTACGGTACGGGTTTGCGGCGGATGTATGGTGAGGTATTCTTAATATTTTCTTTTATAATATTCGCAGGCCATGTCGACATTAAAGGCTTACGTCAACACGACTTAGAAAAGAAGAAAAAAAATGCCGGTCTGCTGAGGGAGAGAGCGAGGCAGTTCAAATAGGACAGCGGGATTTAAATCATCAGTGGGAGGCATAGGAAGAGCTAGTTTTTGGTTGTTGTTTTAAAGTCGAAATATTCTTAGGCCATTTGTTACAATAAACTAATTTGTTAAACAGGGTTACTTCCCTTAGGTATTACGTCATAATCATCTGTAGTAGTAATAATAATGTTGAGAATACCCCTATGACGTGTTTGCGCCGAGTCAAAATCGAATTGTCAGCTACGAAAAATACAAAATATGTTGATAATGTAGCCTTTCTAGCCCTTTTAAAGATTGGATTCGGACACACGATAAGTTGTTGAAATAGAATGTTAACAGAATATATAACATTACGTTGATAAATTAACATGCTAGTCTTTAGAAGTTGACTGAATTGACAACATCGGCGTAAAAATCGCTGTATTTTTGCATGTTGATACTCGATTTCAAATCATTCAATTAATATTTTGATGTTTTCTTTGACTTATGACATTTTTTTCATTGGTATAAATAATTTCAAATCGAGGATGTAGTGGCAATAATGGCTACTTATATAAGAATTTTGATTTTTCTTCATTTTTTTCGGTATTTTCAAGCCAATTGGGATTTTCAGGGTTTTTTCAAAGAGGTACTCAGTAGGGAACTATTTTAACCGTTGCCATGCAGTTTTCAAGTGAGCGGAGACGCCCAAAGAAATAACTACCTGCGTACCCACTGTAATGTATGTGAACCCTACAAAAAATACGAAATTCATACACTATCTAGCTTAACATGTGGTGCTTTGGTCAAATTCTTCTGAAAATTGACTGAACCGCATGTCAATATTGGCTTTGCTGTAGCATCTGTCTTTTACACTGCAAATGTATGCTAAAGCAAAGAAAATCCATATTTTTCGCATTAAAAATTGCTTAAATGGAGAAAAATAATATTTTCTGTTTTCCTTTGTCTCATACATATTCAATCACGGTCCGTTCAGGGGCGATAATAGAGGTGTGAGGTGTAACCCTCATATAAAACAACTACGCCCGTGGATCTTATTCGGCTTACCAATAGGTCGGGTGGGTGGGGGCAAGGAGGAGTCTTATAGCAGAATAAAAGAGGTGTGAAGTGTAACCCTCATATAAAAAACTATGCTCGTGGATCTTACTCGACTTACCAATAGGTCGGGTGGGTGGGGGCAAGGAGGGGTCTTATAACAGAATAATAGAGGTGTGAGGTGTAACCCTCATATAAAAAAAATATGCTCGTGGATCTTACTCGGCTTACCAATAGGTCGGGAGGGTGGGGGCAAGGATGGGTCTTATAACAGAATAATAGAGGTGTGAGGTGTAACCCTCATATAAAAAACTATGCTCGTGGATCTTTCTCGACTTACCAGTAGGTCGGGTGGGTGGGGGCAAGGAGGGGTCTTATAACAGAATAATAGAGGTGTGAGGTGTAACCCTCATATAAAAAAATATGCTCGAGGATCTTACTCGGCTTACCAATAGGTCGGGTGGGTGTGGGCAAGGAGGGGTCTTATAACAGAATAATAGAGGTGTGAGGTGCAACCACCATATAAACAAACTTTGCTCATGGATCTTACTCGACTTACCAATAGGGCGGGTGGGTGGGGCAATGGGGGGTCAATAAAAAAATAATATAGGTGTGAGATGTAACCACCATAATAGAGGTGTGGGGTGTAACCACCATGTAAACAAACTATGCTCGTGGATCTTACTCAGCTTAGCAATAGGTCGGGCGGGTGGGTAGGGCCAATGAGGGGTCTTATTACAGAATAATAGAGGTGTGAGGTGTAACCCTCATATAAAAAAAAACTATGCTCGTGGATCTTACTCGCCAGCTACTAACGTTTTGCATGTTTTCCTGCATACCAGATGTTGGCACGCGTAAATTTTATCTCAACCCTAGGGTGAGATGGAAATATCTCGCCCCGGTAAAATGACGGATATTCTTGTCCGGTATGCAAGAAAACTCATGACTAAAATAAGTTCTTTTCTCGATTATCTCACCGTAGTATGTAATACCAGTCCCACACTTAATATTACAATCTTCTATACCAGGGTGAGATTATAAGAATCTTTCATAGGTATCCGGTGAAGATAGGGAATTCCAACCCGAGGTATACGTGTTTTTATCGGAACCGAGCCTCTGCCGAGGTTCCGATTAAAACACTTATACCGAATACCCATGATAGATTCTTTTTCTTGCATATCAGAGACATGTTGTGCGTTGACGCCGCCAGCGACTAACGTTTTGCATGTTTTCCGGCATACCGGATGTTGGCGCGCGTGAATTATATCTCGACCCAAGGGTGAGCTGGAAATATCTAGCCCCGGTAAAATGACGGATATCCTTGTCCGGTATGCAAGAAAATTCTGTCCTGACCGAGACAGGCTGGGCGCTCGGTTACCTCTCCATAATATGTAATACCAATCCCACGTCTTATACAAGGATTTGTCGACAATTAGTAAATATGCATAAGACGTATATTTTCACAGTTTTTTTAATATCGCATTATGATAAATATAGTTCTCCGAACCGTTTGAATAAGTCAAGGGGCACATCAGATCTGCCGATGTCGCGCTTTCAGATCACAGAAAATAAAGGATAATTTCACTAATTATCGTATATACATTTTCACATACAAGATGCTCATGTTTAATTCAGTTAGTCTAACTGCAATACTATTAAAATCGTTTCATAAAAAGAACAAAAATATCAACATACCCGCTAGCATTTATACTTCACTGCGTTACTCAATATTAGTTTTCATAGAGAAAATAAATAGTCAATAACTAATGAGTTTCCGTTATAATCCAAACCTTAAAGAATCATCAAAATAAAATGACAAATGAGTATTGGTATTAAAGTATTTTATTATAGTAAGAAATAATTTTATGTTTAAAGCATAGGATCGTCACCATTTCCGCCGTTGACAATATCAGTGTATGTTTATACGTTTTTTTTTGTTGTTTTTTTAAATTATTAACACCATTTCGAACTAGCTAATTCAGTTTCGGAACACGTCACTGAGCATAGCATACGCATGATTTATTTTCTCTCTATTTCTTATTTTGATAATACCAATAGGAAACACATTTGAAGTTCTACAATTGAACTATTCTAGTTGTGTTTTCTTATATGCGCTCACCGATTTCTAAATAATTAAACACTTTCTAAGTAATATTAGCACAATACTGTAAGATATATCGACATGTACACCCAAGAAAGTAATATAAAAACACACCACACACAATGCAACAAGGTAAATTAAAAAATATTGTGTCATTTTTATTTTAATTATCTCTTTTTTTTATTGTTGTATTACAAGAAAAAAATGATTTTTTAAAAATAATTACCGGAATTTGAATATCTTTATTTATATAGGACCTATATCTTATTTCATGTCACTGTGCCCGTTATATTTGCTTTAATGTCAAACCAAGAACCAGCTTCAGGTTTATCATATATATGACCAGTAATTAACTACGGGTATCTTGTCAAATAAACCGTCAAATTAGGCGCCGTTGTATTTGACGAGTGCAATATGCAATTAGGGAATTTATGACTCGACTATGTAATCAATCAAGCCAAGCCGCCAGTTGAAAGAAGTTTTATATTTCTCATATACATTATGAGATTATACACAGCAGCAGCGCGGAACAGGTTACACTGTCATTAATTTTAACAAAAACACCAGTAATACGCGACCGGTTTATTCTAGCGGTCAAAACGTACAGGTAAGCGCTAAGCGCGTTATCGATCGGAAGACCCGTTTTATCGATAGACACTGTGATCTCGTGCTTTCTATGTGAGAGTCCACGAGATTTCATCACTATTGCTTATCCTTTTTATGGACAAATCCTTGTCTATTACAATATGCTATACCAGGGTGATATAATTCTGTCCTGACTGAGACAAGTTGTTCGCTCGGTTATCTCTCCCATAGTACGTAATACCAGTTCCACACCTTATATTACAATATGCTATACCAGGGTGAGTTAATTCTGTCCTGACTGAGACAGGCTGTAAGCTCGATTATCTCTTCGATCAGAAGCAGTATGTTTATAGAACATGTAACCAACTTCATCTTTCGTACTTTTAATGTTAATCTATTGATCTTTGTGCTATTTCTCCGTCTCTATGTGTTGTATTTGTTCATTGAATTGAAACTGTTATTTTGATTCCTGTATATTATTTATCTGTATGATTCACAATTGCATTCGTTTACCTGTTATTGCGCACTGCACATTTGCACATATTAATCTCTGTAAAGAGGAAATAGAATAAATAAATACATCCTATCATGAAAACGCCTTCAGGGGGACTAAATGTCCATGCACATTGCGTTGTTGTAATCATTTAGTCTCATAAATTAGTATCTCCATTTCGGTCTATTTCGGTAAATCCTCTCCATTTCGGTCCATTTCGGTAATTCGAGTACAACCATAATACAGTAAGTTGATACATGTTTACATTATTTTCGTAAACAGATGCAATTTAAATGTAATAGTTACGTCTCAGAGCGGTAAAATCGATAACGAAAGTAATTATATACTGTTAATGTTTAATTTAGATTGGCTACTGTGTGCGACTAGCCTGTATATTTGTTTATAATCATATTTACAGAAGTTAAGATCTGGTCACTTGTTGGAACCACTTACTTATCTTCAAATACAAATGAAACAATCAATAACGAAAGTACAATGTACATGTACTTACGCATTTTCTGAAAACAAATTAATATGTCATGTTATCAATATCACGTTGTGGCATGCCGGACTGGTGGATGGTTCGTGCAATATCAAACATTAACCTGGGCATGCCGGACTGGTGGATGGTTCGTGCAATATCAAACATAACCTGGGCCCCGTTTTAGTAAACATCCTACGACAAGTCTCACATTTTAAAACTGATCACATTTGTGCACCTAAGCATTTAGTGTAGACAAGTATGTGTGCATTAATATGGGCAGAAATATCTCATGTATAAGACAATTAAATGAAATCACGTTTATTTGAAAGTGTGATTTATAGTGAAGCTTATAAGAAATTGATTTACGATCAAAATGGTCGTATTTGTTTCATTAAACAGGGCCCAGCCCCTTTCACATGTTGAAATCATTAGGGAGTAATTATTTAATAATAGTAATTATAATTACTCACTTAGCTTAATAAAAATTTAGCAATACATTCAATAACGAATGTACATTGTCATGTTGCACAGTTATCAAGGCAGGTGTATAGTTTTTCGAATACAATATACCGATTTGGAAATGTAAAAGTAACCGTATGTGGTAAACAGATTATTAGTTTGGGCTCTGTAGGTCAAGGATGTTAATGTACTTAGGCACTTTCCGAAAACAAAGTAACATATTATGTTGGCTATTAGTGGCACGTCGGGCGAGTGGATGGTTTAAAGGGAATATAGCGACACAGCCAAACCATCTTTATTATTGAGAGTTCTGAAATACTTGAATAAGGGTGAAAGAATTATCAAAATCAGATGATAAACAAAGAAGATATGATCATTTAAGTTTCTGTTGAAACGGATATGGAAGCGGCAATTTTGAAAACTATGACATCACGGTTCTAAATGACCATATATGGAATATTTACAAATATGAAAATTTACTGATTTATAGGGAAAAAATGACAGCAACTGTATGGAAAATATGTAATACTTATGGCAATAATGCTTAATATGACCAGTAAAAAAAATCATTCATTTGCATCGATTTTCTTCGTTTTAAATGATATTTATCAATATTCCATATATGGTAATATGGAACTATGACGTCATAGTTCTAAAAATGGCGGTTCCCATATTCGTGTTAGAACAACCTTTAAATGGTCATATCTTTTTTGTTATCATCCAATTTTGATAATTCTTTCACCTTTTCCCAAGTTTTTCAGAACTCTCAGTAACAGAGCTTGTTTGGCTGTGTCGCTACATTCCTTTTAATTTCGTATAATATAAAATCAGGGCAGTCGTTTGACCGTTTTATGGGCCGAAATTCGGCCCCATTCCCCTCCTCTAAATGTATATATATATTTTTCCCCTTTTCCTGTGAAAAATTCACTTAAAAAAAAAAAAAAATAAAAAAAAAAAGTAGAAATTGTTTAACTCCAAAACAGGAAAACAGCATACAATTTTCAATTTGGAATGGTAAATTCTTGGTACCATTTAAATAATAAAAAAACACACACTAATTTGTGTTTCTTAGAAATTCCCCTTTGATATGAAAACAATGTAAAAGTCCCCTTCCTGAGGGCCCTGGCTCCATTCCTCCAAAGTGAAGGGAGGCCCTGTAAAATATTAACTTGCTCGTGCCACTTATTGAATCATCAGGGGGTAATTATATATACAAGTCATTATAATTACTCCCTGCAATTAAATACTTAGCTTAATAAAATGTAGCAATACATTCAATAACGTAAGAACATAGTACTTAAGTCTTTTGCGTATCTATCACGGCGTGTGTATGGTTTTTCGAATAATATATACCGGTGAAGTAAGCTATTTCTTACTTTACTGTATATACTGATTTGGAAAAGTAAAAGTAACCGTCTGTGGTAAGCAGTTTATTTGATTGGGATCAGTAGGTCAAAGACGAAATTAATTGTAAACTTAAACTAGACATTAACAATAATAAGTTACGCATTATATCAGTGGTACCTAGATCTAAACTATACTGATGTTTGGAGATAAGGCTTATGACCTCCTATTTGTTTACAATTCCACTGATATTGCATTTTAAAAAGCTAAACATTACCACTGAGATAATCCTGAATTAATCAAGCATGCAACTTCCGGTTTATAATGGTTATACGTTTGTCAATACAGGGTGTCCCTTATATAATACATATTCAATGAATACGTAAAAGTGAATTACCTCTCAACAAACCGAGTCTGCTACTTTTCTCTCTTGTTTATGTTTGAGGTTCTCAAGGGATCCCCTTTTCAGTATTTATTGGCATTCATACTAGTGTTTGTTTAAGTGCTGTGTGGCTGTTCGGAAAAGTCGCCCCGGTTACAGATGAGTATTGTCATTACTTACTGATTCTTAGGGATATGTTTGGCTTTAAAGTAGAATGCCGCTCATGTCGGTACTAGGGATCGTGGATATGTTACAAATTATATTAAAAGTAGATATACAAGTCGAACAGGAAATGTAGCATTCAAGTACCAGTCAAATAAAAACACGCATGGAAACACACAACAATTAAGACGATAAATAAAAAGCAAGGTATATGGGTATATGACATCACAACATACAATGGTTGACAATAGGGTTACCGCCGTGGAACGGACAGTGGCCGAAACGGCCGCAGCGTTTTTTAAACGAGGTTCTAGGGTGCATAAAAATTGAATCAATAAACGAGTATGTTACTTTTCTTTGTTTTTGTGTGTTTGTGGTTTTCGGGGATCCCCTTTACAGTATTTAATGACAATCACACTAGCGTTTGATCAGTACTGTGTGGCTGTAAAAACTAATCAGTAGTGTTATTACTTACTAGACCTTTGGGGTCACCAAGCCCCGTCGTTGCGGCTTTAAAGTAGAATACCGCTTAAGTCGGGCGTGAGAGGTGTTGCAAATTATATTACCTCTCATGAACATACTCAGTTATTTTTGCTGTATTGTGTGTGGCTGTTGCTTCAAATGGAACCACTTTTCAGTATTAATTGATCAACATGCACATGGCTTTGATTATGGCATGTAAAGCTGAGTATTTAGTAATACACATTTTTATCAACTGTGTATTGATTAGTCAGGTGTAGCACTGTCTACCTAAAAGTGTATATATATTAAACTAGAAATGGCATGTACTCATTTTCACATTTAATAATGAGTTATTTATATATGTAATTACACATTAGGGGATATAACCCTTAATAGTGAAACATCAAGATATCAGAGAAATAAATATTTTACGTTGAATAGTGTGACTAGTCCTTAATCTATACGAACTCTGTCGGTATTGCGTTGGTTGTTTGTCTAACTTTACAATATAATCCGGACAGTCATGTATTTATTATTTTATATTAATTGTACGGAGTGTATATTAGATTATTAGGATAGATTATTAGGAACTGAGTTGAATTAGGTTTTAAGGAATAACAACAGAAAACGTTATATGGTGCCAACAGGAATGAACATTTTTATTGACATTGTACTTGTTGTTTGTTTTAAAGCCTGTGTTTTGTTTTCTGTGTTCTGTGAAAGCTACTTTTCCTGTTCGACTTTTATAATAACTTTTCCAGACCTACCCTCCAATTACATTGAAATAAACATATGCAGTATGGGGCCTATAACTACACTGCTCGACTGGATCTGCGCTGACCCCTTGAGATAAGAGTGTTTCCTTCTCATTAAACATTAAAATAAAGTATTAAACATTCAGACATAACAGGAAAGCAAAGCATTAAACATTACAGGAAAGCAAATCAGTAAACATTACAGGAAAGCAAAATATTAAACATTACAGCAAAGCAAATCGGTAAACATTACACGAATGCAAAATCAGCAAGCATTACAGGAAAGCAAACCAGTAAACAAAGCAAGAAAGAAAATCAGTAAACAATACAGGAAAGCAAATCAGTAAAAATTACACAAAAGCAAATCAGTAAACATTTCACGAAAGCAAATTAGTAAACATTACAGAAAAGCAAATCAGAAAACATCACAGAAAATCAAATCATTAAACATTAAACGAAAGGAAATCAGTAAACATTGTAGAAAAGCAAATCGGTAAACATTACAGAAAAAAACAACAGTAAACATTACTCGAAAGCAAATCAGTAAACGTTACAGAAAAGCAAATCGGTAAACATTACAGGAAAGCAAATCGGTAATATTAAACGAAAGCAAAATCAGTACACATAACAAGAAACCAAATCATTAAACATTGCAAGAAACCAAATCAATAAACATTTCACGAAAGCAAAATCAGTAAACATTACACCAAAGCAAATCAGTAGCCATTACAGGAAAGCAAATCAGTAAACACTACAGGAAAGGAAATCGGTAAACATTACACGAAAGCAAAATCAGTAAACATTACACCAAAGCAAATCAGTAAACACTACAGGAAAGGAAATCGGTAAACATTACACGAAAGCAAAATCAGCAAACATTACAGGGAAGCAAAGCAGAAAAATAACAGGAAAGCAAATCAATAAACATTACAGGAAAGCAAATCCGTAAACATTACAGGAAACCAAACCCTTAAAGATGTCGGTAAAAAAAATCAATAGGCACTACACGAAAGCATCTAACATTACAGCAAACCATTAAGCATTTAATTTAGTATAAAGCCCTAAACATTACAGAAACGTATTTAACATTACAGGAAAGCAATAAACACTAACTGAAAGCATTTAAATTTAAGACAACGCATTAAATATTACAGGAACACTTTTAACATTAAAGCCAAGCATTACACATACCAGTATAGCATTAAACATTACAGAAAAGCAAAGCATTTAACATTACAGAAAGTAAACATTACGGCAAAGCATTCCACATTACACAAAAGCATTACACATTGCAGCAAACCTTTCAACATTAAAGCAAAGCTTTAGATATTACAGGAAGCATTAAACATTACAGCAAATCTTTAAACAGTATAGCAAAGCTATTACAGCAACACAATTAACATAACAACAACGCAATTAACATAACAGCAACGCAATTTACAATACAGCAAAGCATTAAACATTACAGGTAATCATTAAACATTACAGGAAAGGATTACATACTACAGGAAAGCATTACACATTTAAGGTACGCATTCAGCATTACATCAATTCAAAGCATTAAGCATTACAGGAAATCGACTCATTAAACATTACAGGACAGCATTTATTATTACAGCAAAGAAATTAACATTACAACAAAGCATTAAACATTACAGCAAAGCAATTAATATTACAGTGTAACGATTAACATTACAGCAAATCATTAAACATTACAGGAAAGCATTACACATTAAAGGAACGCATTACACATTACAGGTAATCATTACTGGACAGCATTTAACATAACAGGAAAGCAGTACTGGGCAGCATTTAACATTACAGGAAGGTATTAAACATACTGAAACGCATTACACATTACACGTAAGCATTGAACATAGATGAAAGCATTACACATTACAGATAAGCATTAAACATACAGAAAATCATTACAGGACAGCATTTAACATTACAGGAAGGTTTTAAACATACGGGAACGCATTACACATAACAGGTAAGCATTAAACATACATGAAAGCATTACACATTACAGATAAGCATTAAACATACCGGAAGGCATTACAAGACACCATTTAACATTACATGAAAGCATTACTTGACAGAAATAAACATATAGGATAGCATTACTTTACAGCATTTAACATTACAGGAAGGTATTAAACATACGGCAAGCCTTACACATTACAGGTAAGCATTAAATGTACAGGAAAGTATTATACATTATAGGAAGGCAATACATCTAAGAAGCATTAAACATTGCATGAAGACATTAAATATTACAATAAAGCCAAGCATTAAACGTTGCAGAAAATTATTCGGTTGTCTTGTCTGGAGGATATCTCAAACATCGTTAATTATATCTGATTTCAACTTTATACAACATTACAATAATGCAGCATTAAACATACATGAAAGCATTACAGGACAGCATTGCACATTACAAGACATCATTAAACATTACAGGAACTTATTACACATAACAGCAAAATATTACATGTTACAAACATTACAAATTACATGAAAGCATTAAACATTACAGGCAAACAACCATTAACAAATGCAGGCAGGAAAGCATTAGACATTATAGGAAGGCAATACTGATTAGAAGCATTAAACATTGCATGAAAGCATTTTACATTACAGAGAAGATAAGCATTAAACGTTGCAGAAAGTTATTCGTTTTTCTTGTCTGGAGGATATCTTAAACACCGTTAATTATAACTGATTTCAACTTAATACAACATTACAATAATGCATTACACATTACACGTATTATACATTACAGTAAAGCATTAAATATTTCTCCGCATGAACTAGTACAAGCATAAACCATTACATGAAAGCAGTTAAATTATAGGAAGCATTAAACATTACACGAAAGCATTAACCGTTATAGTAAGCATTAAACATTACAGGAACGCATTAACCATTCACCGGAAAGTTGTTTCTAATATTCACAGTTATTCATTTTACGGTTTTGATTTTTGACATTGTTTAAGATCCAACTGTATTGATACGACCCAATTACCGGATTATTCCCGCTGTGGTTCTTCATTTTACATTCAAAACAGTCATTATTACGATGACAATACATGGCGTAAGTGAAATATCATTCAGTTCTAGCCGCAACAACAACTCTACACCTGAGGGTATAATATGGGCTTGCTTGGGGTAGGGATGATGACATAACGCAACACTAATCAGTATTTATATACTGACGGCCAATGAAAACGCACCAGTGGATTTTCTGGGAGATACATTGTATTATTCTATACCTAATTTATACGTCCAATCGTAGACGCTCATTCGAATCACGTGACCGTACAATATATTCCCGTATCGGGACGCACGCGCGTACAAAATAACCCGTATTCTTTTCGTATTGTACGATTCACAGGTCCCATGTTAAACCTATGATAAAAACATTATTGTTTCCTATTGTTTTGAAGGTATAAAATAAAAAGGTCATTTAACATTATTCTGCATAATACAAAATATATTTTAGGGAAAAAGTCGAGGTATAGAATAAAAAGATCATTTAACAGTGTTCTGTACAATACGGAATATATTTGGACTCGTACACAGCTTGGAAAATCATATTGGACTCGCCTAGCGGCTCGTCCAATATGATTTTGCAAGCTGTGTACTCGTCCAAATATATATCCGTATTGTACAGAACACTGTTAAATAACCTATAATTACTAAAGTAATTTATAATAACTTAGTAGGTGAATATTTTGAAATTGAAAGATAGTAATTAACAGCTGCAAACACTGATTGTCTCAGAATTCATAAACATGGTGTATAGTGATCAAGTAAAGGCACATGGTAAAAAAAAAAAGAGTCACATATCTTAATACCGGGTATGTCCAACCGTTTAACCGTTCCTAGAAAATCGATACATCATCCCGACGTCACGTTATTCCAGCAAGATAACGTCACTTGTAGCTCTGAGAGTAGCCTGTCGTTATCTTGCTCTTAATGTAAACGGGTATTCAAATACTGTAATTAATAACACAACTTAAACTATAGACCAGTTGATTGCTTCAGGTTCGATTGCATGGTAAACAGTTTAAAATGTTTATTTATTTTCTTAAGATGTCAGTTCCTGGGAGGAAAGCAAGTCAGCTAAGCGCATCGTTATCGGCAGAGTCGGAGGAGGTGTTTGAATTCTACTGCCACCCGTGTAGTCAGGAAGGACAACATTTAGAAGCCCATGGGTACTGTGTGGACTGCCAACACTATCTGTGTGCACCATGCTACAAATACCATTGCCGACCATTACCGTTTAAGAACCATGTTCTTCTGGACAAAACAAGTATGCCGAAAACGAAGCCGCCTGCCAAATCCAAGGACAGGTGCACTGATATATGTCCTAATCATCAAGGTAGGATTGTTGAATACTTTTGCGAGCAACATGAATGTTTTGGATGCAGCGTCTGTATGACAACCGGACATAGACGCTGTGATGACGTCAACTTTATACCGGATATAGCATCGTCGGCTGCAAGCAAACGAGAATATTCAGAAATGCAAATGGCATTGAACGGCTTTTCAAATGGGTTTCACGATAATTTAAGAAAGTCTAAAGAAAATTTACCTGTATTTGATCGGGTCCATTCTCAAGCAATTGATTGCATTAGGGAATTTCGAAAGAAGATGAACAGCTTTTTCGATGAACTTGAAAACAAAATAATTGCAAAGGCAAAGAAGTTCAAGGATGACAATACGAAAGTTATAAACATGGTCACAGATACAAGTAACACGATGATACAGGATATTGAGAAACTGACCTCTTACCTTGATAAGCTGCACCAATCAGATCAAAACTGCCAACTATTTGCTGAAATGAAAAATGCAAAACGTAAACTGCAATCTTACAAAGACAGCCTCATCAAAATTCAGACTGAGAACACATTGAAAAAGTACAGATTTAAGCCAGAAAAAAAGCTCGCAGAATTAATAAAAAGCACTGACAGCATTGGGGAGCTGTATATGATAAAAGATGCTACGAAAAACAAAGCAACGCCGGTTGGTGAGATCAACGTGAAACAAAAGAGTGACTCTATCAACTGTGGAATAAGTGGATGCCTCGTACTGACTAGTGGTCAACTTGTCATAGCTGACAACTTGAACATGAAAGTTAAATTGTTCAGTACGAAACAAGGTGGATTATTAACTGAACTTGTGCTTCCATCAAAACCATTTGATGTGACCGAGGTCAGCGAATGTCAAATAGCAGTGACAATGCTGCTTCAGCAGAAGGTTCAGCTGATAAACGTGTCGGACTCCTTGTCTCTGGACCGTGAGATTAAAGTCGACGGCAAATGTGTTGGAATTGTCTATAGCAAGCAGAATTAATCGTGTCATTCGTCGACCAGGGTAAGATACAAATACTTAGCTTCCAAGGACGAGTGCTACAGAATATTGCGACAGACGACAACGGTGATCAGTTATTTAAAAAACCATATTACATTGCCATCAACCCAGATCATACTACCTTATACGTGTCTGACTATGATAAGCATACGGTGACCAGTCTGACAATGGACGGCAAGGTGACGAGCGTCTACAAGGACGACGACCTGAAGGGCCCTATGGGTGTGACAGTGGCTGCTGACGGTACCGTATTCGTCTGTGGAAAAGATTCTCAAAACATTCACCAGTTGACGGCTGACTGCAACAAGATTCGAGTAGTATTGTCCAAAGACGACAGGGTGTTACATCAATATCCACGGTTAATTAGTTACTGCGACAGAGATGATAGGGTATATGTCAGCAGTAATAGGCAAGCGCACTGTTACATGATCAAAGTGTTTCAATTATAATAGTAGGAAGGTGTATGGGCATCATGAGTGACAACGTGGTTCAATTGAGGATAATGTACATGAGTGCCTGTATATTATTGAATTTATTGAAAGAGTTGGTAAATATGATTTAATGCGCCGGCTAGGTGAGAATCATACTTTTCATTTTGCCAAACGAGTTTTAAGTTAAATAATAACTTAAATAATAATGGCTGAGTCTTTACAAATTGTGACGTATACATATGTTTATATTGTCGCAAATTTAACAAGGTTCAGCTGACTGCAACAAGGTTTGTTTAGTAGTGTCTGGGGAAGATGGAGTGAAATATCCATTGTCAGTTAGTTACTGCGACAGTGAAAATAGAGTTTATGTTAGCAATAAGCAGACATTTCGTACACATAAAATAAACCTATTTCAGTTATTACCTAGAGAGGAAGACAAAGTGGGAAAATATACTTAGGCAACACGGCTTAATCTGAATACGGGTGAAATGGAATTGCAAAAAGTATTCTTGATGAAACAATTTTAAAAAATCATGAACAGAAAATTAGACAAAAACAACTTGAATTTACGAAAGTGAGGACTCGTGTCTTTCCCTCACTTTTACCCAAAGAAAGCAGGTTTGCTCTATATCATACTCGAATGTATGTCTGTGGTTCGCCCATCGGGTTACATAAAGAGATTGAAATCACACAGCCAGGTTAAATGAAAAAACAATTGTTTTTACATGTTCAAGCAAACACGCGTTTATGGCGGGGTGTAACTGAGTATGAGCTTTAAGAATATCAGAATGATATATATGTGTATTGTAATCAATGTCAGTATGATATCAGGGTGTATTGTAATCAATGTCAGAATGATGTCAGTGTGTGTATTGTAATAAATGTCAGTACGATATCAGGGTGTATTGTAAACAAAGTCTAAATGATGTCAGTATGTGTATTGTAATATAAGTCAAAATGGTATCAGAGTGTATTGTAATCAAAGTCAGTATGATATCAGAGTTATTGTAAACAAAGTCAGTATGATATCAGTGTATATTGTAATCTATGTCAGAATGATATCAGTGTGTATTGTAATCTATGTCAGAATGATATCAGTGTGTATCGTAATCAATGTCAGAATAATGTCGGTATGTGTAATGTAATCTATGTCGGAATGATATCAGGGTTATTGTAAACAATGCCAGTATGATATCAGTGTGTATTGTAATCAGTGTCAGAGTGATACCAGTGTGTATTGTAATCAGTGACAGTATGACATCAAGGTGTAATGTTATCAATGTCAGTATGATATCAGTGTGTATTGTAATCTATGTCATACTGATATCAGTGTGTGAATTAAATCAGTGTCAGTATGATATCAGTGTGTATATTGAATCAGTGTCAGTATGATATCAGTGTGTATTGTAATCAATGTCAGTATGATATCAGTGTGTATTGTAATCAGTGTCAGAATGATATTATGGTATATTGTAATCAATGTCAGAATGATAACAGGGTGTATTGTAATCGGTCAGTATGATATCAGTGTGTATAGTAATCAGTGTCAGAATGATAATATCGTGTATTGCAATCAGTGTCGGAATGATATTATGGTGTATTGTATTCAGTTTCAGAATGATATCAGGGTGTGTTGTAATCAATGTCAGTATGATATCAGTGTGTATTGTAATCAGTTTCAGAATGATATGAGAGAGTATTGTAATCTATGTCAGAATGATATTATGGTGTATTGTAATCAATGTTAGAATGATATCAGGGTGTATTGTAATCGATGTCAGTATGATATCAGTGCGTATTGTAATCAGTTTAAAGACCCAACTGGGGTATATAAGGGAGGTAATGGCTGGGGGTGGTTTCCCTTGTATATTTGAACATGTTCCATGTCAGGGACACTTTTTCTTTAAAAACTCATAAAAAACAGTTATAGTTATCTTTCAAAAAATATATGCTTGAAGTTTAATTGATTTCCTTTCATTATTATGAAAATAGTGTTATATGGTTCTTTCTGATTTTCATAATTAAATAAAATCATCAAACCAAAATTTCAAATTTCAAATTTATGGGAGGAGCTAAGTATTCATGAGATCATGTGACTCCACTGTTTGTAAACAAATGAACAAGAAACACATGGTAGTATGTTATTGCTGTACAGGTTAGTAAAATGTGTATAATAAACATGCTTAGCACTTACTTTGGATGTTTTTAATTGGTGAAATTCTCCAAATACATGTACATTTGTGTTGCAGCATTTTATATCCATATTTCTAAACCTTTACTAATGTTTTCACCAGTCGAAGTTTGCATCATGTAAACAATTTTAGTATTATACTGTTTGTGTTTTGTTGCTCAAATACTGATGTATACACATATCCTTTTATTGAATAATCTGTGCAACAGTACATATATTAAAATTATATCACAATCGTGTTGTATTACCAACACTAACCGGTATACGGCTCTTCTGGTAGGTTAGGATAGCGAGACCTTACTAAGTTTAATACACATTCTGGCATTATCTCTCTTAGAATTCTAACATTATAACACTCATCTACGTGGTCCCTTTTCATTAAACAAGTTACTTAGTTTTGCACCAAGCATTTCTTCTGTTGAGCATTGACCAACATTTCTTGTATCTTACATTTCTTTAAATTTTATTTTTGGCATGTGGTCTTGACCCACTTCCAAGCCATGATTGTTCATGTGTAATCACAAGAATCATCTACATTTGTCATCAAATCTGTTTCTGTAACATCGTTAATTGATAAAACTTGAGCATCATGTTCCTGCTTTCTTGAATTGAATTAATTGGTAGCTCATGTTACACATTGTCATTATTTTGTTGTTCTTCTGGTGATTTGTTTATTTCAATAAAATTCCAATTGTAATGATTGAAAAGAGCTTCAGCTGTAAGTATTTGCTCTTCGTTAACTAATAATGATAACACAAATATTTTGGATGTATCCATCACACACAAAATAAAAATATAACACGTTTTCACCAATCTCTAAAACATATCACTTCACCGCATTTTATTAAAATGCCAAAATGCCGCCAATAACAGTATGGTGGAGTTTAATTTATATAGGTTAATCAACTATTTCTTTTATTATTTAGAGCGTTTAAATAACATAAAATAAACATATTTAGAGATGACATGCGAGTAATTAGATTACGCATATGTTTGTTTGGAATGTATGATGAGAAATGAATAAAACAAATGGGAAAATAAAAGTGCAGAAATGGATCCTCTACCTTACTTGTAATGGAATTGTCCAATTATGATACAGGCTAATTGGGCCAGTAGAACATGATCCATACAATGCAACCTTATCACAGGTGTTGACATATATATACTGATTATGTCTGGTATTTGTGGAACAGTGTTGCTGTATACAGATTACACATTCATTAAACATATACTAATGGATGACAATTTGTCAAGGAAAAAAATAAAATAAAAGTGCTCAAAAGAAAAACATTCCATTGGTGTAGATCAATTTGGCTGAATTATGTGGACTATGTTTTAGAATAATAAAACTACTGAATATTATAAATACAGTTATTGTGTACATTTTTAGTGTATGAGACATACAAGTCTACATGTATTTCATCACTTGGAAGAGAAAATTATGTCGTATCTGTTTAAAACTCATGGGAATTACTAACACTCAACAGGTAAACAATGTGTTTTCTGTCGGCTGCAATCCCCCCAATCTATTTTTAGCTAACACTGTATTGCCACTCACTGATAAAACACACACAAAGCAGAGTTAATTTACATCCGAAGGTCTGATCGGATGTTGGGTCTTTAAGAATGATTTGAGAGAGTATTGTAATATATGTCAGAATGATATCAGTGTGTATTATAATCAGTGTCAGAATGATATCGGGGTGTATTGTAATCGATGTCACTATGAAATCAGTGTGTATTAAAATCAGTGTCAGAATGATAGAAGTGTGTATTGTAATCAGTATCAGAATGATATCAGCATGAAATGTAATCGATATCGGCGTGTATTGCAATCATTGTCTGAAAGAGGGCAGTTTGTATTGATCAGTGTCATAATGGTATCAGGATGTAATGTAATCTATGTCAGAATGAAATCAGTGTGTATTGTAATCGATGTCAGAATGATATCAGGGTGTATTGTAATCGATGTCAGAATGATATCAGGGTGTATTGTATTATTCGATGTCATATTGATAGCAGGGTGTATTGTAATCGATGTCATAATGATATCAGGTATATTGTAATCGATATCAGAATGCTTTAAGGTGTATTGTAATCGATGTCAGAATGATATCATGGTGTATTGTAATCAGTGTCATAATGATATCAGGATGTAATGTAATCTATGTCAGAATAAAATCAGTGTGTATTGTAATCTATGTCAGAATGATATCAGGGTGTATTGTAATTGATGTCAGAATGATGTTAGGGTATATTGTAATCTGTGTCAGAATGAAATCAGTGTGTATTTTAATCAGTGTTAGAATAATATCAGGATGTATTGCAATCAGTGTTATAATGATATCAGGGTGTATTGTAAACGATGTTAGAATGATATCAGTGTGTATTGCAGTCAGTGTCAGAATGATATCAGAGTGTATTTTAATATATGTCAGAATGATATCAAGGTGTATTGTAATCGATGTCTGAATGATATCAGGATATATTGTAATCTATGCCAGAATGAAATCAGTGTGCATTGTAATCGATGTCAGAATGATATCAGGTTATATTGTAGCCGATGTCAGCATGATATCAGGGTGTATCGTAGCCGATGTTATAAGGATATCAAGGTGTATTGTAATTGATTTCCGAATAATATCAGGGAGTATTGTAGCCGATATAATAATGATATCAGGCTGTATTATAGTTGTCATAATGATAACATGGTGTATTGTAGCCGATGTCAGAATGATATCAAGGTGTATTGTATTATGCGATGTTATATTGATATCAGGGTGTATTGCAATCGATGTCATAATGATATCAAAGTGTATTTTAGCCGATGTCATTATGATATCAGGGTATATTGTAATCGATATCAGAACGCTTTCAGGTGTATTGTAATCGATGTCAGAATGATATCATTGTGTATTGCAGCCGATGTCATAATGACATCAGTGTGTATTGTATTCAGTGTCAGAATGATATCAGGATGTAATGTAATCTATGTCAGATTGAAATCAGTGTGTATAGTAATCGATGTCAGAATTATAATAGGGTATATTGTAATCGATGTCAGAATGATATCAGGGTATATTGTAATATGTGTCAGAATGAAATCAGTGTATAATGTAATCAGTGTTAGAATGTTATCAGGGTGTATTGCAATCAGTGTCAGAATGATATCAGGGTGTATTTTAACCGATGTGAGAATGATATCAAGGTGTATTGTAATCGATGTCAGAATGATATCAGTGTATATTGTAATCTATGCCTGAATGAAATCAATGTGCATTGTAATTTATGTCAGAATGAAATCCGGGTATAGTGTAGCCGATGTCAGCGTGATATCAGGGTGTATTATAGCCGATGTCATAAGGATATCAGGGTGTATTGAAATTGATTTCGGAATTATATCAGGGTGTATTGTAGCCGATATAATAATGATACCAGGCTGTATTATAGCAGATGTCATAATGATAACAGGGTGTATTGTAGCCGATGTCAGAATGTTATCAAGGTGTGTTGTATTATTCGATGTCATATTGATATCAAGGTGTACTGTAATCGATGTCATAATGATATCAAAGTGTATTGAAGCCGATGTCATAATGATATTATGGTATCCTCTTGAGGGTGCCAGTGGATATTATCATCCCGAGAATGTAATGTCGACCGAGGCGATATAATGTCAGATGTCAAAATGATATCAGGGTGTATTTTAATATATGCGAATTATAATCTATGTCATAATGATATCCGGGTATATTTTAACCAGTGTTTGAATGATATCAGCGTATATTTTAATCGATGTCATAATGATATCAGGGTGAATTGTAATCGATGTCATACTTTGTTTAGCTTTCACTTTAAGAGCATGAAAAGAATTGTGGTATCAGTGTGTATTGTAATCGATGTCAGAATGATATCAGGGTATATTGTAGCCGATGTCATAATGATATCAGGGTGTGTTGTAATTGATTTCAGAATTGTATCAAGGTGTATTGTAGCCGATATAATAATGATATCAGGCTGTAATATTGCAGATGTCATAATGATAACAGGGTGTATTGTAGCCGATGTCAGAATGCTATCAGTGTGTTTTGTAATCAGTGTCAGAAAGATATCAGAGTGTATCTTAATCTATGTCAGAATGATATGAGGGTGAATTATAATTGATGTCATAATAATATCAGTGTATATTGTAATCGATATCAGAATGCTTTCAGATATATTGTAATCGATGTCAGAATGATATCATGGTGTATTGTAGCCGATGTCAGAATGATATCAGTGTGTATTGTAATCAGTGTCAGAATGATATCAGGGTGTATTTTAATCTATGTCAGAATGACATGAGGGTGAATTATAATTGATGTCATAATGATATCAGTGTATATTGTAACCGGTGTCTGAATTGTATCAGCGTATATTTTATTAGTTATTAGGATTCTTGACAGGGGACATGGGCTCACATTCCCTGCCGGGAAATTATATTCACCCGAGCCGTTAGGCGAGGGGGAATATATATTTCCAGGCAGGGAATGTCAGCCCATGTTCCCTGTCAAGAATCCTAATAACGAATTTGTCATACTTCAAAGTTGTAACCATTTATTTAAGAAAAAAAACAGCTAAAAACACGATTTCATTTTTATTGCGCCATTTTCCACGTAACGTGCCTCTAATTAGACGTTGTTTACTTTTGTGACGTCATTGCTCTAACGTCATATTTGGCGGATTTTTTAATAAAATAAACGTTTTTTGTCACTATGTTAATGTTTTATTATCTGTAAAATTGCAAAAAATACACTTACGATTATTTCAGACTTTTACACACAGTGGAAAGCGCAGAAAAGCGTTAGGAAGGAAACAATCGGCGGTTTCCAAAACGAATCGGCAACGTTATCGTCGCCATTTTGTTTTTGTTTATTAGAGTAATGGAGTACCTACGGTGATTTCGTCCTATCTTCACGTCTCGAGACGTAGACATGGGCTCATATCTACGGCGCATTGACCAATGAAATCCTGAGAATATTCTTTGCAGTATGACAATAATCTATGTCAGAATGATATCAGGCTGAATTGTAATCACTGTCAGAATGATATTCGGGTATATTGTAATCGATGTCAGAATGATATTGTAATCAGTGTCTGAATAATATCCGGATATATTGTAACCAATATCAGAATGATATCAAGTGCCTTGTAATCGATGTCATACTAGTATCCGGGTATATTTTAACCAATGTCTGATTGATATCCGGGTAAATTGTAACCAATGTCAGAATTTTATCAGGTGTATTGCAATCGATGTCATGACTATACCCACTATAATGAAATGTACATTGGCCTTGGTGAGAGGAGGCATTATTTTTTTAGGGGGTCTACTGTGTAGGTCGTCGTGACCTAATATGGATCTACGCATTCTTCGCGATAAATTCGAAACAATAAAACCAGCATTCTGGAATGTTCACAGATAAAGTTTCTTGTATTGTAATCGATGTCAGAATGATACCCACTAAAATGAAACTTCGCGATAACCTCGAAACCATAAACCAGCACTCAAGAATATTCACGATTTCAGAATGATATCAGCGTGTGTATTGTAATCGATGTCAGAATTATATCAAGTGTATTGTAATCGATGTCAGAGAATGATACCCACTAAACTGAAACTCAATAACCTCGAAACCATAAAACCAGCACTCAAGAATATTCACAGGTACATTGTCCTTGGTGACAGGAGAAACCTTGTTGCTTTTGGGATCAGTAGTCAAATGTGATGGTCACCATGCGCTTATATGAAATATGAATTTTGCGCGACAACTTCGAACACATTGGTCTGATGTGATAAAATTGCTAATTGTATTTAGAAATGATGTCTCGTCTGCTCTAGCTGGATAAATGGACTATTCTATGGACCAATTTTTTTCACATAAAAGCAAAACAACTTTGAGTAACCTTTCCGGAAATGGAGGGCACGATTTCTGCCATATATGTATTCTTTCTAATATTATGTTCACATCAACAGTGTTGACTTACTGTCATGTACTATATGGTTGACATTGCTCATGCCTAACATAATTATGCATTTGGTTGAAAATTCACTTGACAATTTCCCATCCATTTTTAGGTCTTTATTTTTAAGATGGCCCACCAATAGCCATTAAGATGGTGCTGTTTTTCCCCTAAAATAAGGGATGATCCCACATGTTCTTCTAGGGGGTGCTGCAATCCTTGTATTTGATGTGTGAAGTTAAAATAAATAATTTTTTAAAGCCACTCCCACCCAAATATCTTTCTTTACGTATTTTACTTCCTATCAGGAACCTACAGTGGGATTTATTTATGGAGTTGTCGATCTCGTAAATGTATAAGCTTTGTATGACTATTGACAAGGGTATCAAGTGTGCGATTCACTATCATTTGAACCTCTTGTTACTGGAACATGTTCCTATAATGACTGTATTATAAATATATGGACTAGTCCATGTAAATAAATTACTGTTCAAAACAAGACCATGTTTAAGATTTAATTAACACGACCAATCCCAAAAGAAGAATTTCAATCAGGCTTGCAGCTCGCAACTGAGTTACTTAATAGGATTTATTTAAGAAGTTATCTGTCTGTGTTAATTTATAAGCTTGCTTTACTATGTTTACTTCTTCGCCAAGGTCATAAGGTGGGCGGCGATTCACGGCCACTTCGCCACGGTCATCAGGTGAGCGGCGATTCACGGCCACTTCGCCACGGTTATCAGGTGGACGGCGATTCACGGCCTCTTCGCCAAGGTCATCAGGTGGGCGGCGATTCACGGCCAAGGCGGGCGGCGATTCACGACCACTTCCCTAAGGTCATCAGGTGGACGGCGATTCACGGCCACTTCGCCAGTTATCAGGTGGACGGCGATTAACGGCCACTTCGCCAGTCATCAGGTGGACGGCGATTCACGGCCACTTCGCCAGTTATCATGTGGACGGAGATTCACGGCCTCTTCGCAAGCTATCAGGTGAGCGGCGATTCACGGCCACTTTGCCAGTTATCAGGTGAACGGCGATTCACGGCCACTACGCCAGTTATTAGGTGGTCGGCGATTCCCGGTTACTTCGCCAATTATTAGGTGGTCGGCGATTCACGGCCACTTCGCCAGTTATCATGTGGGCCGCGATTCACGACCACTTCGCCAATTATCAGGTGGGCGGCGATTCACGGCCACTTCGCCTTATTAGGTGGGCGGCGATTCAAGGCCACTTCGCCAGTTATCAGGTGGGCGGCAATTTACGGCCTCTTCGCAAGTTATAAGGTTGGCTGCGATTCACGGCCACTTCGCCAGTTATCAGGTGGGTGGCGATTCACGGCCACTTCGCCAATGTCATCGAGTGGGCAGCGATTTACGGCCACTTCGCCAAGGTGATAAGGTAGGCGTAGATGCACTGCCACTTCGTCAAGGTCATCAGGTGTGGGACGATTCACGGCCCCTTCTCCAAAGTCATCAGGTTGGCGGCGATTCGCGGCCAGTTCGCCAGTCATTAAGTGGGCGGCGATGCATGGCCACTTCGCCAATGTCGTCAGGTGGACGGCGATTCAGGGCCATTTCGACAGTCATTAGGTTAATGCCAATACATACATTAACAAACACACTTTGCTACTTTATATTATAGACTGAATACATATTTAAAACATGAAATATATGATACATATACGACAATATATATATTATTTCTTTATTTTATTTTGAGTGAATAGCAGAATTTAATTTAATTGAGAAGTTGAAAAACTTTATATATTCACGTATACGAAGCATGCGCGAAAATATAAAAGTTTGATCACTTGAGACATAACGACAAATGTTCATTTTATTCTATGCATTACATTTTTGGCAAAGTCATTGACTGATTATGGTGAGAATACTACCTTTAACTCGCCATAACTTCTAAAATACTTGACCGATTTCAATAAACTAGGACTGATTTTGAATGTTCTTAGTTAAATAATTTCCAATCCAACGATATAACTTCCATATCAACTTTCTAAAGAAAAAAACATGAGCTTGAACAAATTAAACTTACAAACTGACATCTCTACTGTAAATTCGACCGATTTTCGAAGTCAACAGCTAAGTTTCTTAGTAAGATCATGATATAAATTTAGTCGTATTTTTCTAAAAAAAATAAAAGAAATAGTTGCGGGCAGTGAAAAATGACAATGAAAAGTAAAAAGGAAAAATGAAAAGCACTATTTCACTGTTAAGTTCTGGTATTTCATCATTTAGGATAAAATAACGAGCTATAATGTGGATTTAACAAATCAAACCACATTTAGTTACCTTATTAAAAACAGATATGTCTGACATGATAAATGTAACTCAATTGGGCTAATGATTATATAATATACGGCGCCCCATAACCTTAAACGGGCATACAGCAATCTGGATTGTTTTAAAATTATTATTTTTTACAAATTTTCTTTTTCCAAATCAATATTAGTAATTATTTGAATAGATCAATGACTTTTAGTTTTCATACTATATGTTAATTACAGTGATCCAATAAATATCTTGTACAATAACGAAGAAAACGTGAAAAATTCCAAAAGTTACTACCTTTTATATATTTTTTAATTATATATATGCAGGGTTAAAATCAAAAGAATGCAGGATATTTAATAAATCTAGGTGTAATTTTAATACGTGATAAATATTTTAATATTTCCACGTGTCCCTCTAAGTGCGTCCTTGACCTGGATGATAAAGACGCTGCGTTTGAATCCATCTCTCTTCTTACCACTCGGCTTGTGAGTGAGAAAGTGTAGATTCTTACTAATAGCGGGAGATATACATTACTAGAAAAAGGAAAAAGGAAAAAGTGGATTTTCCGCCCAGGAAAAAGGGGATGGTCTGCCTCCGCCACGAAACAATCTGTCGTCATATATTATGGAACGCCATGACTGTCTTATGATGTTGCCGATTAATATATGCAGTGCATTTCCCTTTATATGTGGTAGATATTTCATGATATGCAGTGCATTTTTAATTATATGTGGTAAATAAATCTTTATATGTGGTAGAAAAGTATTTATATGCAGTAGATAAACCATTATATGCGGTCCATTTATCGTTATATGTGGTGCATTTATTACTATATGCAGTAGTTTATCTAATCTATGAGGTCCTTTGAACATTATATGAAGTACGTTTGTATTTATATGCAGTGCTTCTGTTGACTTTATATGTGGTACATATTCTAATATACGTGGTGGTATGTCTTTATATTCGGTGGTTTCAATTGCATTATATTCGGTACAAACGGCTTTATACGTGGTGTATTTCTTATGATATGCAGTGCTTTTTCTATTATATGCAGTGGTTTTTTCATTATGATGATGAGATCAATCGGAACACTCGTTTTTAAAGATGTTACGATTTAGACTGATACACAGCGTTTAAATATAAACGACTGCACATAGAACGCTGTCATTATCGATTATTTAGACCCACAGCGATTGGCCAGTGTATATACACGCTTTACGTAATTAGAGGATTTCCAGTTTTATAAATAGAACAAAAACTGTCTTACTTCCAAGACTGGATTCATTTTAATAATATAAAAAAACACGAACTGTTGAATACAATTAGGTCAAACATAGACACGTTGACTAGATCGGCGTTAGAAAATGGCATATGTTTTGATAACACCCCAGTCCCTTGGAAAATCTCGAAAAATACACCAACTCATCCTGGAAAAAAATCTCGAAAAGACCCCCTGAACCCCGCTTCCCCACCACCATCCCTTCAACATATTTTCCTTCCACAGATATTGCGTGGAAAAGTTGAATTAGACCAACAACGTTGACACCGGGGCAGGGACTTCAGACAGAACTGGTATAATACCAACATTGGGGATTACCCTAAAAATGATCTCCTAAGGAGGGGATAGAACAATAAATCGATTTTCCTTGGGGAGCCCGTTGCGACCCTACCTCTACACCGGCGGGGGAAATAATTGATAGGTTCATAATTGTTTTGCGTGTATTCTCTCAGTAATTACTGATATCCTAAAAAAAATGGAAAATCTCCAGCCACCATACCCCGTGTGTTTTTATTCGTTAACCCCTCATTTCCCTCGCAGACACTTCCTTCATGGAATTTGTGTAGCCCCCGCCTCACCTCACCCCACCCCCACCACCACCAAACGCACACCACCACCACATCCTCACCGCTGCAATTGCAAGAAAAACAACACCTTCCTTACCACATTCTCACAAAACCAGGAAAATACCATCCCTTTGGGGTGCAGGGTGTGTGGATGTACCACACCCCCGGAAGCCACCAGCCCATTCTTTCCTTATAAGGACACCGGGTACAGAACTTGGTATGGTACGTACCAACTTGGGGGACTATCCTTAGGAATAAGAGTGATTGTGTATTTAGCGCGTACACTTCCTCAGTAATTGTAATATATGCATTTATTATATACTTTCCAGCGAAATAGTGGAATAAACCCTATATCCACTCCAAAGAAACAAATATTCTCTATTTATTGACTCCACATCAACAAATATCCTCTATTTATGTATGTCACACGCGTGCATTGTGTAATCAATATTGAGAAAAAGCCCAACTTGCCATATATTTTTTATAGAACATAGATCAGACGAGATGCTTGACCATGATCGCAGTTGGAATGCACTTTACGTGAGCGATTTTTTTCGGCCGATAAAATCGGCGTTTGACTGTCGCTTGTTTGCTCCTCTTTGTTTGAGTGAAACGGGACATACGCAGTGAAGAAGTCTAGTTAGATTTCCTATAAAATCGTAACATCTTAAAAAAACGAGTGTTCCGATTGATCTCATCATCATAATGAAAAAACCACCGCATAAATTATAATAGAAAAAGCACAGCATATCATAAGAAATGCACCACGTATAAAGTCGTTTGTACCGCATTTAATGCAATTGAAACCACCGAATATAAAGACGTATTCACCACGTATATTAGAATATGTACAACATATAAAGTCAACAGAAGCACTGCATATAAATACAAACGTTCTTCATATAATGTTCAAAGGACCTCATATATTAGATAAACTACTGCATATAGTAATAAATGCACCACATATAACGATAACTGGACCGCATATAATGGTTTATCTACTGCATACAATGACTTATCTATCGCATATAATGATTAATATACTGTATATAAATACTTTTCTACCACATATAAAGATTTATTTACCATATATAATTAAAAATGCACTGCATATCATGAAATATCTACCACATATAAAGGGAAATGCACTGCATATATTAATCGGCAACATCATAAGACAGTCATGGCGTTCCATAATATATAGTCTGAAATGTGCTGAAAATGAGGTAAAACTCCATTCAATCATTTAAGTGCAACGTGCATGCATTCCGACCTGTTAGCGTACAACATGACCTGCAATCGTATTCGCCAAATATGTTCAAAGTATAACTTTTATTTTGAATTGAGAGTATCGATACTGACAGCCTAATCCTACTAAATAAAAGTATCGATACTGACAGCCTAATCCTACAAAATAAAAGTATCGATACGGACAGCCTAATCCTACAAAATAAACAGGTTAGCACTACAACTATTCTTATAATAATACGAGTATTACGAGTGATACATTTAGAGCTGGACTCTTTGATCAACATCTTACATTTGTTTGTTAAACTATTTTATCTGAACATATTTCCAAAGCCTAGACATACAGATGATGCCAATACTGGGCCCGATAGTCCCTATCCAAGAAAATAACTAAATATCAAAGAAATAGCAACTTCATTTGCTGTCATAATATTCCCTTCAACCGATGCTCGTTCGCTGAAGTATGTGCATACTACAATCATGGCAATGATACAACTTGTGTTATTACTACACTAATAATTGTGTTATTGTTAGAAATTGAACAATAAAAGAAACAGAAGATAAACCAGGTGTTTTGGGAAAACATACAAAAGTCTTAACCTTTAACCGAAACTTCTTTCGTTCGAACTTAAAATAACTTCTCAACTCCTCAACATCAAATAATGAAAACTCTAATTTTGACATCTTATGAATATTATAACTAACGTATTTCTGGGACTTAATATTTAAATGTTAAATAATAATATCTTCGCCGTGTCATTGTTATTAGTATTGATCCATTGGCAAGCGGAGGAATAAACCCTTCACGAAACTACAACAGCGCCACATATAGTAGTTCAGCTTTAATTTGGGATTAAGTCACAATACAGTATGCATGTAATCACGGAAACAATGAATATACAATCACTATCAAAATTGGCAGTAAGGACCGTATTGGTATTTACATGGACAGATCAGGGTCGAGCAGGCCCAATGTACAACCCTACAATCTGAATATGATGAAGGTATACGTGTCATCAACCCAGTATAGGCAGCCTATAATACGGGCTTGAACAGCAAAACAATGTTTTAAAAAGGGATAGGTGGTTTGTCGGTTATCGGGGTAATAAAGTTTCGCCTTCCCTCAACCTAAAATTCAGGTTGATTTACATTAAAGCTGCAGTATGTGTATTTTCAACGGTAACGAACATGATACAGATTGTGTGCCAAGTATTGGTGTTTAATATTACTGCCACATTCGCATTAAATCACCCCAATTCAAACAATTAATTTGAAACTTGCTCATTAACGTTATGCAGCCTTTACATACACAATACATGTGCTGGTAAGGCAGCCTTTACATGCACAATACATGTGCTGGTAAGGCAGCCTTTACATACACAATACATGTGCTGGTAAGGGTTTAATCTAATATTGGTAAAACTTGTTACCCGACCCATTTGTCATTATAATATTTCTATCGTGTATAAAGTTATATTACACTGTATGTAAAATATTAGCAATAAAATATGTTTAAATCTATACCTGTGCTACTCTATAAATAAATAATTTGCCCGGCACCTTACCTGCGTTATGCTTAGCCCAGCGTTATCTAGATACAGCGTACTAGTACATCAGTTTATACATTAGTTATTGAAGCTATTTATTTGGCAAAGTTTGTAAATTTTAATTCTATTCTATTCTATTGATTGGATAAGTATGTCATTGGTTATTATCAGTCGTCTGGCAAGTTCATTGATATATGGCACTTTATTAAGTTGTAGGGCTTCGCTAATACTTCGTCTAATAATTCTCTTAGCTTTTAATAAGCAAACATTGCCTTTAAAATTATTCCGGCGATTCCACTTGCTCTACGTTATTGCAGCATACAACGACATACTTCACTGTAATACCTTTCTGTTTCATATTCAATATGCATAATGCACTGTCGTTATATGTTGCTATTTTCTACTAAACACCAAACCGAATGTTTGATCTTGTCAACTTGATACCTCTCTATAGTGACATGTATTTTAACATATATGATTTCATTCACACGGATATTACTAATTACTTAACATGTTAACTGATTTTTATTTCATCCAATCTAAAACTGAAACTAGTCTGATTTTCATACTTTTGTTATATTTAAAACGTGCTTTACGTACAATATGATCAAACACTTGCTTTTGCATTAACCAAGGACTGATCAATCTGTCTGGACAGAAAGAAGATATACACGCACGATTATCTTCCCGTATTATCGATCACACAATCCTGTTTACTTGACAGTCAGTCTATGACTTATTTGTTGACAAAATTCGTACTTTTTTCTGCAAAAAGTGTGAAGAATACAAACAGAATCAAGTAAGTTGTTTACAGTATGATTTATATAGAAGCAATTAGTTGTTTTGTTTAATTGTTGTGTCGCTAGAGCGCATAAATCAATAACGAAAGTTATGCTTTTTATGACTTAAAGGGTATGGGTTTATTTGTATTATTACAATGTTATAGTATGCATTATTCCTATATTATGTACTTATACTCAAATACATTATACTGTCTTCATAGAATGACCCTACCAATTTTTGGAATCAAATTTTTATCTTGGAACAAACATTTCAAAAACAACCTACCTTGTACTTATGTGTATTAAGTTTGTTTCGGGCCAATAAGTAAACAATGAAACCCACAGTAAACTTAAAGGGACACGCGGTAATCTTGAAGTGTTTACCAAGCATTGAATTAGCGGCTCGATTTGTTTATCCAGTATAACTTTGTCTTTTAACACGCTTCCATATAATTAAATAAAACTTGAGTTTTATCTGTTTCGTCTTTTTTTACAATAGGTTTAAATATATTATTGGTGCAATATTGTCAACAGTTAATAATATGCCACAACATTTTGCTTTATACTATTCGTATCATTAATATTAATGATTGAACAAATGAAAGTTATGTAGACAAGTAAAGGCACGCTGTAAGTTTTAAAAAATCAAGATCGCCTCGTGTCCCTTTAATCTTGGCATTTACAGGTATATGCACACGATATGAATGTTATATGTATGCTACCTTTGTGATTGACCGACAGTCTGACATTTATTGATTGTTTTAAATGTAAGTCAAATAACTTATACTTTACATGGAAAAATAATGATGTTTAGTGTACTTACTTGCGGACCGTGTCGGTATGGTGTGGGTTTATTTATTATAATTAGGACTATCATACGTTTGTTTTCCAGAGTGTACTCTAGATTTATAAGAACAAACACATATATACGTATGAGGCGCCGTATTGCTTTTTAATACAAGTCAGTGATATCGCCTATTTGAATGAGTAATATCACTGATTCGAATAGGTTATATCACTGATTGAAATTTAAATGAGTGATATCATATTTTGAATCAGTGATATCACCTATTCGAATCAGTGATATCACTCTTCGAATAGGTGTTATCACTGATTCAAAACGAAGAGTGATATTACCTATTGAAGGGGTGATATCACCTATTTGATTGAGTGATATCACTAATGCGAATAGGTGATATCGCTGATTCAAAACGAAAGGGTGATATCACATTTTGAATAAGTGATATCACTTATTCCAATGAGTGATATCAATGATACAAATATATGATATCATCCATTCAATAGGTGATATCACGCATTCAGAATGAATCGGTGATATCACCTATTTGAATGTGTGATATCACCTATTCAAATCAGCGATATCACCGGTTCGAATAGGTGATATCATCAAATGATATTACAAAGTAATACGGCGCCCCAAATATACGTAGTTCACATTACATATTGTCTATTTAGACCTACGTATATACATGTTTTTATTCAAACTTAAATGACATACGGTCAGTGCATATGAATCGAAAAATTACTTTCAAAAGTGAGAAAACGGTTCAAAACCGGTTAAAATGAATGAACTACTGTACAACCCAATAATGAAGTATGTGAAATAATCGAAAACAATTTCAGAGGTCGCCAATCATGCTTGATATAATATTAACGTCAATCCCGACTATGATGAGTTTTAGTTTCAAGATAAAGGGGTTTAATAATGAGTATCCACCTTGAATACTAATACTAAATGAGTTAAAACGATGTATTCTGCTGCTGCCTTCAACCTGTCATCTACCAACGGGTACATAAAATGCTATGAAACTAAGAATTAAGAACATAACAATATGTCAAATTGTATAAAGTCAACTCCTTGGATTTCCCGCCAAATATGAGGAATACCCTTATATTACCATATCTGACATCACTTTGTATAAATTTCCATATTATGATAAGGTAAATAATACATATAATTCAGAGCAGATACATCATTTAACATTTTACATAATGTTATCTAGCGTAGTTCAAGATATGCATTTTCTCATTTCTCCAATATGCGTTGTTGTCTGCGCCATTAGACATCATCAAAATCTCACACATCCACCACGCACTGATTCACCCTCACGCGTATCCTTTGACAGTTGAAATGTGTGGTTGCCGTAACAGGTCGCGTTGAAATCGTTCGCTGAAAAAAAGGTGGAAATGGCATTTGAATTAAGACTCGTGAAAGGTGTTGCATTTTCTCATTATCTCTCATGAACAGACTCAATAAAACCGAGTCTGCTACATTTTTCCTGGCGGCGTTCGTTGGTTCCAAAGGATCTCTCCTTTCATTTGACCTTTGACCTACTGACAACAAAAGCAATAGGCTTGATTCTCTCATCAAGGGCAATGTACCTCGATGTATGATAGCATGACGACATTGACCTTTGACCTACAGGCCCAAATATTAATAGAGTTTCTTCTCTCACCACTGGCAAAGAACCTATGAAGTTTCATGAATGTGGTTTGTCATATTTACGGAAGTATCATGCAGTATTTATTTCCTGATCCTGTACAAATAACAGACAGTATGCTCCTAACCCTCCATCCACCCCCCCCCCCCCCCCCACCCCATCCCCCCACACTCACAACTTCGCCACTTCATTCAAACAATAATTGAATTAATTACTATTTGTGTATCATTTGTTCATCTAAACATGATCATATGAGTATGTATAGATATACTTTCACCCAATTGTTATTTATTTTTTTATTTTATGTTTTTTCGAATACTTTCAGACTAATATGCATATTTTGTGATTATGAAAAATGTCTTTATTCGCTTATAGTTTCCATCTATTATCGAAACTCGTTTCATAAAACAGATTTAATATGAACTCCATTATGATCCTCGTGTTCTATATACATGTATAAACTACTTGTGTCAAGTATGGAGAAGTTCATACAATTACTTAATTAAATGAGTTCTCCATATCACAATTATTCTTATTGACGTGTTGGCTTTGTTGTCTACGTTCAGCACCACTGTCACACTCAGAGGAATGCTAAATTTACGTTGAACAATCAATATAAGTTATCAAAGATTGAGTTAATTATTGTTAAACGTTAAAAGATACATACATATAAATGTATATACCCTGTAAATTCGTACACTTCCTGCGAATATCTTGTAATGTGTGGTCATGCAGAATAAACTTATTCCACGAAAACAGATTATTTGAGTATGTATACATTGTTTAATGTTGTAACAGGTGTATATAAATTGATTAAATAAAGGTTTAAACTTAGACAATGTTTGAAATAAGATTTTTTTCCCAAGCTCTCCCATCCTAATGCGGGCTTGAAGCGCTCACTTAAATATAAAACTAGAAATAGCACGGACGGTCAGCAATACTCCACTATAGGACTTGAGCTATACACACACAAACTTAGGAGTTCACCATGTAAGCTTAACTATGAGGATTATTACCCCACGGACGGTCAGCAATACTCCACTATAGGACTGTGAGCTATACACACACACTTAGGAGGAGTTTACCATGTAAGCTTAACTATGAGGAGTATTACCCCACGGACGGTCAGCAATACTTCACTATAGGACTGTGAGCTATACACACACAAACTTAGGAGGAGTTTATCATGTAAGCTTAACTATGAGGAGTATTACCCCACGAACGGTCATCAATACTCCACTATAGGACTGTGAGCTATACACACACAAACTTAGGAGGAGTTTACCATGTAAGCTTAACTATGAGGAGTATTACTCCACGGACGGTCAGCAATACTCCGCTATAGGACTGTGAGCTATACACACACAAACTTAGGAGGAGTTTACCATGTAAGCTTAACTATGAGGAGTATTACCCCACGAACGGTCATCAATACTCCACTATAGGACTGTGAGCTATACACACACAAACTTAGGAGGAGTTTACCATGTAAGCTTAACTATGAGGAGTATTACCCCACGGACGGTCAGCAATACTCCACTATAGGACTGTGAGCTATACACACACAAACTTAGGAGGAGTTTACCATGTAAGCTTAACTATGAGGAGTATTACCCCACGGACGGTCAGCAATACTCCACTATAGGACTGTGAGCTATACACACACAAACTTAGGAGGAGTTTACCATGTAAGCTTAACTATGAGGAGTATTACCCCACGGACGGTCAGCAATACTCCACTATAGGACTGTTAGCTATACACACACAAACTTCACCATGTAAGCTTAATTATTTTAATAGGACCACTGCTTATCCAGACAGAGGAGTATTACCCAACCACACACCCTTGCCCCCAACCCGCACCCTCGAGTTCATGTTTATTTGTTATTTTTGTCATGTTCATTATAGGTCTTCATCCTGATCCCTATATTGTTTCATGTGTTACTTGAGTGGTTGCAGAAAACAATGATCGTGGCTCCAACGAAAAATTGAGTGTTTACAACAGAATTTGCAGCAAGTCTGCAGGAAAGGAGGCTATGCCCATTCTGCATATTTCTTATGTCAATGGCGGGTTGGCCTAGAATGTTCATTCTGGTCGGCGCCATATAATCTGTTTTGTGTTGATGCAACGTAAAATATAATTGAAATAATTTAAAGAAATACAAGTTGGAAACTGAAAGATTGTTTTGCAATGACATCTTGAACCAATTTGACTGTATCAAATGTTTTTCATGTTAAATTGAAATGCATATTACAACATGAAGTGTTTATAACTGCATCAATTTATCTTAAAATGTATATATTACTAAAATAGTTGCTATTGGTTACCCTGAGAGTTTGTTCCACTTCGGAAAGCTAGTCGGCATGCTTAAAGCATAGCAAGCTGACACAGTTGAAACAAAGTATGATTTTAAAAATGTTTAATTCTTAATATTTTTTAATAGATTTTAATTTTTTTTCATGTCAGTATGTGTTACTTGAAAAAAATAATGAAATACAAAATTCTTGTTTCTGTGTTTCTCTATGTGTGAACATTACGTGATGCTGAGCATTTCATGAAAGGAAAGTAGCACCTCCGTGGTCGAGGGGTTAATGACGTTGCGTTGTAAACATCGCCTTTCACCGTTGTGGGTTCGAATCCCACTGGGAGCTCGACTTGTAAATGAGAAAGTGTCGATTCTTACGAATGGTGGATGGTATACAGTACTGGTTCTACAGAGGGAAAATGTGGTGGTCTGCCTCACCACAAAAACAAATCGACGGTAATATGTGGCCTAAAATGTGCTAAAAGTGACATAAAATTCAAACAAACTTGAAAGGCATACAACTCGAATGATGCTTGATCCCTTTAATTTACATACAATACAAACAGAGGCCTTTGGAACTTGCCGAAACCATCAATCCAAATGTTGTGCCTATACCTGTAGGATGTCCTACTGGTTAAATGGAGGAGAGACTATGAACCTTAGAACTACACACATACACTGTAACTCCGGATCCTAGATGACTTACTAATGCCATTTTAATCTCAGTCAAGTTTAACCATCATAGCACATACACTGTAACTCCGGATCCCGCTAGATGACTTACTAATGTCATTTTAATCTCAGTCAAGTTTAACCATCATAGCACATACACTGTAACTCCGGATCCTATATGACTTACTAATGTCATTTTAATCTCAGTCAATTTTAACCGTCATATCACATACACCGTAACTCCGGATCCTAGATGACTTACTAATGTCATTTTAATCTCAGTCAAATTTAACCATCATAGCACATACACTGTAACTCCGGATCCTAGATGACTTACTAATGTCATTTTAATCTCAGTCAAGTTTAACCATCATAGCACATACACTGTAACTCCGGATCCTAGATGACTTACTAGTGTCATTTTAATCTCAGTCAAGTTTAACCATCATAGCACATACACTGTAACTCCGGATCCTATATGACTTACTAATGTCATTTTAATCTCAGTCAAGTTTAACCATCATAGCACATACACTGTAACTCCGGATCCTAGATGACTTACTAATGTCATTTTAATCTCAGTCAAGTTTAACCGTCATAGCACATACACTGTAACTGCGGATCCTAGATGACTTACTAATGCCATTTTAATCTCAGTCAAGTTTAACCATCATAGCACATACACTGTAACTCCGGATCCCGCTAGATGACTTACTAATGTCATTTTAATCTCAGTCAAGTTTAACCATCATAGCACATACGCTGTAACTCCGGATCCCGCTAGATGATTTACTAATGTCATTTTAATCTCAGTCAAATCTAACCATCAAAGCACATACACTGTAACTCCGGATCCTAGATGACTTACTAATGTCATTTTAATCTCAGTCAAATTTAACCATCATAGCACATACACTGTAACTCCGTATCCCGCTAGATGACTTACTAATGCCATTTTAATGTCAGTCAAGTTTAACCATCATAGCACATACGCTGTAACTCCGGATCCCGCTAGATGACTTACTAATGTCATTTTAATCTCAGTCAAATTTAACCATCATAGCACATACACTGTAACTCCGGATCCTAGATGACTTACTAATGTCATTTTAATCTCAGTCAAGTTTAACCGTCATAGCACATACACTGTAACTGCGGATCCTAGATGACTTACTTATGCCATTTTAATCTCAGTCAAGTTTAACCATCATATCACATACACTGTAACTCCGGATCCCGCTAGATGACTTACTAATGTCATTTTAATCTCAGTCAAGTTTAACCATCATAGCACATACGCTGTAACTCCGGATCCCGCTAGATGACTTACTAATGTCATTTTAATCTCAGTCAAATGTAACCATCATAGCACATACACTGTAACTCCGGATCCTAGATGACTTACTTATGTCATTTTAATCTCAGTCAAATTTAACCATCATAGCACATACACTGTAACTCCGGATCCCGCTAGATGACTTACTAATGCCATTTTAATCTCAGTCAAGTTTAACCATCATAGCACATACGCTGTAACTCCGGATCCCGCTAGATGACTTACTAATGTCATTTTAATCTCAGTCAAGTTTACCCATCATAGCACATACACTGTAACTCCGGATCCTAGATGACTTACTAATGCCATTTTAATCTCGGTCAAGTTTACAGCATACTCACTGAATTCTCTTTAAGTTAAAAACAAAAGTGTAGTGTTACCCTCATGTATATAATGCTATATATGTCTACATGTTTATTAATCCGTTTGTCATATTGTTTCTATTAATAGCACATATATAAATATCTGGATGTTTTTAGACCGGACTGTTTAATCGAGATGTGCTGTTTGTGCAGATTCTTAAAGAATTTTTTTTAATCTAGAATGTTCCATGTCGGTATATAAAGCTGACCTTAGTAAAACGTTGAATGTTTCAGTATTAGTATTCAAATTGGAGTATCTAGTTCATTATTTTAATTGAGAATTTACAAAATTTTGGATGATCTGAATTTAAATAGTGTGACAGGATAAAACAAAAATTGTGCTCATCTAGTGGCATTGGATTATTGGTTTATTAGACCTGTACAACTAACTACGATAACGGCTATGACTTCAGACTTAAATGATAAGCACGAGAAAGTGTTTGGGGCAGATCTCAAAGTCGTATAACAACCTGGGTTTTAATAGGCTCACAGGGGTTTGTGTAGAAAAATGCCAAAAAAAATATCAGTCTTTGATACAACCACCCATACTCGGCTGGAGTTTTAAAGAGGCTTGTCTGCATAATTGATGACTAAAAACTTTTGAGAGGATGCAGATCCAAGATTTTGGTTTGAATATTTATGTGTGGTAGGGGCGGAAGCGCGGGCAGCGGAGGATCCTTTGAAATAAAATGTTTTTCTACATGTTTTTAAAATGTTTAGTGAATTCTGTTGTATTTTTCCAGAATGATTTTATGTTAAATCCAATGATGACTAAAGTAGAAATGGCACGCGCCCCAGGTAATCCAGCATGCATAGGTTATACTTGTGGGATTTTAAAAGGTGGGGTACTGGGTCCGCCTTTTCACTGAATCCGCCTTAGTACATGATAAATACACTTTTATCCCCTATGTCTTACCCTAAAATTGCCGCCGTAGCCGGGATAGTAAAGACGCTGCGTCTAAAACTGTCTCGCCTCACCTATGCGGGTTCGAATCCCACTGGGAGCTCGAATTGTCAAGTGAGAATGTTTCAATTCTTAATGTGTGCTTTTTGTAAGTCACGGCATTCTGTTTTAAATATTGCAAATAAATTTCTTAACATATTCCTAACTGTTGATTATTTTGCACCAATAAATGTATTTAAACCTATGGTAGTACTGAAAACCCAAATCGTACTACCTTTTATTTCAATATCTGACTTTTAATACAAAACCCTGTGGGTTTTTGAAAAACTGAAAGATCGTGCAGCGCGTGCGCTTATCGCCTTGAATGCACACTAGAACAATCAAATTTATCAGTTAACACTAACATCAAAATGGATGAGGCCGCCACTGTTGAAGGTTAGGTTATTAATTTACAATATATGTAATACATGAGTTCTCATTTATTAAAGAATTGTTTCGCTTTTTTTTTCGGTTTTAAACGTCTGTAATAAATGGAGTAATCCATGTACCGCGTTAGTGCCTTATGGTTAATTTGCCATTGATAACCGGCGTTTAAATCCGCATAGATGCCGAAAAAAACAAAACTATTAGTGGATTTTTCCATTTAATACCGGCAAAACGGAATAAACAGCGAAAAAAAAGCGAATGAATTATTTTATTTACATTATTTTCCCGTCGCTATAATAGTATCAGCAACAATTCTAATGATAACAAAAAGGAAAAGAGAAACCACTACTGTCAGTGTCTTTTCATGCAGTGGAATATCCATTTTTTGTTAAGATACATCGGATGCAAGCGCAGTATCTGCATGCAGTGAGTACAGTCCGTTCACCTCCTTGAAGTGGAATATCACTTTCTATGGGTGAATAGGCCCACCTACTTGAAAATTGAAGTTTATTCGAGATTAAGCGCTATATTGTTTCAAAGGAAAGTATCAAGAAAATGCAAAACATATTACGTTAATTAAACCAGTTTGCAAAGATGGTATGAAGCGAATATCAACTTTATTAGGTAAAGCATGGCGAATAACTGGTCGTTTGTAAAAATGATATATTGCTCTGCAAACCATCTCATCATATTATGTATGCCAACTTGTTTAATAAATTCTAAAATAATGATGCTTGCCTGTTTGGTTGAATTGTGGCGTACGTTATTTTCAGCACATTTTAGGCTATATATGACGGTCGATTTTTTGTAGGCAGACCGCCCACTTTTCCCTTCAAGTTCATGTAGTGTCAATAATAAATTGCATTGACCGATATATAGTGATGCGCAAACGCTTGGTCGAGCAAACTAGGCGTATCGTCATTTGAGAAAACCCCTCTGTTTTAGTCGGTATTCCTTATCGTAATCCTTACCGTAATCGTTACCGTAGTTAGTTGTACAGTTATATTTGGACATTTGGACTATTGTCAATTAATAAGCCAGGAAAGACTTGAAGTGAAATTGGATTAAAAGGACACTTGAAAATTAAAGGAACACTTAAAATTTTAGATTAAAGGCACACTTGCCAATATTATTTGGATTTTATTCGTATATCGGATTTTTAAAGAAATACTGGATCCATTTTATGTATTTTCTGTAAGTGAATAATTTTCTTTGTAGGACTTAAATACATTTGTTAATTATATTTTAAAAATAGTTGTTGCTGGTTTTACTTCCTTTCTTGTTACATTTTACCTGTAACGTACAGTAGTATCTTCTGTCCAGCAAGTCCTAATTTTTTACAGGCTATTTCTTCATTATCAGAGCAAATTAAGCTTCTTTTTATTAATTTATACATTTTATTGCCAAAAGTGTGCATACAGACTCAATATCATCATATACAGGATAGAATTAGTATTATGACAATTAAATGGGTCGGATAACAAGTTCTATTAACATTAGATTAAACCCTTCCCAACTAAGCTTATGAGAAATAAAATAGGATATATGCCATCTAAGCTTATGAGCAAAGCTACACGCTCGATTATCACTCCGTAGTATTATCAATCAAACGGTTGAGCGTTCGCCAATATAAAAGTGAAAAAAAACAGGGGGTCATATATCATGTAAGAAAAAGCCAATCTGCTGAATGACGTCACGTTCTATTTTCATGCGTCACATATAGATTTCATTCGCAACATCTCATACACTGCTTCGCAGCATGACTCGAATATGGAACTGGACTACTATTAATTTCCCATATACTTACATTATAGCCTTATATGGTATCACACATGCCATCTTACTCCGTCATACTTGAAACTGTCAGTAAACCATCTTCAAAGCCAGTACAACACAGACATAGCAAAAAATCAAGCACCATTTCGGCTTTCAACTTCAGAATTTTGCTCAAAGTGAAAGTAGGTATCGATTCTGACGACTTCAGGTCAAATCTGACGAAGAACACAAACAAATCTTACCTCACAAAAAGTAGTGCCATTCATTTGTCTCAGCTCTGATTAACCCGATTCTTGCAGAATAATGTCTGGGAATAAATTCTCTACACAAAAGTATTAATCTACACTACCTGTGGAGTGCAACTTCATTCACACAGCATCTCAAATAACACTTCTGTCAACTGTATATAGGACTACTTTCGGCAACTACCATTTTGACCCCCTGGTTCCCGGTCCAAGTTTATATAATACGCAGGTTTCCATATTGGTTACGTCATACTAGCGTGACGCGCGTCAGATTCCCGCCAAAACGAATTTGCATTCAAAATCAAAGTTATCTTCAACATTTAGCCGATTGCTCCATCTATAGTTTATTTACGTGAAAGCAGTGATAAAACCTTCATCTGTATTGTAAATAACAAACATGCAACGCAAATCATACATCAACACGTGTGGCAAGCGGCTATATTATTTATGTAGCAACAGCTTAGCAACAGTGCACTATTTTCTGTGCCGTTGCCTTCCGGCTAACAGAATGTCAAGATTTTGAACATACCGATGCGCCGTGATACACATGAGGCGGGATCCCGAGGAATGACGGGATTGGCCGAGCGTTCACGATTGATATAGATTTACGCAATTTCTACTTTCGCTTTACTGTCTATGTCAGTTATAATTAAATATCTCAAACTAAATGTTCCCAATTCGAATGAATTAAAGGTAATAATAACAAAAGGAAAACGGCAGGGAAACGTTTTTTATTGGGCATTATTTGCGCAAACGCAATGGTGTAAGTATGCCTGATTCAATCCCCACACAATATGCATTACAAGGGTCAGATAATTCTGTCCAGCGCGGTTATCTCTTCGATATGAAGTAGTATATTTAAAGAACATTTACATAACTTCCTGTTAGATCCGAAGAGGGCCGGACATTTAGTTGTGGAGAAAATCATTCTTATTTTTGCAACAAGTTTGAAAAATACAGCAATAATAAAGTACGTTGATACATGTTTACATTATTCTCGTATAACGCTGCAATTTAAATGTAATAGTTACGTCTCAGAGCGGTAAAATCGATAACGAAAGTAATTGTATACTGTTGAATGACACCTGGGGTTTTATTTAAATTGGCTATAGTGTGCGACTAGCCTATACATTGTTTTACAATCACATTTATAGAAATTAAGATCTTGTCACTTGTTGAAACCTTATACGTATCTTCAAATAAAATGAAACAATAAGTTCAATAACGAAAGTACAATGTACATGTACTTACGCATTCTGAAAACAACGTAGCCTGTGGTGTTATCGAGTTGTGGTACGCCGGACTGGTGGATTCTTTTTCGTATAATATCATACATTAACTTGCCCGTGTCACTGGTGGATGTTTTTTTACAATATCAAACATTAACGTGCCCGTGTCACACTTGCCCATGTCACTGGTGGATGGTTTTCATACAATATCAAACATTAACTTGCCCGTGTCATTGTTGGATGGTTTTCGTACAATATCAAACATTAACTTGCCCGTGTCACTGTTGGATGGTTTTCGTACAATATCAAACATTAACTTGCTCGTGTCACTGGTGGATGGTTTTCGTACAATATCAAACATTAACTTGCCCGTCTCACTGGTTGATGGTTTTCGTACAATATCAAACATTAACTTCCCGTGTCACTGGTGGATGGTTTTCGTACACTATCAAACATTAACTTGCCCGTGTCACTGGTGGATGGATTTCGTATAATATCAAACATTACATTTTTACCGTGTCACTGGTGGATGGTTTTCGTACAATATCAAACATTAATTTGCCCGTGTCACTGGTAGATGTTTTTTGTACAATATCAAACATTAACTTGCCCGTGTTACTCGTGGATGGTTTACGTACACTATCAAACATTAACTTGCACGTGTCACTGGTGGATGGTTTTCGTACAATCTCAAACATTAACTTGCCCGTGTCGCTGGTGGATGGTTTTCGTACAATATCAAACATTAACTTGCCCGTATCACTGGTGGATGGTTTTTGTTTCGTACACTATCAAACATTAACTTGCCCGTCCCACTGGTGGTTGGTTTTCGTACAATATCAAGCATTAACTTGCCCGTGTCACTGGTGGATGGTTTTCGTACAAAATCAAACATTAACTTGCCCGTCTCACTGGTGGATGGTATTCGTATAGTATCAAACATTAACTTGCTTGTGTCACTGATGGATGGCTTTCGTACAATATCAAAAATTAACTTGCTCGTGTCACTGGTGGATGGTTTTCGTATAATATCAAATATTAACTTGCCCGTGTCACTGGTGGATGGTTTTCGTACAATATCAAATATTAACTTGCTCGTGTCACTGGTGGATGGTTCTCATATAATATCAAACATTAACTTGCTTGTGTCACTGGTGGATGGTTTTAGTACAATATCAAACATTAACTTGCTCGTGTCACTGGTGGATGGTTCTCGTATAATATCAAACATTAACTTGGCCGTGTCACTGGTGGATGATGCCCGTGTCACTGGTGGATGACTGACGTACAATATCAAACATTAACTTGGCCGTGTCACTGGTGGATGATGCCCGTGTCACTGATGATTGACGTACAATATTAAACGTTAACTTGCTTGTGTCACTGGGGGATGGTTTTCGTACAATAACAAACATTACCTTGCTCGTGTCACTCTTGGATGGTTCTCGTATAATATCAAACATTAACTTGCCCGTGTCACTGGTGGATGGTTTTCGTATAATATCAAACATTAACTTGCTCGTGTCACTGGTGGATGGTTTTCGTACAATATCAAACATTAACATTTCCCGTGTCACTGGTGGATGGTTTTCGTACAATATCAAACATTAACTTGCCCATGTCACTGGTGAATGTTTGTTGTACAATATCAAACATTAACTCGCCCGTGTCACTGGTGGATGGTTTTCGTACAATACCAAACATTAACTTGCCCGTGTCTCTTAATGGAATCATCATGGAGTAAGTATATATACACAGTCATTATAATTACTCCCTGTAATTGTATACTTAGCTTAATACAAATGTTGTAATACATTCAAAAAGATGTATACCGATTTGGAAATGTATGTGGCAAACAATCTATTGGTTTGGTGTAAGTAGGTCAAAGATGATATTCATTGTAAACACACTGAAAGTAACAAAATACGCATTATGTCTATGTTACCTAGATATTTAATCACTGATATTTGCAATGAAGAATTGTGTCCCCTTATTTGTTTACAATCCCATTGATATTGCATATAAAAAGATAAAGATTACAACTCTTAAATTGCTCTTAAATTATACATATTCAATGTGTACATACAAGTGAATTATCTCTCAACAAAACCGAGTCTTTTCTCTCTTGTTTGTGTTTGAGGTTTTCAAGGGATCCCCTTTTCAGTATTTATTGGCATTCATACTAGCGTTTGTTTAGTGCTGTGTGGCGGTTAGAAAAAGTCGCCCGAATACAAATTAGTAAAGCCATTACTTACTGCTCCTTTGGGATATGTTTGGCTTTAAAGTAGAATACCGCTGAAGTTGGTACTAGGGTTCGTGAAGGTGTTATATTAAAAGTAGATATACAAGTCAAACAGGAAATGTAGCATTAATATACCACAGTCCAAACACACGGATGGAAACAAACAACGATTCAAACGATAAATAAAAAAAAGGTGTGTGACATCCGAAACATAAATGGTTGACACTAAGGTTACCGCCTTGGAACTGACAGTGGCCAAAAATGGCCGCAGGGATTTTTAAACCAGGTTTTAGGGTGCATAAAACCTTGAATCAATAATCCGAGTCTGTTACTTTTATCTGTTATTTGTGTTTATTGTTTTCAGTAATCCCCTTTACAGTATTTAATGAAAATCACACTAGCGTTGTTCAGTACTGTGTGGCTCTAAATACAAATCAGAAGAGTTATTACTGGTTCTTTGGGATCACCAAGCCCAATCGTTGCGGCTTTTAAGTAGAATACCGCTTCAGTCGTGCGTGAAAGGTGTTGCAAATTATATTTTCTCTCTTGACTGAGTCTGCTACCTTTCTCTATTGTGTGTGTCTGTTGCTTCAAATGGATCCCTTTTCAGTATTTATTGATCAACACACATGGCTTTGATTATGGCATATTAAGCTGAGTATTTATCAATACACATTTTTATTATCAGCTGTGTATTGATTATTCAAGTGTAGCACTGTCTACATAAAAGTGTAAACATATTAAACTGAAAATTGCATGTACACATGTTCAGATCTTAATTATGAGTTAGTCTTCCTTTTATAAATACAATTCCAATGTAATTACACGTTAGGGGATATAATCCTTAATAGTGAAACATCAAGATATCAGAGAAATAAATATTTTACATTGAATAGTGTGACTAGTCCTTAATCTATACGAACTCTGTCGGTATTGCGTTGGTTGTTTGGTCTAACTTTCAATATAATCAGGACAGTCATGTATTTATTGTTTTATATTAATTGTACTAAGTGTATATTAGATTATTACGAACTGAGTTGAATTGGGTTTTAAGGAATAACAAAACAAAATGTTATATGGCGCCAACAGGAATTAGCTTTTTTTTTAACATTGTACTTTTTTGTTTTGTTGCCTGTTTTTGGTTTACTGTGTTCTGTGAATGCTAATTTTTTTCTGTTTGACTTTTATAATTACTTTTCCAGACCTACCCTCCAATTACATTGAAATATACATATGCAGAATACCCACATATACAAACATGTTTTAAAAACAGAAACGAGGGTAAGAGGTATGGGTGAAAGAGACATTTGAATGTGAGAACACGCTCTCTACAACGTAAGAAAATGGATTCAGTGGAAAGAAAGAAACTGCAACAAACCAATCTAGAAATTTGTAATCTATTCTAAAGTTCGTAAATCAGTACTGTGCCATCGTCGTTAGATATTAATATCACTCGAGACTATTGTTCAGTTTTAAGATAGGGTATTTCCTTCTAATTAAACAGTAAATGAAAGCATTAAACATTTACAAATTACACGAAAGCAAATCATCAAACATTTGAGGAAAGCAAATCATTAAACATCACAGGAAAGGAAATCAGTAAACAGTACAGGAAAGCAAAACATTAAACATTACAGGAAATGAAATCAGTAAATATTATATGAAAGCAAATCAGTAAGCATTGCAGGAAAGCAAGGCTTTACACATTAAAGGAAAGCCAATCAGTACAAATTACATGGAAGCAAATCAGAAAACATTACAGGAAAGCAAATCAATAAACATTACATGATAACAGGAAAGCAATCATTAAACATTAAAGGAAAGCAAATCAGTCACCATTTCACGAAAGCATCTAACATTACAGAAAAGAAAGCATTAAACATTGCAGCAAAACATTAAACATTACAGGAAAGCAAAGCATAAACATTACAAGAAAGCAAATCAGGAAACTTTATAGGAAAGCAAATCAGTAAACATAACACAAACGCATCTAACATTAGCGAAAAGCAAAGCATTAAACAATACAGCAAAGCGTTAAACATTACAGCAAAGGATTACACATTACCGGAAGGCTTTACACATTACAGCAAAATATTGCGTGTTATAAGCATAACAATTTACATGAGAGCATTACATATTACAGGAAAGCAACCCATTAAACATAACAAGAAAAATATTAGACATTTTACGAAGGCAGTACATATTACAAACATTACAAGAATGCATTAGACATTACAAGCATTAAACATTACAGGAAAGCATTAAATATTACACCGCATTAAACATTACATGAAATCATTAAAGATTATAAGTATTAACTAATATAGGGAAGCATTAAACGCTATATGAAGCAATAAACATTACATGAAAGCATTTAATATTGTAAGCATTACACATTACATGAAAGCATTAAATATTACAAGCATTGAACATTACAGTAAGCATTAAATATTACAAGCATTAAACATTACATGAAAAACAAAACTTTAAACATTTCAAGAAAGCATTAAACATTACATGAAAGCTTTAAACATTTCTTGAAAGCATTACAAATTACAGGAACGCATTAACCGTCACCGAAAATCATAAAAGTTGTAACTAATATTCATAGTTATTCATTTTACGGTTTTGATTTTTGACAGTTGAGATACCTGTATACTTCGGTTTTCATTTTTTAAGATCCAACTGCATCAATACGACCCAATTGCAGGATAATCCACTTTGTGTTTCTAAATTTTACAATTAAAAACAATCATTATTACGAAGACAATACATGGCGTAAGTTAAATATCATTCAGTTCTAGCCGCAACAACAACTGTCCACCTAAGTGTATAATATACACTTGCCTGGGGTAGGGATGATGGCATAACATACGGAAAACTAATATGTATTTATATACAGACGGTCAATGAAAACGTACCAGTATTTGTTATGGGAGATAAATCTTATTACTAAAGTAATTTATAATAACTTAGTAGGTGAATATTTTGGAATTGAAGGATAGTAATTAACAGCTGCAAACACTGATTGTCTCAGAATTAATAAACATGGTGTATAGTTATCAACTAAAGTCACATGGGTAAAAAAAAAAATCACATATCTTAATATCGGGTATGTCCAACCGTTTTACTTTCCTAGGAAAGTGATATATCATCCCGACGTCACGTTATTCCAGCAAGAAAACGTCACTTGTAGCTCTGAGTGTGGCCTGTCGTTATCTTGCTCTTAATGTATATGGGTATTCAAATACTGTAATAAATAACAAATAACTTAACAATATAGACCTGCTGAGTGTTTGAGTTTCGACTGCATGGTAATAGTTTAAAATGTTTATTTATTTGCTTAAGATGTCTGTTCCGGGAAAGAAAGCAAGCCAGCTTAGCGCATCGTTATCGGCAAAGTCGGAGGAGGTGTTTGAATTCTACTGCCACCCGTGTAGTCAGGAAGGCCAACATCTTGAAGCCCACGGGTACTGTGTGGACTGCCGTCACCATCTGTGTGTGACATGCTACAAGTACCACTGCCGACCACTACCGAGCAAGAACCATGTTCTTCTGGACAAAACAAGCATGCCGAAAACGAAGCTGACCTCCAAATCTAAGGACATGTGCACTGGTATATGTCCTAATCATCAAGGTAGGATTGTTGAATACTTTTGCGAGCAACATGAATGTTTTGGGTGCAGCGTCTGTATGACAACCGCACATAGACACTGTAGGGACGTCACCTTTATACCGGAAGTAGTATCGTCGGCTGAAAGCAAACGTGAATATTCAGAATTGCGGACTGCTTTGAACGCCGTTTCAAAAGGTTTCCATGACAATTTGAGAAAGTCTAAAGAAAATGTCCCTGTTTTTGATATGGTCCATTCTCAAGCAATTGATTGCATTAGGGCATGTCGGACAGAGATCAACAATTTTTTCGATGAACTTGAAAACAAAATAGTTGCAAAGGCAACCATGTTCAGAGATGACAATACGAAGGTTATGAACATGGTCACAGATACAAGTAACACGATGATGAAGGAGATTGAGACACTCACCTCCGAACTTGATAACCTGTACCAATTAGATCAAAACTGCCAACTGTTTGTTGAAGTGAAAAAAGCAAAGAGTAAACTAAACGTTTACAACGAAAGCCTCATCAAGATGGAGAGAGACAACACATTGAAGAAGTACGCATTTAAACCTGAAAAGAAGCTCGCAAAATTGATGACAAGCATTAAAGGCATTGGGCAACTATATACAAAAAAGGACACTACTAAAGCAACGCCAGTTGGTGAGATCAACGTTAAACGAACAACTGACTCTATAGAATGTGGCATAAGTGGATTCATCGTACTGACCAGTGGGCAACTTGTCGTAGTCGATCAAAACAACATGAAAGTTAAATTGTTCGATTCGAAACAAGGTGGGTTCATAACTGAACTGGAGCTAACATCAAACCCATATGATGTGACAGAGGTCAACAAATGCCAAATAGCAGTGGCAATGCCCCATCGAAAGAAGATTCAGCTGATAAACGTGTCGGACTCATTGTCTCTTGACCGTGAAATTAAAGTCCACGGCAAATGTGTTGGTGTGGTCTATAGCAAGCAGAGGTTAATCGTGTCATTCATCGACCCGGGCAAGATACAAATACTTAGCTTCCAAGGTCGTGTGCTACAGCATATTGCGACAGACGACAATGGTGACCAGTTGTTTAGCGAACCATATTGCATAGCCTTTAATCCAGAGCATACTATATTATACGTGTCTGACGAAGATAAAAACACGGTGACCAGTCTGACAATGGACGGCAAGGTGACGAGCGTCTACAAGGACGACAACCTGAGGTCCCCTAACGGTATAACAGTTGCTGCTGACGGCACCGTATTCGTCTGTGGGAAAGCTTCTAACAACATTCACCAGTTGACGGCTGACTGCAACAAAATTCGGATTGTATTGTCAGAGCAAGATAAAGTGATACGTCCACTGTCAATAAGTTACTGCGACAGTGAAGATATGGTTTATGTAAGCATATGTCACGCAAACGTAATCAATGTGTTTCAGTTATGAAACAAGAGGGGATGACAACAGGAGTAAATATAATATAGGTAAAAAAAAAGCAACTCGGGAATTTCCGCTATATAATTTATATACTGCACTCCTAATTACACGTAATATTCCAGAAAAAATCGAATATGTTTTGTAAAAAAAAAAGTTGCATCTTTGAAGAATTGAACTATTTCAATATTGTCTTTAATGTAAAGAGACTTGCAAAAGTTTACATCCTAAGTTTGCTTGCCTGCTTTAGTCAAACGCGTTTTCTCTCAACTGATTCGTTTTCCTCCTGGTTTGGTCAAACGCGTTTTCTCTCAACTGATTCGTTTTTCTAGAGCTTGTACTCAAGTTGAGGGCTTTAATATTCGTAATCTTTGTATAACTAAAAAGCTACTCCATCAGGGCTACCGTTACCATAAAACTTCGAAAAACCTTTGCAAAATGTTATTATCGTAACCCTGATCTTCTTTCCAAATATAAAAGTAATTTAAGAACTCTTCTGCGACAAGGACTATCACAACCTGACTTCTATGGTGACGTGATTTACAAACTTCGTAAGATCCTTGGTCATGAACACTTTCATATTATCTTTGTTAAACTTGTTAAAATGTTTATCAAAAGACGTTATGACCATATCATTTTGCAACGCACTGCATGCTTGGTGGTGGACCCATTTACAGTTCGCCACTATGTTTTCCTCTTTAATTGTGCGATGACCAGTGGACGCTATGATGACGTCTACCTAAAGCTCAAACGGACGGTGACATTTGGTGTTTGTCTGCCATCTTGTCTTGTCGTGCCCTCAATGGTTTGTTCTCTTGTTGCTCTGGCTTCTGCCAAGTCATTGAGTACATTCTTTGTATTTATATATACACGAGAATCTTTGTGTTTTACTTATATTGCCTATTAATGCTGCCTTGTTGGTTAGAGAATAGTTCATGGCCGGGATTTCTTTATTTACACTGTCCCGTTTTATTGGGATGGCAGTAGGATAAGTGTGAAGTTTGGTGCATCTTATTACCTGGTTTAAACTTTCAGTGGCCTTTTTTGCCACTGACCGTTCCAATGCGGTAGTCCTATTGTCAACCCTTTTTGTGTTTGTGACGTCATATGCCTTTATTCTTTATTAACATTGCCATTCATGGTTGTCGTTTTGCGTGTTTTGGTGTTTACTGTGTTCCGTACGGCTGCATTTCCTGTTCGATTTTTATACTTATTTCTATATATAATTAAACGTTGACGGGATAACATTTGGTGTGTTATATGTCGTTTGACGAAAGAAAGGAAAAGGTCTAATGTGGTCATATACAATATATAGCGGAAATCTCGTTGCGTTTTTTTTCCCTTAAATATATACGGTAAATGTGTGAATCAGGACAGGTGAAAATTACAAAACAACAATCAGAATATGGATAACAACGTATTATTCTAATTACAAGTCGTAAAATAACAATTTGACAATATTGATCAATTAGCGTACAGGAAGATGACAAGTTAGAATAGGTTAAAAATATGTGCCTCTCCTGCCTACCACAAAGTAAAAAAGAACGCCCTATGCTATTATATAACAGATCTCGGTGTCGTTAGAAATAAACCTTCTAAAGTAAACATGACCAGACCATACACAGCTAGCATGCTGACGTTGATTCGACGTTGACAACAAGGGACATTAGACATTGTTGAGACGTCGATAAAACGTTGGCAAAAGTGAAGTTCGGCATACGATTGCAATCTCACAAACGTTGGTACGACGTCTGTACATCGTGGGCAAAACTGTAAAAACCGACGAAATGCAACCCTGCTATAATATTAACGTCGTACCAACGTTGGTCCAACGTCTGTTTTAACTAGCCCACCGTAGTAGTGTCAAGCAGCCACAACGATATCACGACGGTTGCCTCCAACGTTGGGACATCGTTGGCCAACGTTGGACCAACGTTGAGACATCGTTGTACCATTGTCGGGCGAACGTTGCAACGTTGGAATAACGTTGTACGTTGTACAAAAACGTTGGGTTAACGCAATTTTGTCTAGCAGCCCCAACGATGTCACGACGTTAACTACAAACGTTGGACCAACGTAGAAACAACGTTGGGCTAACGTTTTACAACAACGTTTCAGTCAACGTTGGGACAACGGTGTGTCAACGTTGGATTTGAAGTTGAATTTCGAGATGGTCAGGAATTCCTATAAATAAACGATTACGTTCACTATGTAATAACATATTATTAAAGATACTGCAGACGAGTATCACTATATAATGCGATGGGATTAGTTTAAATATCAAAGCATATCAAGAAGTATTATTATAAAAAAAACAAATGCAAAAAAATCAAAAGTTTGATGAAGAACCAACACCAGATTCGATACAGAATCTGTACAGGTTCATTGACATAATACGAAGAATATTCATAATATAACAGATGTATCTCAAATCAAGATAGCGTAGAATTGATTTCGGTTAAAAGTGTATTAAAATAGTATGCCGCATTAGTAGTAGTAGTAGTAGTAGTAGTAGTAGCAGCAGTAGTAATAGTAGTAGTAGTAGTAGTAGTAGTTGTAGTAGTTGTAGTAGTAGTAGTAGTAGTAGTAGTAGTTGCAGTAGTAGTAGTAATAGTTGTAGTAGTAGTAGTAGTAGTTGTAATAGTAGTTAAACTAACATGTTTAATAGCATCGCGGGTGTCCGATATTTTTCTGTTTGTTTATGTTGTTGTTATTTTGCGTTCAGTTAGAATAATGCCCATTATATTATGCGATGGAAACTTTGTATGTGTAAACCTAACATGATAAATTGTATACTAGTTTGTGTTTAAAAAATTATAATATACCTGCTTTGACGATTTGTATGCATGTACTTGTAATTATGTGCACTGTTGAACATGTACAGGTAATGATTTTCCCGTTGGGCACCTACACATATTATCCAATGGATGAACGGGTTACTTATTTTGGGGCTATTTATAGTAACATCACTCATAGCAACATGTAAACAGTACATAAATAATTACCCGTCTAGCTCTATTGTTGCCACACGCCATAACAAGGGGTTGTCATGTAACAAACGACAGCTTCTGTAATCATCAGTTATTGATGGTAATGAATAAAAACATCTCTGAAAGTATACAATACTCAACGTAAGTCGTCTCAAATATTACACATATGCATTCCATATCACAGATTAAGTAATTACGTAATAACTTACATAAATATGAAGTTTATTAGACATACAATTACTTAACGTATTTAAAAAAAACCATACTTAATGCTTTTAACATCACGTATTACACATATATTACTGTAACAATCTTACTGTTAATGGATATATTAACATATTGCAAAATATACAATTCCTTAACGTATAACAGCAGTATGAACTATTGAATAATATAGTCGCTATATAGTCTCATAGTTATTATTAATACCTACATGTATATGGTATTCATCACACCCACCTCTCCTCCCATTCTATTCACCAGCTCTACATATATCTGTACATAAAAGGTCTGAATTAGTTCATGTATCTTTAAACTACATCATAACAAACTGGACACAGACAATCGATTCAAATGTCTAGCAAACATCAATATAAAATTAGTGCCTCTGTTCATATAATAATTACTTCTAAAAAAAACATACCCGGCAACGGACGCAAGGACACACTTAATGCCATTTAACTATTATATTCACAATCGTATAGATGCAAACAGATGCATGGCAATTACAAAGTTACATATAGTTAAAATCACATCTTAATCCCTATGCTTTGGTAATTTGTCAATTATCAATCCCTTGATAAATTTACAATGGAATCAATGATAGAGAAATATGACATTACAAAATGACCAAGGATAAAACAAATATGTTCCTACCTTACAAATCCTACATCCATTTCCAAACACTTCCAGATCAAGATACACAATTTTACCATTATATATTAAAACATAACTGTCCTATATTCTTAGGTTACATTAAACTGATTAAAATAACTTATCCAAGATGGATGCAAACTATACTTGACACTTCAACTTTCGTTGCAAGACTAACTAAAACTACCTATTGACCAATCAGACTTCACCTGGATGTCAGGTGACAATCTACTTTCCCTTTAAATCCTATTCAGCTATGACCAGTACTATTAGAGGGTTTTAGCCTAATAATCTTAAGGTTTGCATGAATTCAACACATGCAATTATTAGTGTCTTAATGACAAGACATATTAAAACAGTAAAATCACACTATCCCACAATTGGATATAGTAACCTTTGAATTCTTAGTGGCATATTTGGTAGCCTCCTCTTGGACTGCACCAGCACACAGTGCTATTGTTTCGTCCGTTGTTTCTTTGAACCGTGACACTGATTTCAGATCTGGGGTAAGGTCCGGCAGGTTTACGGGAATTGGGAGAATTTGACTCGTGAGGGTGATCTCATTCCTCATCGTTCCAACTTATTGTTGAGAATGTTGAGAGGAATATCCTTATCAAGAGGAACCGGCATGTAAGGTGATTTTCCAGCCCTGACAGCCTCACTGTATGCCTTAACACTGTGACTATTTCGCTGAGGCCTTGTCCTGCACGTTGTAGTGCAAGACGTCCTTGGGAGTGGGCCGTAAAATATCTATAACTTTAAACTTACGGTCACCCATAAAAATGGTTTCGCCCAACTTCGGGTAAAATGGGATTGGTGACGCATCCATTTTGCTTTCGTCGGGTGAAGGCTCGCACTTTTCGCGAAAATGCGGGTGCAGTAGTTCTCAGTCGCGTTAAAAAAAATCGGAGATGTTGATAGGAAATAATAACTCGGACATTGTTGGCACTGCGTTATATAGAGAAAATGCATAAGCTATGTTAGATACAAAATTTAATTATTAAACACGTTTCTCTCGTTACTGAGACGTTTCCGGGTTGTGAGTATGTAATAAAACGAATATTTGTTGGTATGTCGTGAATATAATATTTATTTTCATCTCGACGTGAGAAAACTCAAATAGTTTCTATGAAAATAAATCTATATTCACTATAAACCAACAAATATCCTCTGTATACCTCTTATTGAAATATGTATGTCACTTGAGTGAAATAAAGAATTTAAATAGTACTGGGTGTCAAGGTGGTCTCGTGTTTAGGCTTAATAAAAATACATTGTATATGCACATTACTAAGATAAAGGTGTTTCCAAATTTAAAAAAAAAATACAGCTTACAAAACAAATAACGTGAAATGATGAAATTGTACATGTAAATATCTCATTATATAATACGTTTGATTGGTTTGCATAGTGTGTGTTTTATTAGAATGTGTTTGTGTTTTAATTTTGTACATATAATCGGTGGATAGTCTATAGAAGCTAGTTTGATGGAAACTAGTATTTGTTAGTTTTAAAGACAAACTGTGCAAGCCTGACAGCCTAAAATGTTAAAGTAGAGTATGCAGAGTGTATTGTAATCAATGTTAACATAATAGCCGGGTATATTGTAATCAATGTCAGAATTATATCTGGGTGTATTGTAATCAATGTTAAAATAATATCCGAGTATATTGTAATCAATGTCAGAATTATATATGGTGTATTGTACTCAATGTTAAAATAATATCCGCGTATATTGTAATCAATGTCAGAATTATATCTGGGTGTATTGTAATCAATGTTAAAATAATATCCGAGTATATTGTAATCAATGTCACAATTAAATCTGGGTATATTGTAATCAATGTTAAAATAATATCCGAGTATATTGTAATCAATATCAAAATTATATATGGGTGTATTGTAGCCGATATCATAATGATATCTGGATGTATTGTAATCAATGTTAAAATAATATCCGAGTATATTGTAATGAATGTCAGAATTATATCTGGGTGTATTGTAGCCGATATCATAATGATATCTGGGTATATTGTAATCGATGTCAGAATGCTATTCGGGTGTATTGTAGCCGATGTCAGAATGGTAGCCGGGTGTATTGTAGCGATGTCAGAATGATATACGGGTGTATTGCAATCAGTGTTAGAATGATAACCTGGTGTATTGTAATCGATGTCACAATGATATCCGGGTGTATTGTAATCGATGTCAGAATGATATACGGATGTATTGTAATCAGTGTCAGGATAATATCCGGGTGATCCGGGTGTATTGTAATCGATATCAGAATGATATCCGGGTGTATTGCAAAATAATAATATTGATATATGTTTCTAGTGGCGTAGCTGCTTTTAGGCACTGCAGACCCCGGCCGAAAACCGTTTCCCTGATATGTTCAAAAGTATCTCCCCAAACTCGTCAGAGTGCACCATTTTACCAGCGGAAAAAGATTTAAAATGTCGGTTGTTCTTATTCATTCAGCTTTTTAAAATAACATGACATACTGTACACATAATCATAAATAACGTTACGATTGCAATATTTACCTTTACTGAGCATCTTTTTAAATCCACTCTTTATTTACATTCGTTGTGACGTTAACGGTTTAAAAATGAGACGTCATGTAACGCTTCGTTACGTCTTCGTGAATAGAAATGAAACAGAGATAAGTAACTTAGGCGCGTAGCCTGGTAGAAGCTCGGAAGCCAGAACCGTCCACTTTTCCCCACTGAATTAGTGTTTGGAAGCCCGAGCACACCCCGGACCCCTTTCGCCGCACAAATCAAATGTTGGGCTTCCATTTTAGTCTGCGCCGGCGCAACTGGAACTATTTTATTTTGACGTCTTATTGAGAAATAACAGGAAACATTTAAGAATGACTAACCAATCAGAATGCAGTAAATATGTGTATTGTTCGGAGTTTGTATATATACATATATATGGTAATCCATGGCAGAATAATATACATGTATATTGTAATTGTTGTTAAAATGATATCCATGTGTATTGTAATTGATCGTCTCCATACATGTTGGAAATATTTTCTTGAAACTATACATGGTGCATTCAAAGTTGCATATAAGTGTCAATTATTACGGATGGCGGGAGGTGTACAGTACTGGTTCTACCCAGGAAAGGCGGTTGGTCTGTCTCCACCACAAAAAATCGACCGTCATATATAACCTTACATGTGTTGAAAATGACGTGAAACACCATACAAACAAACAAAGATATATTGTTGGCATTACGATTAATTAAATATTGCCTGGGTTCTTTCTTATTTGCATTTTGTATCCAAATATCAAAATTCATTGTTTAGATTACTCCCTCCCACAAAAACTGATGGGTTGTATTTTTTCATGTTTCGGCGTTAAAATCAAATACGTATCATCTCTTTTTTTCTGTGTGTTATTTGATATTTGTTTTAATATCGTATGTAACTTAAATTTTTATATGTACAGTGTTTGTAAGATTGGCTTGAAACCTTTCAAAAAGAGGGGTATTATTTTAACATTCGCATAAAAAAAATCTTTCTTTTTCATATCGCTCCCAGTCCCTTTAAGTGTAAGTGATGTCTTTTTTATTAAACATATCAAGCTGGGACAATTGAAAAAAGTAGATTTCAGAAAAAACGTTGATTCTTTGTATCCGTTGTATACAACAAAGCCGGTATGTATGTTATTGCTATGTTTTGGTACATATCAGTTCGCATATCAGCATTTGGTACATAACTACCATAATTACAATCATTAACTGCACTTACATTCTTTTGTTTCTGTGTCTTCCCTTTGTTGGAACATGACTGTGTGTATTTCTAAGCATTTGATGAAGGGCAGACGGCTCTAATGCTTCGTTGATTTTGTGCTAGACTTCATTTACATAGCGCTTCCGTGGCCGGATAGTAAAGACGCTGCGTCTAAAACAGCCTCGCTTCTCACTGCTGCGGGTTCCAATCTCACTGAGAGCTCATATTGTCAAGAGAGAAAGTGTCGATCCGACGAATGGTAGAAGGTATACTGTACATGTTCTTCACAGGACCAATGGGGATTGTCTGCATCTTCAACACAAAAATTAACCGTCATATATAGCCTAACAAGCGCTAAAAAATACGTAAAACACCATTCAAAACAAAAAATCGAATTTATTTCAACAATTGTTTCATTGAATATAGAAGAACACTTGCCATTAAGTTTACAACGGAAGAATGATGAGTTACAACTGAAGACGACAACGACATACGATAACGACTTCGGCTTATTCTAAAGATACGTCACGGTTTATTTAATTTTCGTCTCACACCACAATTAATTTTCACATAGTGTCCCATTGTAACTTTTTTGCTCGTGAATTTCCTCTTATGAACAGCTTCAATAAAACCGAGTCTGCTGCTTTTCTCTATTGTTTGTGCATTTTGCTTCCAAAGGATCTCTCTTTCAGTATTTATTGACGTTCATACTAGCGTTTGTTTACTGCTGTGTGGCGGCTAGAAAAAGTCGCCCGACTACAACTCAGTAGGGTTATTACTTACCGATCCTTTAAGATCATCAAGCCCAGTTTGTTTGGTTTTAAAATAGAAAATCGCTTAATCGGTACTAGGGGGTGTTAGAGGTGTTGCAAATTATATTACAATATATAAAGTAGAACAGGTAATGTAGTGTAGAAAATGCATGGAAACAAACAACAATTACAAGGTAGAACAGGAAATGTAGCATTCAAGGACCACAGACAATGCATGGAACCAAACAACAATTACAAGGTAGAAAAGGAAATGTAGCATTCAAGGACCACAGACAATGCATGGAAACAAACAACAATTACAAGGTAGAACAGGAAATGTAGCATTCAAGGACCACAGACAATGCATGGAAACAAACAACAATTACAAGGTAGAACAGGAAATGTAGCATTCAAGGACCACAGACAATGCATGGAAACAAACAACAATTACAAGGTAGAACAGGAAATGTAGTATTCAAGGACCACAGACAATGCATGGAAGCAAACAACAATTACAAAGTAGAACAGGAAATGTAGCATTCAAGGACCACAGACGATGCATGGAAACAAACAACAATTACAAGGATATATACAATACCAGGTATATTACGTCACAAACATAAAATTGGTGACAATAGTGCCACCGCATTGGTACTGTCAGTGGCTCAAAAGGCCGCTGAGGCTTAAAACCAGGTTCTAGGGTGCATCAACAACACAATAAATACAACAATATTGCAGTCTCGGTTTGATTGAGACTGTTCATGAACGGTAGTGAAAAGTGTTTGCTACAGTTCACGTCCTCTAGGCCCGGGGTTGAGCAAAACTCAATATTTAAAATGCCAATAGTACATAAATTTGAGCCATCTCGAAGATGGTATTCATATGACGGTGAACATGGAACCTTCAATGAGGTGTTTTTATACCATTCCATGACCAGCGACGTATGGTCCCAGCTTCTAACAAAACGCTTTGCCTTAAAATAGTAGGCGAAATAAACAAAATGGAATTTAGCTGGGAGTAATGCATACGAAGCCTGCGGTTCACACGTAAAGTCAAAAGACTAAATTAAAAAGCAGGCAACATATCCTATAGGTGATTAAACAATACTCAGAACATTTGAAGTCTGGAGTAGTGGAACCAGCTATTCGAAATTCAAGTAAGAAACCCTAAGTATTTGAGAATGTACCACCGATATCTGTAAATATTTGGCTCAGCGATCTCCAAACCATGACTCAGTGCTTTTAAGCCGAGTCTGCTACTTTTCGCTGTTGTTTGTGTTTGTTGTTTTCAAAGGATCCCCTTTCAGTATTTATTGGCATTCACACTAGCGTTTGTTTAGTTCTGTGAGGCGGCTGTAAGTAATAGTATTACTTGATGGTCCTTTGGGATCACCAAGCTCGACAGTTTGGACTATTAAGTAGAATAACGCTTAAATTGGTGTCAGAGGTGATGCAAATTATATAACCTCTCATGAATACTCCCAGTAATCCCGAGTCTGCTTCTTTTGTCTCTTGTTTGTCTGCTGCTTCAAAGGGATGCCGGGATAGAAAAGACGTAGCGTCTAAAACGTTCTCGCATCTCACCGCTGCGGGTTCGAATCCCACTGGGAGTTGGGCTTATCAAGTGAGAAAGTGTCGATCCTTACGAATGACTTGAGGTATAACGTACTGGTTCGATCCAGGAAATATTGAATGGTTAATGGGTATTTGGCTGACTGTGTTCTATGAAGCTAATTTCCCGGTCCAACATGTATATCTTCTTTTCCGAACACATCCTACAATTACATTAAAATAAAAATATGCAGAATGGGACATATAACTAAACTTCTTGGCTACAGAACTACAGAGTTGTTGCAAATGCTGCTGTAGACAACCCATATTTCGCTGATCATTGCTTTCTGCCTCCACTCAAGTAGCACCTGCAATAATACAGGGATGATACCTAATGAACATGACACAACAATGACATGGACATAAATTCTGAGGAATTATAAACCTCTGTCAGGACATGCATTGGCCCTAATATTATTCTAATCTTGATCATCTTCGACGCTTGATTGTAAATACAAACATCTTGACCAGTTGTGCAGGAACATACTTGAAACTGGAACTACGCGACAGTAATGTGTTTTTTTTATTAAAGTATTCCTTACCATCCGCATTTAGTTCGTCGATATAATGATGACGTTTCCCTCTTTGTTTATATATAAATGTATTGTCTGTCTGCCTTTCTGTATATCGTGGATAGCAGGAGTACCTCTCTCAGCCAGTCAGATACCTTGCCAGTGTATCGCCAAGAATCAAATTTTGTTGAGGATGTCCTCTCTAGACGTTTGTCCTGAAAACAAGCAAGAGTCGCAGATGATCTAGACTAATATTATTCTTTCCTGGGAATCACATATTGATAAGAATGAACACACATAAAGCGTCCATATTGAACGGTACTGTCTGTTAATACCGACATATAAACACATGTTATCAATACAGAAACGAGGGTAGGACGGTATGGATGAAAGAGACATTAGAAAGTGAGAACACGCACTTAAACATGAGAAAATGGATCGAATCAGTTTAAAGAAAACCTGCAACAAACCAATCTAGAAGTTTGTAATACATTCTTAAGACCGTAAACAAGTCTTGTGCAATTGTCTTTAATATAGTACTATCACGCGAGAATATTGTTTAGGTTTAAGATCGAGGGTTCAGTGCAAATCTACCGTATCCCCTTCTTTATTCATATGTAGTTACACTAGTTTTGCTCTGACCCCTCGAAATAAGAGTGTTTTCTTATCATTAAACATTAAAGGAAAGTATTAAACATTCAAATATTACAGGAAAGCAAATGAGTAAACATTACAAAAAAACAAAACATTAAACATCACAGGAAAGCAAATCATTAAACATTACACGACAACAAATCAGAAATCAGTAAACATTACAGGAAAGCAAATCAGTTAACATTACACGAAAGCAAATCAGTAAGCATTGCAGGAAAGCAAATCAGTAAACATTACAGGAAAGCAAATCAGTAGAAATTACACGAAAGCAAATCGGTAAACATTACACGAAAGAGCAAATCGGTAAACATTACAGGAAAGCATATCGGTAAACATTATACGAAAGCAAATCGGTAAACATTACACGAAAGAGCAAATCGGTAAAATTACAGGAAAGTAAATCGGTAAACATTACACGAAAGCAAATCGGTAAACAGTACAGGAAAGCAAATCGGTAAACAATACATAAAAGCAAATCGGTAAACATTACACGAAAGCAAATCGGTAAACATTACACGAAAGCAAATAGGTAAACATTACACGAAAGCAAATCGGTAAACATTACACGAAAGCAAATCGCTAAACAATACACGAAAGCAAATCGGTAAACATTACACCACGAAAGGAAATCGGTAAACATTACAGAAAACCAAATCAGTAAATATTACTGAAAAGCAAATCAGTAAACATTAAAGGAAAGCAAATCAGTAAACATTACATGAAAGCAGATCGATTATGTGTAAGCATGACAGGAAAGCAAATCGGTAAACAGTACAGGAAAGCAAATCGGTAAACAATACATAAAAGCAAATCGGTTAACATTACACGAAAGCAAATCGGTAAACATTACACGAAAGCAAATCGGTAAACATTACACGAAAGCAAACCGGTAAACATTACACGAAAGCAAATCGGTAAACATTACACGAAAGCAAATCGGTAAACATTACACGAAAGCAAATCGCTAAACAATACACGAAAGCAAATCGGTAAACATTACACCACGAAAGGAAATTGGTAAACATTACAGAAAACCAAATCAGTAAATATTACTGAAAGCAAATCAGTAAACATTACAGAAAACCAAATCGGTAAACATTACACGAAAGCAAAATCAGCAAACAATACAGGAAAGCAAATCTGTAAAAAAACAACAGGAAAGTAAATCAGAAAATATTACAGGAAAGCAATTCAGTAAACAATACACGAAAGCAAATCAGTAAACATTACACAATTATTAAAGATTACAGGAAAGCAAACCAATAAACAACGCAGGACAGCATTATACATTATAGTATATATTAGAAGCATTAAACATTACATTAGAGCATTAAACATAACGTTATAGCAAAGCATTACACTTTGCAAAACGTTATTAAACATTTAATAATGTATTACATATTACACATACTAAACAGTACAGGAAAGCATCAAATATTACACCTCATTAAACGTTACATGAAACCATTAAATTTTACAAGCAGTAAATATTACACGAAAGCAGGACACATTATAGGAAGCGTTAAACATTACTCGACAGCATTAAACATTACATAAAACCATTCAACATTACAAAAAAAAACATTAAACATAACATGAAACCATTAAAAATAACAAGAAACCATTAAACATAACATGACACCATTAAACATAACATGAAAGCATTAAACGTTATAGAGGAGCATTAAACAGGAAACACTGAATATTACAAGCATTATACGTTACAGTAAAGCATTAAATATTACAAACATTATACATTTCAGTAAAGCATTAAATATTACAAGCATTAAACATTACAGGAACGCATTAACCATCACGGAAAAGCACAGAAGTTGTATCTAATAATCACAGTTATCCATTTTACGGTGTTGGTTTTTAACAGATACTTTTATACTTCGGCTTTCATTGTTTAATGTCCAACTGTATCAATTCAAATTTCACTTTTTTTAATTTGTACAGCTTATAGTGATATTAGAAAGAAATATATCAGAAAATGTTGCATACATATGTCAAATATGTTTAAATTTGTTACACTGCTATAATCTTCAAAGAAGAAATGACTTTTTAATTTAAGTAACTATTTGTCACAGGCGTTTACTGTCAGATGTTCCAAGTATTAATTCTTAAAACATATTCAAGGACATTCTCACATAAATTATTTTTTATATATACTTCCTTTTGTTTTTATATCCTTGGATTATATATTAAAATGAGTGATTGATATGATTATTGGAAGTTATTAAAGGATCGACAACGTGTTTTACTGCAAACAACATATCTGCCAATCAGTTTTATTTAAACTTTAAATCCATTAATAACCCGGATAGTCAATTTTATCAAATGGACGAAGATATAAGCTATTTCAATTAGAGATACCTTAACGGCGAACTTCAAGTTCGAAGAACTCGATGTAACAATAATGGAACAAGAGCTAATTAAATGCATAAAGCAGCTTTGAAACAATTCCAGTAGCGGACCAGACTTATTACTTAATGAATTTTATAAACATGGACCGGAAGCTCTTTTACCTTACTTGCATAAAATATTCAACACATGTTAATCTCGAGGCTATTTCCCAGATTCATGGAGTGAGGGCTATATTAGCGGCGATTCAAGCGACCCAATCAATTATAGGGGTATAACACTCCTGAGTTCTATGGGAAAACATGTTTCTATGTTACTAAACAACATATTAACACAATGGGAAGAGCAGTATCATGTGTATATTGAGGAACAGGCAGGCTTCCGAAGGGGAATGAGCACCGTAGATAATGTTTTTATACTGCATGAGCTAGACATAGGCTAGCAGTTGAGACAGGGCGATGGAAAAAAAAGGAAAGGGTCCCATACGACGGTAAAACGTGTAAACAATGTAATTTGTTAAAAGACGAATATCAGGAAGTTATTAAACGGCAATGGTGTGCCCAAACTGGATATTGGCGCACCTAGTGAGATTGGCATTCGAGTTAAAGCCCTCGTGCTAATATCTCACTAGGTGCGCCAATATCCAGTTTCGGCACACCATTGCCGTTTAATGAGTTTTGTATTGCATACATTCTACGATGAAACAAAAAGACAATAGGAATATATATTAATGAATGCCGTTAAATGAGTTTTTTTATTGCATACCCTTTACGATAAAACAAAAAGACCATAGCATTAACTTTAGTGAATGCAATGGCATAAACACAAATAAATATATGTTATACATTGTATATAAACAACGCAACAAACCAGTGAAATGGCTAATGTTTGTGGGAGTTTTCTTCATTTTCCTCAAAGATTATAGGATGATGCTTAATTCAGTCTAGAATAAAGCATAAATATCTCGAGATATTTTACTTGAATGGAATATTAACAGCAGCATTGAATGTACAGTTTGTGAATAGATTTTCAGGGTGTATTCTCTTCCCGTTCACTTTTAATGATCCATCAGGGTTTTGAGTTATTGAAAGATCGACAATCTGACCCACAGTTGTATTCGTTTCATTTTCAAAACGGTCTATGGTTTGTAGAGTATCTTCTATATCTTGAGAAGCAGTAAACATCTCTTCGTCACTCACTTCGTCGTTATCAAACATATCTGCTGGTCTGGACACTCCGGCTGCGTTATCTCCATCCGCTCCCACTCTGTGCAAAACAGTTGACATGTTCATCTGTTTATTTAGATTTACAGAATTGTTATGGTTCAGACTCATATGGTTTTTATGATCGGAAAGTTGGGCCACCTCTATGGCTGGTACATGTGCATTTAATAATTTTGTAATGTACGTTTTCCGACCTGAATGGTTTGTATGGTTAGCAGACAGTCCAGCGCTTTCGCTCATTCTCTTGGCTATTTGACCTAATGTATTTTTTCCCATTGGCGCGTTCATGAACCACTTTGAACTCTTCATTCCTTTTCCATAGTTGGGGTATTCAGAAAGATAAAACTTTACATCCGGTACATTCATTTCCTCTAGTCGCTTACTTGAATAGCTTGTATACAACTTTACTGGGCAGTATTGATCGCCTGTATTAATATAATTAAAACTCTATAAAATAAGAACTGAACTTATATTGTTTTGCACACATAACCTGTTAATATCTATATATTTAACTATGTGTTTTATCTATTAATGCTCGTTTATTTTATGTGTTCAGACTAAAGAAAACGTTAATTAAGATGTTATCAAGCCATGTATATAGGGACAATTGACAGAAGCATTTCTGATTAAATATGAATATTGTTTATTTTTTCTTTTAGTTGTGTGGGGGTGTATTTGTTTTAATGAAATAAAGACAAACTACCATGTTGGGCAAACATCTGCGGTTGAAATTGCCTTGGATCCCTATCATCTCCGTTTCTCGTCTTGGTTGCCCTCTTAGTAAAAACAACATATTCTGTTCAATCAGATGTCTTCTTTAGCTCTAGATCCCCCACATCATGGTTAGGTGTTCTTGTCTACCACTCAGACCAAAATGGATGGTATTGTACAGCCACATCACATTAACAAGAGCCTCCGGGTTTTCTGAATAAAACATAAAATAGACTTTTTAAAAACAAACCATATGGAACAATATATCCATTTATTCAGAAATACAGCAAAGAAGTATATATATAAGGACTATATATATATGAAGATATAAGTAAATAAAATGGAACGCCCCCGTTGAATCCGCCACTGATAATAATTGAATTACGTCAAGCCGTGACGTAACATAAAATCGTCATAAAACTAGTAACGTTGTTTGGCACTGACTTTGTCATTTTTTTCTGTCAACGTTTGTGCTAGAGAAAGAAACTTCGCAACTGGACTATTTGAGAGAATAACATAACTTCAAAGGTAGGCCATTTATAATTTTAGAATACATTGTAGGGCACATAAATGTTATCTAAATGTCGCCATTTTATGTGAATTTATGTTAAAGGTTCATTGCAGTCACTATAGTTTGGGGCGCTTGTTTCAGCCAAAAGTTTTTCGGCGATAATTTCATTAATATACGATCAATCAATTCACAAGAGCAAGCTTACCCTTTCTGTATATGTATACAGCAATCAAGTTTTGAAATCCCCCATTAAGATTCTATAAACAAATCGTCTGCGTGAAGTTGCATAGACGCTTGCATTGATTTGGGTCAGTCTATTTAAGTAGTGACGGGTAGATTGATTGCTGCAGTAATCTAAAGGTGAAGTATTGTGTTGTTTCATGTGGTGCTTAAAGTGGGAGCTCGGCTTGTAAGTGAGGAAGTGTCGATTCTTGCGGATGGCGGGAGGTGTACAGTACTGGTTCTACGCAGGAAAGGTGGGTGGTCTGCCTCCATCACAAAAAATCGACATATATAACCTAATGACGTAAAACACCATACAAACAAACAAATAATATTTAATGTGGATGTTGACGAGTGTATCTTTCTTGGGTACTTAGCTACTTGAGCTGCAACGTTTTATTTTATACGCTTGTTCTTTATTCCCCGGACCGGGTGCTTGGGTTGGGGCATTTTACACCCATAAACATTTGTACTAGTAGGACATTTAGTTTAGTGGTGGTATGTCGAATATCTCACGGTGTTCACCAACATAATGTAGCCACTCCTTTGCTCTTTTCACGTCAGATCTTGTTTTTGCCACGGTATAGGCATTTTTGATTTTATTTATGTACTCGATAGTTTCCGCTTCCGTAAACTGCACTTGTATTTGATTATCTATGGATCTATCAAGCGACATCAATCGGTTCGCAAGTAATTAAAGCGTACGATCTCCTTGAACGGACATTTTAAACTGCTATGTGAGGCTCGCGCTCGGCATCTGTTGCCACGACGTTTGACTGGGCGGAACTTTTTTGATAGCTCAGAGGTTACCATTTTAGTAAAGAAAACACATACGCATTCGCAGGCCCAAAACAAGTTATTGACAGTTTGCCAATAACCTATTTTTGGCGCTCAGTGCCAATTTATCTTATTGGCGCACTTGCATGTAAACTTTAAATGCAGTGATATTGGCCTAGGGTAAGTGGGTACAGGATTTTTTCCTTCATTAATTTGTTACTATTTATAGTAAGGTATGCAATAACACTTTGTAATATAATGTAAAAACTACAATGAATTAAGAAAGATATATTTAAAACAATACTTTTGGAAAATCCTAGTTTCATGAAATTTAAACAATTAATGAAGCATGAAAATTAGGAATATACGTATATAAGGCGTTTAACCTAAAGAAACGATTGAACAATGTTCAATCCGTTAATTAATTAGTAAGATTACCGAAAACACTACCTTTGTAACCATTGCAATGCAAACTTAGTATTACAGTATGCAATGGCAAACCAAAGATCTCTTCCAAGAATTCTCAAGAATTCTCAAGTCACATGCATACAGTTTATTATGAATGGTTCATGCTTAATTCAGAATAAGCACGTATGTGAACTTAAAGAATTATTATTTAAAAACATCTTACGTCGTATTGAAAACTTACTTTGAATTATTGTTAATCTGTAAAACAAGTTCATTACGGTTTCGTTAACTATATGCATGTACTGTGATATATATGTGTGCAAAAACTACTGCAAAACTACACATGTACTGCTGCCATCTAGCCATATTGAAATCAATACTTGTATTATTTGTAAACCTGTTCATGGGCCATATTTGGCTTACAATTAGCTATATTCTATTCTTCTATTCTATTTTATGATCTATGATTAATTAATGATCTATCTATCTATCTAGCTATCTGTCTGTCGTCTGTCTGTCTGTCTGTCTGTCTGTCTGTCAGTCAGTCAGTCAGTCAGTCAAGCAGTCAATCAGTCAATCAATACGGTCCAAGTGCCAGATAATCCACTCGGTGTTTCTAATTTTTACATTATTACAATCATTATTACGAAGACAATACATGGCGTAGGTTAAATATCATTCAGTTCTAGCCGCTACAACCACTCTCCACCTAAGGGTATAATACGGGATTGCCTTGGGTAGGGATGATGTCGTAACATACGGAACACTAATCTGTATTTATATATTGACGGTCAATGAAAACGCACCACTGGATTTTATGGGAGATAGATGTTTTTACTAAAGTAATTTATAATAATAGGAGAATATTTTGAAATTGAAGGATAGTATTTAACGGCTGCAAACACTGATTGTCTCAGAATTCCTAAACATGGTGTATAGTTTTGGGGTCCATCAAGAAATAACCAAAGACGGGAGATTCGTTCTCTCTCCTAGTGTAATACTAACTAACACACATTCATACAGTCATTCAATATAATATAGATATAAAAATCGAACAGGAAATTAAAGTAGCATTCAAGGAAGACAGTAAACCACAAACACACACAGAAACAAAGAACAACTTTAAAAATGAATAAAATGCCAAATAAGACATCACAAACACAAAAGGGTTGACAATAGGGCTACTGCCTTGGAACGGTCAGTGGTAAAAAAGTTCGCTCGAGGTTTAAACCAAGTTCTAAGGTACACCAAACCTCACACTTACCCTACCGTCAACCCAATAAAACGGGACAGTGTAAATAAAGAAATCCCCGCCATGAACTATTCTCTCACCAACAAGGCAGCATTAATAGGCAATATAAGTAAAACACAAAGATACTCGTGTATAAATAAATACAAAAAAAACAATAGCCTATAGACACTCTCATTGAAAATAAGTGAAATAAAAATTAACAAATTGTCAGGTGATAATTTCTACAAAAAAGTTGATTTGTTTGTACATGGGGCTTTACGTCATTTTCAATACATGTAAGATTATACATGACGGTCGATTTATTGTGGTGGAGACATACCACCCACTTTTCCTGGGTGGAACCAGTACTCTACACCTCCCGCCATCCGTAAGAATCGACACTTCCTCACTTACACAAAAGTTGAACATGGCGGACGATTTCGATATCGTCCCAAATATTTATAAGCTTGCCAAATCGGACATTTGGAGTAATTTTGGGCTAAATAAAAAAGAAATATAATGGCATGATCATGATGATGCACCGGCTGTGGAACCTTTAATATACTGACATACCTCCGCCGACATCATCCGTTATAGTTGAAAGAGAAAGTAAACGTCTGTGAACTTGCAAGCAACTGAAGCTGGTCATTTGATTCATTTCTACAAGTCATTAGCTACTAGTCTAAGACTCTTAGTAGTCAGCTACCTTATTTTTGGGGTTGTAACATTTCACATTTGCTTTTGTGTTTATCATTTTACAGTTATTTTATTAATGTTATAACATAATGTTGAAGTTATATTTTGTTTAGCTGTTATTAATTACGCAAACGCTTTGTGATTTGCATGGCTACTTATGGAGCAATTAGAGTAGTCCTATGTTATTCTGCAGTTATTCCGGGGCGGGGCGGGGCGGGGCATAACATGCAGAACTACTAGAATTTTATTTTGTTAGCAAACACACACGTTCAGGAAACAGTGGTTTCAAAACTAAAGTGTTAATGACATAAATTTAATCCGTTCAATCTTAACAACACACTTATTAAGGGTAAATATCAAAATGGACCTTGATTAATTTACACGCGTATACACAAATTGTTGTAAAATTAATATAATCACATATATTTATAATGCAGCTGTATACTAACACCGGGTCAAAGGTCAATGCTATTTTTACCCCTTGCAATTTCAGATCTCAAATTTATATCAAATCTGTCAAAAACATGATGAGCTGCATTTTCAAATAACTACAACATGTCCAAAATACAGTAACAGCCAATACATAACAGGAAACTACACTAAAAAAGCATTTTAAAGCAAAAAAAGATTAGCACTCTTTAATATAGAACTACTTTCGAATCACCAGGCAAGCACATCCGGCTGATTTAGTGGAATTAAACCTAAAGTATACTTCAGTTCAATTCAATTCAATTTTACTCAGGTAAAATATCCATGTACAATTTAAAACAATCACTTGGTAAGATGAAAACATAAAATTACAGGTAAATGTATTATATAAATAAGAATCTGACTATTATCAATTATCACAGAAAGTCTATCATTTATCACATTATCAATAACAGCTTTATTATTGCTATATCAAATAAGTTATGGTCATGTGCATTCCAGTTTCAATTTAGTTTTAAAATGTGTTATCACAGATTTTAAAAATAGTATAATATTCATTTACTAAATTGTATAAAAACCAGAAAAGAAATTGATCAGTAAATGATTCATTCTACTTGTTAAATGGACTGTATGTTGTATTTAATTGAATTGAATTAAATTGAATTTGTTTAACGGCTCATCAACACATTATAGGTAATTTAGAGCCGCCCCAGAGAGGAGAAGGATACATAGGAATCCGGGAACCGTGTCATACTCTAATTATCGAATAGATTCCTATGTTTCTTTAACGTGCTTGGAGGATAGACCGATAGATAGCCCGGTTTACGTCCCCATCAGACGGGAAAGTGTCTTGCCCAAGACACACCGACGAAACTTAGTGGCACCACGGAGGATTGAACCCGGGGCCTTCGGTTACAAATCCGCCGCGCTACCGACTGCGCCACGCCAGCCCGTTTAAACATCCAAATAAAACCATCATAATGTGATTTAGTGTCATGTGCAATGTGCATAATGCACAGTCGCTATAGGCTGCTTCGCGAGATAACTTAAAACATATTTAATTTTGATATTTTAATTTGATATATATCTCTACAAACAGTTCATTTAAAATGCGTTATTCTTAAAATATATGATTTCAGTCACGCGGATATTACTAATAATTCAGCACTTATTTCATCTAATCCAAAACTGAAACTAGTTTGATTTTCATACTTGTATTACATCTAAAACATGCTATATGCGTAATTTGTGATCAACTACTTGTTTGTTGCCTTAATCAAGGACTGATAAGTCTGTCTGGACAGATCTCCTCGTATTATCGATCACACATTCATGTTTACTTGATATTCGATGACGTGTTGAGAAAATTCTCTTATTTTTTATGCAAATAATGTGAAGAATACAAACATTATCAAGTAAGTTGTTTACAGTATTATTAAGAAAGAAAAGAAAAGTTGTTTTGTTTAATAGTTAACTCTTTAGAGTGCTTTAATCAATAACGAAAGTTATGCTTGTAATGACTTAGGGGCTGGGGTTTTATTTATTACAGTGTTACAGTACATTGTTACTGTATTTACCTACAAGCACATACATTATACTGTCCTCATAGAATTACATTAACAATTGTTGGAATCAAATATTTATCTTGAAACAAACTTTTTAAAAACGAAAGTACAGTCTACGTTATAAGTATGTGCTTTTTGAAATTAAAATATCAAGTTGTGGCACGCCGTGAGAGGAGGGAGGTTTTCTTTCAATATCGACTTTTAACTTAATCGTTAAGTCACTGTATAGATCAATGAACCTGTAAATATATTTAAATGCTTAATAATTATTGCTTTGTGCCAATAGGTCGAAGATAAAGCCTACAGTAAACTTAAAACTTGGCACTGACACGCACGATATCAATGTTACATATAAATGTATGCTACCTTTGTGGTTGGCTGACACGGTAGTCAAATTCAATGCTACTTTAATTAAGTGGAAAAAACAATCGTGTTTAGTGTACCTGCGAGCGAAGGTTATCGGTATGGTGTTGTTTATTGATTCGTCCCCTACCGGTCGTACTGTTACTAAAATAGGAAAACGGTTTCCGCTCAGTAACTTCAGTTAGGGATGAGATATCGGAATGAAACTTTATGGGTAGGTAGCTTATACAAAAGGAAGCCTGGGATTGCATTTGGGGTCATTGGGGTCAAGGTCAATGTCACTGCTACTAAAAATAGAAAAACGGTTTCCGCTCAATAAATTCAGTTAAGAATGAGATATTGTAATGAAACTTTATGGGTAGGTAGCTTATATGAAAAGGAAGCTTGATATTGCATTTGAAGTCAAGGTCACTGCTACTAAAAATAGAAAAACGGTTACTGCTCAATCCCTTTGTTAGAATTTATATATTGTAATTGAAGCATGTGTAGGTAGCTTATATGAAAAAGAAGCTTGGGATTGCAATTAGGTTCACTGGTGTCAAGGTCAATGTCACTGCTTCTAAAATAAAAACGGTTTCCGCTCAATAACCAGTTAGGAATGAGATATGGAATGAAACTTTATGGGTAGGTAGCTTATATGAAAAGGAAGCTTGAGATTGTATTTGAGTCACTGGGGTCAAGGTCAAGGTCGCTGTCACTAACAATAGGAAAACGCTTTCCACATTACATTGCTGTTACGTTACATTATGCATTAATTTTACGTGTTGATGTGTCACTTTATCCAAGGAGAAAATAAATAATCATCCAAAAAATAAAGATCACACAATGACCGGTAAGGGACATTGTATTGAATAGCAATACTTCTTAATGTTATAATTAGGACATTCATACATTTATTTTCCAGATTATACGCTAGATTTATAAGAACTAACATGCATATATAACTCAAAGTACATAGTATTGACTGTTACGACCTACGTATGTACATGTTTTTGTCAAACTTAAACGACATATGGTAAATGGATATGGATAATAAAAAACTTTTAAAAGTGCGAAAATGACTCAAAACCGGTAAAAATGAATGAACTACTGGTACAACCCAATCTTGAAGTTGGTAAAATAACCCAAACCAATTTGAGAGGTCGCCAATCATGCTTGATATAAACGTCAATTCCGACTATGATGAGTTTTAATTTCAAGATAAAGGGGCTTAATTATGAGTATCCACCTAAATACTGATACATGTACCAAAGGAGTTAAAAACGACGTGTTCTACTGCATTTAGCTTAAGTCGGGCGTGAGAGGTGTTGCTAATTATATTACCTCTTATAAAACTGAGTCTGCTACTTTTCCCTACTGTGTGTGTCTGTTGCTTCGAAAGGATCCCCTTTTCAGTATTTATTGATCAACATACACATGGCTTTGATTATGGCATATTAAGCTGAGTATTGATTACACTGTCTACATAAAAGTGTAAAACTATTAAACTGGAAAGTGCATGTACACATGCTCATATTTTAATAATGAGTTATTTTATCTTTTATCAATACAATTCCAATGTAATTACACATTAGGTATATAATCCTTAATAGTGAAATATCAAGATAACAGAGAAATACATATTTGACATGGAACAGTGTGACTAGTCCTTAATATATACGAACTCTGTCGGTATTGCGTTGGTTGTTTGGTCTAACTTTACAATATAATCAGGACAGTCATGTAATTATTATTTTATATTAATTGTACGGAGTGTATAGTAGATTATTAGGGATTGAGATGAATTGGGTTTTAAGGTAAAAACAAAACAATTTTTTTATATGGCGTCAACAGGAATTAACTTTGTATTAACATGTACTTTTTGTTTGCTTTAATGCCTGTTTTGGGTTTACTGTGTTCTATGAAAGCAATTTTTCCTGTTCGATTTTTATAATTACTTTTCCAGACCTACCCTCCAATAACATTGAAATAAACATATGCAGAATGGGGCCTATAACTAAACTTCTCGGCTGCAGGACTACAGAATAGTTCTGCGCTGACCCCTCCAGATAAGTGTGTTTCCTTCTCATTAAACATTAAAAGAAAGTATTAAATATTCAGACATCACAGGAAAACAAATCAGTAAACATTACAGGAAAGCAAAATATTAAACATTACAGGAAAGCAAATCATTCAACATTACAGAAAAGCAAATCAGCAAACATTACAGGAAAGCAATTTATCAGTAAACATTCACGACAGGAAATCGGCAATCATTACACAAAAGCAAATCAGTAAACATTAAACGAAAGCAAATCAGTAAACATTACACGAAAGCAAATAAGGAAATATTACAGGAAAGCAAATCGGTAAACATTACACGAAATCAAAATCAGCAATAATTACAGGGAAGCAGATCAGTAAATATAACAGGAAAGCAAATCAGTAAGCAATGCAGGAAAGCAAATCAGTAAACAATACAGGAAAGCAAATCAGTAAACATTGCACAAAAGCAAATCGATAAACATTACACGAAAGCATCTAACATTACAGCAAACCATTAAGCATTTAATTTAGCACAATAACAGAAACACAAATCAGTAAATATTTCAGGAAAGAAAATCAGTAAACAATGCAGGAAAGAAAAGCATTAAACAATACAGGAAAGCAAATCATCAAACATTACAGGAAAGCAAATCGATAAACATTACACGAAACCAAAATCAGTAAACATTACACGAAAACAAATCAGTAACCATTACAGGAAAGCAAATCGGTAAACATTACACGAAATCAAAATCAGTAAACATTACAAGAAAGCAAATCATCAAACATTACAGGAAAGCAAATCAGTAAACATTACAGAAAAGCAAATCAGTAGAAATAACATGAAAACAGATCAGCAAACATAACAAGAAAGCAAATCAGTAAACAATACAGGAAAACAAATCAACAAAATATCAGCAAACATTACACGAAAGCAAATCAGTAAACATCACAGGAAAGCAAATCAGTAAATAATACAGGAAAGCAAATCTGTAAACATTACTGAAAACATATCAGTAAACATTACAGGAAAGCAAAACATTAAACATTACAGGAAAGCAAATAATTAAACATTAAACGAAAGTAAATCAGTAAACAGTACAGAAAAGCAAATCAGTAAACATTACAGGAAAACAAATCAGTAAACGTTACAGGAAAGCAAATCGGTAAACATAACACGAAAGCAGATCAGTAAACAATACAGGAAAGGAAATCAGTCAATATTACAGAAAACAAATCAGTAAACATAACAGAAAAGCAAATCAATTAACATTACAGGAAAGCAAACCGGTAATATTAAACGAAAGCAAAATCAGTAAAAATTACAAGAAAGCAAATCATTCAACATAGCAGGAAAGCAAATCAATAAACATTACACGAAAGCAAAATCAGTATTCATTACACCAAAGCAAATCAGTAAACATTACAGGGAAGCAAATCAGTAAACATTACAGGAAAGCAAATCGGTAAACATTACTGGAAAGCAAATCAGTAAATATTATAGGAAAGAAAATCAGTAAAAAAAGACAGGAAAGCAAATTAGTAAACATTACAGGAAAGCAAATCAATAAACATTACAGATTTGCAAATCAATACAATTTACAGGAAAGCAAATCAGGAAAAATTACAGGATTGCAAATCACAAAAAATTACAGGAAAGCAAATCAGGAAACATTACAGGAATGCAAATAAGAATGCAAATAAGTAAATATTTCAAGAAAGCAAATCATTAAACAGTAAACGAAAGCAAATCAGTAAACAATACACGAAAACAAATCATTACTCTTTACATGAAATTAAATCAGGAAACATTACACGAAAGCAAATCAGTAAACATTACATGAAAGAAAACCAGTAAACAATATACGAAAGCAAATGAGTAAAACTTACAGGAAAGCAAAGCATTAAACATTACAGAACAGTAAACATTACAAAAAAATAAAGCATTAGATATATAATTAACATGACATGAAAGCATTAAACATTTAAATAAAGCATTAAACAGTACAGGAAAGCTTTACACATTGCACGTGGCAAAGCAGTACACATTACAGTAAAGCAAATCAGTAAACATTACACGAAAGAAAATCAGTAAACATTACAGTAAAGCAAATCAGTAAACTTTACAGCAACGCAAAGCATTATCCATTACACAGAAGCAAATCAGTGGACATTACAGGAAAGCAAAGCATTAAACATAACAGCAAAGTAAAGCATAAACATTAAACAGAAGCAAACCAGTAAACATTACAGGAAAGCAAAGCATTAAACATTACAGAAAAGCAAATCAATAAACATTACAGAAAAGCAAATTATTAAACGTTACACGAAAGAAAATCATTAAACATTACAGAAAAGAAAATAATGAAACATTACGAGGAAGCAAATCAGTAAACATAACAGGAAACCAAATAGTAGACAAGCAAATCAGTAAGCATTACAAAAAAACAAAGCATTAAATATATAATTAACATGACATGAGAGCATTAAACATTTACATAAAGCACTAAAATTTAAAGCAAAGCATTGAACACTTTAGGAAAGCTTTACACATTGCAGGAAGCAAAGCATGAAACATTACAGGTAAGCATTTAGCATTACATCAAATCAAATCAAAAAGCATTACAGATAAGCGAAGCATTAAACATTACAGGAAAGCATTAACTATTACAACAAGCCATTGAACATTACAATAAATTATTAAACATTATAGGAATGCATTACACATTAAAAGAAAATACACGCATTAGGAATGCATTACACATTAAAAGAAAATACACGCATTACATATTACATGAAAGCATTAAAGATTACAGTAAAGCAAACCATTAAACCTAACATGAAAGCATTAAACATTACAGGTGAGCAAACCATTAAACATAAGAGGAAAGCAGTAAGTATTACAGACAGTACGTATTACAAGCATTACACATTACAGTAAAGCAAAGCATCAAACGTTACAGAAACTGTATTAAACATTATAAGAATGCATTGTACATTGCAAGCATTAAACATTACATAAACACATTAAACATTACAGTAAAGCAAAGCATCACACGTTACAGAAAATGTATTAAACATTATAAGAATGCATTGCACATTACAAGCATTAAACATTACATGAACACATTAAACATTACAGTAAAGCAAAGCATCAAACGATACAGAAAATGTATTAAACATTATAAGAATGCATTGCACATTACAAGCATTACACAAAACATGACAACATTAAACGTTATAGGAGACATTAAACACAGCAGGAAAGTATTAAACATTACATGATAGCATTAAGCGTACAGGAAATCATTAAACATTAAAGGAAGCACTAAATATTACAAGCATTAAACATTGCATGAAAGCATTAAATATTACAAGAAAGCATTAAACAGTGCAAGAAAGCAATAAGCATTAAAGAAACGCATTTACCATCACCGGAAAGCACAGATATTGTATCTAATATTTACAGTTATTCATTATACATTTTTGATTTTTGACAGTTGAGATACTTGTATACTTCGATTTTCATTGTTTAAGATCCAACTGTATCAATTCGAATTTCACTTTTTTTTAATTTGGACAGCTTATAGTGATATTAGAAAGAAATATATCAGAAAATATTAGTTACAAAGATCAAATATGTTTAAATTTCTAATACTGCTACAATCTTCAATGAAGAAAGAACTTTTTCATATAAGTAGTTATTTGTCAGAGACGTTTACTGTCAAATGTTCTATTCCAAATATTATTTCTTAAAACATGTTCAAGTACATCCTCACATAAATTGTTATTTTATATACAATTATTTTGTTTTTAAATATCCTTGGATTATTGATTAGAATTTCAATTTGTGATTGATATGATCTATGATTAATTAATGATTATATACATTGAAAATTGAACTAAAAATGAGTGTGTAGAGATATGTGTAACCTGTCATGTGATTATAAGTATGTGTTAAAAAATTATGTATGTAATGATGAGAAACTTAAAAGTTTAAATCAATAAAAAAATCTATCTGTCTGTCTGCCTGTCTGTCTGTCTGTTTGTCTGGCTGGCTAGCTGGCCGGCTGGCTGGCTGGATGGCCCAAGTTCGGGATAATCCACTCTGTGTTTCTAAAATTTACATTAAAAACAATCATTATTATGAAGACAATACATAGCCTAAGTTAAATATCATTCAGTTCTAGCCGCAACCACTCCACATGAGGGTATAATATAATAATAAAACACAATCATTATTACGAAGAAAATACATAGCCTAAGTTAAATATCATTCAGTTCTAGCCGCTACCACTCTACAGGGTATAATACGGGCTTGCTTGGTGTAGGGATGATGTCATAACGGAACACTAATCTGTATTTATATACTGACGGTCAATGAAAACGCACCACTGGATTTTATTGGAGATACATTTTATTACTAAAGTTATTTTATAATAATAATAGGTGAATATTTTGAAATTGCAGGATAGTAATTTACAACATATCTTAATACCGGATATGTCCAACCGTTTTACCGTTTCTAGGAAATCATCCCGACATCACTATATTTCAGCAAGATCACGTCACTTTTAGCTCTAATTGAGTGTGGCCTGTCGTTATCTTGCTGTTTATGTATACGGGTACTCAAAGACTGTTAATTAATAAACAAATAATTCAACAATATGGACGTGATAAATGCTTTAGTTTTAGTTTCATGGTTAAACAGTTTTAAATGTCTTTTTAAGATGTCTGTGCCAGGAAGAAAAGCGAGCCAGCTAAGCGCATCGTTATCGGTAGTGTCGGAGGAGGTGTTTGAATTCTACTGCCACCCGTGTAGTCAGGAAGGCCAACATCTAGAAGCCCATGGGTACTGTGTGGCCTGCCAGCACCATCTGTGTGCACCATGCTACAAGTATCACTGCCGACCATTACCGTTTAAGAACCATGTTCTTCTGGACAAAACAAGTATGCCGAAAACGAAACTGCCCGCCAAATCCATGGACATGTGCACTGATATATGTCCTAGTCATCAAGGTAGGATTGTTGAATACTTTTGCGAGCAACATGAATGTTTTGGATGCAGCGTCTGTATGACAACCGGACATAGACGCTGTGATGACGTCACCTTTATACCGGATATAGCATCGTCGGCTGCGAGCAGACGAGAATATTCAGAAATGCAGACGGCATTGAACGCCGTTTCAAAAGATTTCTATGACAATTTAAGCACGACTAAAGAAAATGCCTTTGTATGTGATAGGGTCCATTCTCAAGCAGTTGATTGCATTAAGGCATGTCGGAAAGACATAAACAGTTTTTTCGATCAACTTGAAAACAAAATAGTTGCAAAGGCAACCATGTTCAAAGATGACAATACAACAGTTATAAACATGGTCATAGATACAAGTAACACGATGATAAAGGAGATTGAGAAACTGACCTCCGACCTTGATAAGATGCACCAATCAGATCAAAACTGCCAACTGTTTGTTGAAATAAGAAATGCAAAGAGTAAACTGCAATCTTACAAAGACAGCCTCGTCAAGATGGAGAGTGACATCACATTGAAGAAGTACAGGTTTAAGCCGGAAAAGAAACTCGCAGAATTGATGAAAAGCATTGACAGCATTGGGGAGCTGTATATGATAAAAGACACTACGAAAAACAAAGCAACGCCTGTACGTGAGATCAACGTTAAACAAAAAACTGACTCTAAAGACTGTTTCATACGTGGATGCCTCGTACTGACCAGTGGTCAACTTATCATAGCTGACAAATCGAACATGAAAGTTAAACTGTTCAATACGAAACAAAACGGGTTCATAACTGAACTGTTGCTACCATCAAACCCATATGGTGTGACAGAGGTCAGCGAATGCCAAATAGCTGTGACAATGCCTCAACAACAGAAGATTCAGCTGATACAAGTGTCGGACTCCTTGTCTCTGGACCGTGAGATTAAAGTTGACGGCCAGTGTCTTGGAATTGTCTTTAGCAAGCAGAGGTTAATCGTGTCGTTCATCGACCCGGGTAAGATACAAATACTTAGCTTTCAAGGACGAGTGCTACAGAATATTGCGACAGACGACAACGGTGACCAGTTGTTTAGCAGTCCATATCACATAGCCATCAACCCAGAACATACTACGTTATACGTATCTGACAAAGGTAAACATACGGTGACCAGTCTGACAATGGATGGCAAGGTGACGAGCGTCTACAAGGACGACGACCTGAAGGACCCTGCAGGTTTGACAGTGGCTGCTGACGGTACCGTATTCGTCTGTGGGAACGCTTCTCACAACATACACCAGTTGACGGCTGACTGCAATAAGATTCGGGTAGTATTGTCCAAGGAAGATGAAGTGAATTTGCCATTGTCAGTTAGTTACTGCGACAGTGATGATAGGGTATATGTCAACAATAATTTCAAAGCGAATGGTAACCTGATCAAAGTGTTTCAGTTATAAAAGGAATTGAATTGAATGTTGTTTAACGGCTCATCAACACATTATAGGTTATTTAGAGCCGCCCCAGAGAGAGGGGAAGGATACATAGGAATCCGGGAACCTGCCCTACTCTTATTATCGAATAGATTCCTATGGTTCTTTAACGTGCTCGGAGGATAGACCGATACACGGGACCGCCCGGTTTACGTCCCCATCACTGTCAGAAATATGTTATGGTGCATTGTAATCAATGTCAGAATAATATCAGGGTGTATTGTAATCGATGTCAGTATGATATCAGTGTGTATTGTAATCAGTGTCATAATGATATTATGGTGTATTGTAATCAGTGTTAGATTGATATCAGGGTGTATTGTAATCTATGTCAGAATGATATCTGTGTGTATTGTAATCAGTATCAGAATGATATCAGGTTGTCTTGTAAATCGATGTCACTATGAAGTCAGTGTGTATTGTAATAAGAGTTAGAATGATAGCAGTGTGTATTGTAATCAGTGTCAGAATGATATCAGGTTGAAATGTAATCGATGTCAGTATGATATCGGTGTGTATTGCAATCATTGTCAGAATGATTGCAGTGTGTATTGAATCAGTGTCATAATGATATCAGTATGCAATGTAATCTATGGCAGAATGAAATCAATGTGTATTGTAATCGATGTCAGAATGATATAAGGGTGTATTGTTATCGATGTCAGAATGAAATCAGTGTGTATTTTAATCACTGTTAGAATGATATCAGGGGGTATTGCAATCAGTGTCATAATGATATCAGGGTGTATTGTAAACGATGTAAGTATGATATCAGTGTGTATTGTAATCAGTCTCAGAATGATATCAGGGTGTATTGTAATCAGTGTCAGGATGATATCAGGGTGTATTTTAATCTATATCAGTATGATATCAAGGTGTATTGTAATCGATGTCAGAATGATATCAGGATATATTGTAATCTATGCCAGAATGAAATCAGCGTGCATTGCAATCTATGTCAGAACGAAATCAGTGTGTATTGTAATCGATGTCAGAATGATATCAAGGTATAATGTAGCCGATGTCAGTATGATATCAGTGTATATTATAATCACTGTCAGAAATATGTTATGGTGCATTGTAATCAATGTCAGAATAATATCAGGGTGTATTGTAATCGATGTCAGTATGATATCAGTGTGTATTGTAATCAGTGTCATAATGATATTATGGTGTATTGTAATCAGTGTTAGATTGATATCAGGGTGTATTGTAATCTATGTCAGAATGATATCTGTGTGTATTGTAATCAGTATCAGAATGATATCAGGTTGTCTTGTAAATCGATGTCACTATGAAGTCAGTGTGTATTGTAATAAGAGTTAGAATGATAGCAGTGTGTATTGTAATCAGTGTCAGAATGATATCAGGTTGAAATGTAATCGATGTCAGTATGATATCGGTGTGTATTGCAATCATTGTCAGAATGATTGCAGTGTGTATTGAATCAGTGTCATAATGATATCAGTATGCAATGTAATCTATGGCAGAATGAAATCAATGTGTATTGTAATCGATGTCAGAATGATATAAGGGTGTATTGTAATCGATGTCAGAATGAAATAAGTGTGTATTTTAATCACTGTTAGAATGATATCAGGGTGTATTGCAATCAGTGTCATAATGATATCAGGGTGTATTGTAAACGATGTAAGTATGATATCAGTGTGTATTGTAATCAGTCTCAGAATGATATCAGGGTGTATTGTAATCAGTGTCAGGATGATATCAGGGTGTATTTTAATCTATATCAGTATGATATCAAGGTGTATTGTAAATGATGTCAGAATGACATCAGGGTATATTGTAATCTATGCCAGAATGAAATCAGTGTGCATTGTAATCTATGTTAGAATGAAATCAGAGTGTATTGTAATCGATGTCAGAATGATATCAGTGTGTATTCTAATCAATGTCAGTATGATATCAGTGTATATTGTAATCAGTGTCACAAATGTATTATGGTGAATTGTAATCAATGTCAGAATGATATCAGGATGTATTGTAATCGATGTCAGTATGATATCAGTGTGTATTGTAATCAGTGTTATACTGATATTATGGTTTATTGTAATCAGTGTTAGATTGATATCAGGGTGTATGGTAATCTATGTCAGAATGATATCAGGGTGTATTTTAATCGTTGTCACTATGAAGTCAGTGTGTTTTGTAATCAGTGTCGGAATGATAGCAGTGTGTATTGTATTCAGTGTCATAATGATATCAGGATGAAATGTAATCGATGTCAGTATGATGTCGGTGTGTATTGCAATCATTGTCAGAAAGATGGCAGAGTGTATTGAATCAGTGTCATAATGATATCAGGATGTAATGTAATCTATGTCAGAATGAAATCAATGTGTATTGTAATCGATGTCAGAATGATATCAATGTGTATTGTAATCGATGTCAGAATGATATCAGGATATATTGTTATCTGTGTCAGAATGAAATCAGTGAGTATTTTAATCAGTGTTAGAATGACATCAGGGTGTTCTGCAATCAGTGTCAAAATGATGTCAGTGTGTATTGTAAACGATGTTAGTATGATATCAGTGTGTATTATAATCAGTGTCAGAATGATATCAGGGTGTATTGTAATCAGTGTGAGGATGATATCAGGGTGTATTGTATTCTATGTCAGAATGATATCAAGGTGTATTGTAATCGATGTCAGAATGAAATCAGTGTGTATTGTAATCGATGTCAGAATGATATCAGGGTATAACGAAGCCGATGTCAGTATGATATCAGGGTGTATTGTAGCCGATGTCATAATGATATCAGGGTGTATTGTAATTGATTTTAGAATTATATCAGGGTGTATTGTAGCCGATATAATAATGATATCAGGCTGTATTATAGCAGATGTCATAATGTTAACAGGGTGTATTGTAGCCGATGTCAGAATGATATCAACGTGTATTGTATTATTCGATGTCATATTAATATCAGGGTGTATTGTAATCGACGTCATAATGATATCAAAGTGTATTGTAGCCGATGTCATTATAAAATCAGCGTATATTGTAATCGATATCAGAATGCTTTCAGGTGTATTGTAATCGATGTCAGAATGATATCATGGTGTATTGTAGCCGATGTCAGAATGATATCAGTGTATTGTAATCAGTGTCAGAATGATATCAGGGTGTATTTTAATCTATGTCAGAATGATATGAGGGTGAATTATAATCGATGTCATAATGATATCAGGGTATATTGTAACCAGCTTCTGAATGATATCAGCGTATATTTTAATCGATGTCAGAATGATATCAAGGTGAATTGTAATCGATGTCAGAATGATATTCGGGTATATTGTGATCAGTGTCTGAATGATATCCGGGCATATTGTAACCAATGTCAAAATGATATCAGGTGCATTGCAATCGATGTCATACTGGTATCCAGGTATATTGCAACCATTGTCTGAATGATAGCATCGTGTTTTTTAATCGATGTCAGAATGATATCAGGGTGAATTATAATCGATGTCAGAATGATATCCGGGTATATTGTAACCAATATCTGAATGATATCCGGGTATATTGTAAACAATGTCAGAATGTTATCAGGTGTATTGCAATCGATGTCATTAGTATACCCACTATAATAAAAATTCATATGTACATTGGTCATGGTGAGAGGAGGCATTATCTTGTTTTGGGGTCAGCAGGCCTACTCTAGGGACCAGTAAATTTCACATAAAAACTAAACAACTTTGAGTAACATTTCCGGAAATAGAGGGCACGATTTCTGCCATATATGTATTCTTTCTGATATTATTTTCACAGTGTTGACTTACTGTCATGTACTATATGGTTGACGTTGCTCATGATTAACATAATTATGCATTTGGTTGAAAATTTCACTTGACAATTTCCCAACCATGATTAGATCTTTTTTTTTTAAATGGCCCACAATAGTCATTAAGATGGAGCTGTTTTTCCCCTGAAATAAGGGATGGTCCGACATGTTCTTCTAGAGGGTGCTGCAATCCTTGTATTTGATTTGTGAAGTTAAAATAAATAAATATTAAAGCCACTTCCACCCAAATATCTTTCTTTACGTATTTCATTTCCTATCAGGAACCTACAGTGGGATTTATTTATGCAGTTGTTGATCTCGTAAATGTATAAGCTTTGTATGACTATTGTCAAGGGTACATGTATCAGGTGTGTGATTCACTACCATTTGAACCTCTTGTTACTGGAGCATGTTCCTATTATGACTGTATTATAAATATATGGACTAGTACATGTAAATCAATTACTGTTCAAAACAAAACCATGTTTAAGATTTAATTAGCATGACCAATCCCAAAAGAAGAATTTCAATCAGGCTTGCAGCTCGCTACTGAGTTACTTATTAGGATTTATTTAAGAAGTTATCTGTCTGTGTTTATTTATAAGCTTGTTTTACTAAGTTTACTTCTTCACCAAGGCCATCAGGTGGGCGGCGATTCACGGCCACTTCGCTACGGTCATCAGGTGGACGGCGATTCACGGCCACTTCGCCACGGTCATCAGGTGGGCGGCGATTCACGGCCACTTCGCTACGGTCATCAGGTGGACGGCGATTCACGGCCACTTCGCTACGGTCATCAGGTGGACGGCGATTCACGGCCACTTCGCTACGGTCATCAGGTGGGCGGCGATTCACGGCCACTTCGCTACGGTCATCAGGTGGACGGCGATTCACGGCCACTTCGCCACGGTCATCAGATTTGCGGCGATTCACGGCCACTTCGCCACGGTCATCAGGTGGGCGGAGATTCACGGCCACTTCGTCAAGGTCATCAGGTGGGAGGCGATTCACGGCCACTTCGCCACGGTCATCAGGTGGGCGGCGATTCACGGCCACTTCGTCAAGGTCATCAGGTGGGCGGCGATTCACGACCACTTTGCCATAGTCATAAGGTGGGCGGCGATTTACGGCCACTTTGCCATGGTCATTAGGTGGGCGGCAATTCACGGCCACCTTGCCAAGGTCATCAGACGGGCGGCCACTTTGCCAAAGTCATCAGTTGGGCGGCGATTCACGGCCACTTTTCCAAGGTCATCAGGTGGGCGACGATTCACGGCCATTTGTCCTGTGAATTATGCACAAGCGTACCAGAAGTGAATATAAATTAAAAAAAAATTGCTAAAACTATAACCATGCTTAAAATTTAATCAACACGATTATCATCGAGAGCTTGCCTGAGTGAAAATGAATAATTATGAAACACTCTGCTGAGTGAAAATGAATAATTATGAAACACTATACCGACCGAAAACAAAATTAATAAATATAAAGCCCTCCACTCAGTGAAAATGAATATTTATGAAACACTCTGCTGAGTGAACATGAATAATTATGAAACACTATACCGACCGAAAACAAAATTAATAAATATAAAGCCCTCCACTCAGTGAAAATGAATGTCAGAATGATATCAGGTGTATTGTAATCGATGTCAGAATGGTATCAAGTGTATTGTAATCGATGTCAGATTGATACCCACTAAACTGAAACATCGCAATAACCTCGAAACCATAAAACCAGCACTCAAGAATATTCACAGGTACATTTTCCTTGGTGAGAGGAGAAACCTTGTTGCTTTTAGGATCAGTAGTCAAATGTGATGGTCACCATCCACTTATATGAAATATGGATTTAGCGCGACAACTTCGATCACATTGGTCTGATTTGATAAAATGGCTAATTGTATTTAGAAATGATGTCTCGTCTGCTCTAACTGGATAAATGGACTATTCTATGGATCAATTTATTTCACATAAAAACAAAACAATTTTGAGTAACCTTTCCGGAAATAGAGGGCTCGATTTCTGCCATATATGTATTCTTTCTGATATTATGTTCACATCAACAGTGTTGACTTACTGTCATGTACTATATGGTTGACATTGCTCATGCCTAACATAATTATGCATTTGGTTGAAAATTTCACTTGACAATTTCCCATCCATTATTAGATCTTTATTTTTAAGATGGCCCACCAATAGCCATTAAGATGGAGCTGTTTTCCCCCTAAAATAAGGGATGGTCCCACATGTTCTTCTAGGGGGTGCTGCAATCCATGTATTTGATTTGTGAAGTTAAAATAAATAAATTGTGATAACCACTCAAACCCAAATATCTTTCTTTACGTATTTCACTTCCTATCAGGAACATATAGTAGGATTTATTGATGGAGTTGTCGTAAATGTATAAGCTTTGTATGACTATTGTCAAGGGTATCATGTGTGCGATTCACTACCATTTGAACCTCTTGTTACTGGAACATGTTCCTATAATGACTGTATTATTGTCAAGGGTATCAGGTGTGCGATTCACTACCATTTGAACCTCTTGTTACTGGAACATGTTCCTATAATGACTGTATTATTGTCAAGGGTATCAGGTGTGCGATTCACTACCATTTGAACCTCTTGTTACTGGAACATGTTCCTATAATGACTGTATTATTGTCAAGGGTATCAGGTATGCGATTCTCTACCATTTGAACCTCTTGTTACTGGAACATGTTCCTATAATGACTGTATTATTGTCAAGGGTATCAGGTGTGCGATTCACTACCATTTGAACCTCTTGTTACTGGAACATGTTCCTATAATGACTGTATTATACATATATGGACTAGTACATATAAATAAATTACTGTTCAAAAGAAGACCATGTTTAAGATTTAATTAGCATGACCAATCCCAAAAGAAGAATTTCAATCAGGCTTGCAGCTCGCTACTGAGTTACTTATTAGGATTGATTTAAGAAGTTATCTGTCTGTGTTTATTTATAAGCTTGTTTTACTAAGTTTACTTCTTCACCAAGGCCATCAGGTGGGCGGCGATTCACGGCCTCTTCGCCACGGTCATCAGTAGGGCGGCGTTTCACGGCCACTTCACCACGGTTATCAGGTGGACGGCGATTCACGCCACTTCGCCAAGGTCATCAGCTGGACATAGATTCACGGCCAAGGCGAGCGACGATTCAAGACCACTTCCCCAAGGTCACTTCGCCAGATATCAGGTGGACGGCGATTAACGGCCACTTTGCCAGACATCAGGTGGACGGCGATTCACGGCCACTTAGCCAGTTATTAGGTGGGCCGATTCACGGCCATTTCGCCAATTATTAGCTGGGCGGCGATTCACGGCCACTTCGCCAGTTATCAGGCTGGCGGCGATTCACGACCACTTCGCCAATTTTCAGGTGGGCGGCAATTCACGGCCACTTCGCCTTATTAGGTGGGCGGCGATTCACGGCCACTTCGCCAGTTATCAGGTGGGCGGCAATTCACGGCCACTTCGCCAGTATCAGGTGGAGGGCGATTCACGGCCTCTTCGCCAGTTATTAGTAGGGCGGCGATTCACGGCGACTTCGCCAATTATCAGGTGGGCGGCGATTTACGCCTCTTCGCCATTTATTAGATAGGCGGCGATTCACGGCCTCTTCGCCAGTTATTAGGTGGGTTACGATTCACGGCCACTTCGCCAATGTCATCGAGTGGGCGGCGATTCACGGCCACTTCGCCAAGGTGATAAGGTGGGCGGCGATTCACTGCCACTTCTTCAAGGTCATCAGGTGGGGAACGATTCACGGCCCCTTCGCCAAAGTCATCAGGTTGGCGGCGATTCACGGCCAGTTTGCCATTCATTAAGTAGGCGGCGATGCATGGCCACTTCGCCAATGTCATCAGGTGGACGGCGATTCATGGTCATTTCGACGGTCATTAGGTGGGCGGCGATTCATGGCCTCTTCGACAGTCATTAGGTGGGTGTCTTTTCATGGCCACGTCGACAGTCATTAGGTGGGCGGCGATTCATGGCCACTTCAACAGTCATTAGGTGGGCGGCGATTCACGGGCACTTCGCCAAGGTCATCAGGTGGGCACCGATTCATGGCCATTTCGACAGTCAATAGGTGGGCGGCGTTTCATGGTCACTTCTACAGCCATTAGGTGGGCGGCGATTCACGGCCACTTCGCCAAGGTCATCAGGTGGGCGACGATACATGGCCACTTTGACAGTCATTAGGTGGCGGCGATTCACGGCCACTTCGCCAAAGTCATCAGGTTGGCGGCGATTCACGACCAGTTCGCCATTCATTTAGTAGGCGGCGATGCATGGCCACTTCGCCAATGTCATCAGGTGGACGGCGATTCATGGCCATTTCGACAGTCATTAGGTGGGCGGCGATTCATGGCCACTTCAACAGTCATTAGGTGGGCTGCGATTCACGGGCACTTCGCCAAGGTCATCAGGTGGGCGACGATTCATGGCCATTTCGACAGTCAATAGGTGGGCGGCGATTCATGGTCACTTCAACAGTCATTAGGTGGGCGGCGATTCACGACCCCTTCGCCAAGGTCATCAGGTGGGCGACGATACATGGCCACTTCGACAGTCATTAGGTGGCGGCGATTCACGGTCACTTCGCCAAGGTCATCCGGTGGACGGCGATTTCACGGCAACTTCGCCAAGGTCATCAGGTGAGGGGGGCGATTCATGGCCACTTCGGCCGTCATTAGGTGGCGGCGATTTACGGCCACTTCGCCAAGGTAGTCCGGTGGGCGGCGATTCACGGCCACTTCGACAAGGTCATCAGGTGGGGGGGGGGGGGGGGGGGTACGATTCATGGCCACTTCGCCAAGGTCATCAGGTGGGTGGCGATTCACGGCCACTTCGACAGTCATCAGGTGTGCGACGATTCATGGCCACTTCGACAGTCATTAGGTGGGCCGCGATTCACGGCCATGTGTCCTGTGCATTACACATATGTATACCAGAAGTGCATATAACCTGTATATATCTAAAGAAAATATTGCTTAAAATAAGACCATGCTTAAAATGTAATCTACACGACTATCATCGAGGGCTTGACACAGTCTATACTTAGTGAAAATGAATAATTATGAAACACTTTACAGAGAGAAAATTAATAATTATGAGTTACGGCGTAAGTCTATGCCTTTTAATATAGCTCTCATGGGATGAACCGTGTTAAATATTTACAAAAGGGAACATCAATCGCATGCAAACTATTCCTACGAAGATGTTGATTTGCCATTTACTACCGGCATTTAAAACCGCATTAACGCCGTAAAAATGCCAATACATACATTAACAAACACACTCTGCTACTTTATATTATAGACTGAATACATATTTAAAACATGAAATATATGATACATATAGACAATATATATATTATTTCTTTACTTTATTTTGAGTGAATAGCACAATTTAATTTAATTGAGAAGTTGAAAAAACTTTATATATTCACGTATACGAAGCATGCGTGAAAATATTAGGTGCACCAATAAGTATATTGTAGAAAAACGAATTACACGTGAAAAAGTCCAAAAGTTACTGCCTTTTATATGCTTTTTAATTATATATATGCAGGGTTTAAATCAAAAGGAGGCATAATTTAATTTAATACATCGAGGTGGAATTTTAATACGTGACAACTATTTTAAGGTTGCCATGTGTCAAGTGCGTTCGTGACCTGGGTGATAAAGATGCTGCGTTTGAATCCATCTCTCCTCTCACCGCTCGACTTGTACATGTTGTAAGTGAGAAAGTGTAGATTCTTACGGATAGCGGGAGATATACATTACAGGTGCTACCCAGGAAAAAGTGGGTGGTATGACGTCAAATATAGTCTGAAATGTGCTGACAATTAGGTAAAACCCCATTCAATCATTTAAGTACAACGTGCATGCATTCCGACCTGTTAGCGTAAAACATGACCTGCAATTGTATTCGCCATATAAGTTCAACGTCTAACCGTTATTTTGAATTAAGAGAAAATGAGGTAAAACCCCATTCAATCATTTAAGTTCATGCATTCAGATATGTTAGCGTAAAACATGACCTGCAATAGTATTCGCCATATAGTTCTTGAGCTGGCTGTAAACCCCCCTCCCACCCCACTCCCCCCACCCCAGGGGGAATTTCGTAGGGTATAATTTTCTGAAAGAACATACATTAAGCTTCAAAATGAGACATGTGTGCCATCTGAGCATTGGGGCTTTAATGAGTTTTGGGGGAAAACGTTGCGTTATTAGACGAAAATCGCCGAAATCTGGAATTATTTTTTAGAAAAATAATGGAATATATTAGAACCAATTTGAATTGATGGAATCTTTATCGGAACGTATATCTTCATGTCCCACCATATTATTTATGGATCCGATACTTAAATATTGAGATTTTGGGTAAAAATGTAAAAAAAATTAATAAAATCACCTATTTCTGTAATACATTGGGGGTATTTAGATAAAAATTAAAAATATATCTAATACAATAGAAAAAATAAATATTGTAACCTTTTTGGGCAGGGTAAGGTCCAGTGATTAAATAGAAAAAAGTTCCAAACCGCATGATGTTTGGAAATGCCTTAATTTTGGAGCGAAAAATGTGTATTTTTGTCAAAAATCGCCGGAATCTGGAATTATTTTTTAAAATTAGTTTGAACAGAAACTCATCAAATTGAAGCAATAGAATGTTGCAAAACTACTCCTCAACTTAAAATAATGAAAAATCTAATTTTTGACATGTTTATCTTATGAATATTATAACTAACCAATTGAGCAGGCCCAATGTACAACCCCTACAATCTGAAAATGATGAAGGTATACGTGTCATCAACCCAGTATAGGCAGCCTATAATAAAAGCTTGAACAGCAAAATAATGTTTGTCGGTTATCGGGGTTATAAAAATCCGCCTCCCCTCAACCTAAAATTCAGGTTGATTTACAATAAAGCTGCAGTATGTCTATTTACAACGTTAACGAAAATGATACAGATTGTGTGCCAAGTATTGGTGTTTAATATTACTGCCACATTCGCATTAAATCACCCCAATTCAAACAATTAATTTGAAACTTGCTCATTAATGTTATGCAGCCTTTACATACACAATACATGTGCTGGTAAGGCAGCCTTTACATACACAATACATGTGTTGGTAAGGCAGCCTTTACATGCACAATACATGTGCTGGTAAGGCAGCCTTTACATACACAATACATGTGCTGGTAAGGCAGCCTTAACATAAACAATACATGTGCTGGTAAGGCAGCCTTTACATACACAATACATGTGCCGGTAAGGCAGCCTTTACATACACAATACATGTGCCGGTAAGGCAGTCTTTACACACACAATACATGTGCCGGTAAGGCAGCCTTTACACACACAATACATGTACCGGTAAGACAGCCTTTACATACACAATACATGTGCCGGTAAGGCAGTCTTGACATACACAATACATGTGCCGGTAAGGCAACCTTCACATACACAATACATGTGCCGGTAAAGCAGCCTTTACATACAAACTACATGTGCCGGTAAGGCAGCCTTTACATACACAATACATGTGCCGGTAAAGCAGCCTTTACATACAAACTACATGTGCTGGTAAGGCAGCCAGAACATACACAATACAAGTGCCGTTAAGGCAGCCTTTACATACACAATACATGTGCCGGTAAGGCAGCCTTTACATACACAATACATGTGCCGGTAAGGCAGCTTTGACATACACAATACATATGCCGGTAAGGCAGCCTTTACATACACAATACATGTGCCGGTAAGGCAGCCTTTACATACACAATACATGTGCCGGTAAGGCAGCCTTTACATACACAATACATGTGCCGGCTATGCAGCCTTTACATACACAATACATGTGTTGGTAAGGCAGCCTTTACATACACACTACATGTGCTGGTAAGACAGCCTTTACATACACACTACATGTGCTGGTAAGGCAGCCTTTACATACACAATACATGTGCTGGTAAGGCAGCCTTTACATACACAATACATGTGCTGGTAAGGCAGCCTTTACATACACAATACATGTGCAGGTAAGGCAGCCTTTACATACACACTACATGTGCTGGTAAGGCAGCCGTTACATACACAATACATGTGCAGGTAAGGCAGCCTTTACATACACACTACATGTGCTGGTAAGGCAGCCTTTACATACACAATACATGTGCTGGTAAGGCAGCCTTTACATACACAATACATGTGCTGGTAAGGCAGCCTTTACATACACAATACATGTGCTGGTAAGGCAGCCTTTACATACACAATACATGTGCTGTTAAGGGTTTAATCTAATATTGGTAAAACTTGTTACCCGACTCATTTGTCATTATAATATTTCTATCGTGTATACATTTATATTACTCTGTATGTAAAATATTGGCAATAAACTATGTTTAAATCAATAACTGTGCTACTCTATAAATAAAACATGTGCCCTGCACCGTACCTGCGTTATGCTTAGCGCAGCGTTTACTAGATACAGCGTACTAGTACATCAGTTTATACATTAGGTATTGAAGCTATTTATTTGGCAATGTTAGTAAATTTAAATTCTATTCTATTGATTGGATAATTATGTACTTTCCTAAGTTGTAGGGCTTCTCGAATACTTCGTCTACTAATTCTCTTAGCTTTTAATAAGCGAACTCTGTCTTTAATATTATTTCGGCGATTCCACTTGCTCTACATTATTGCAACATACAACGACATACTTCATTGTAATACCTTTGAGTTTCATATTCAATATGCATAATACACTGTCGTTACATGTTGCTATTTTCTACTAAACACCAAACCGAATGTTTGATCTTGTAAACTTAATACCTCTTTATAGTGACAGTTATTTAACGGATGATTTTTTAACATAATATGATTTCAGTCACACGGATATTACTAATTACCTAACATGTTAACTGATTTTTATTTCATCCAATCCAAAACTGAAACTGGTCTGATTTTCATACTTTTATTATATTTAAAACGTAATATGTGATCAAACACTTGCTTTTGCATTAACCAAGGACTGATCAATCTGTCTGGACAGACCGTAAATATACACGCACGATTATCTCCCCTTATTATCGATCTCACATTCCTGTTTACTTGACAGTCAGTCAGTATGCAAAAAGTGTGAGAATACAAACCGAATCAAGTAAGTTGTTTACAGTATGATTTATATAGAAGTAATTTGTTGTTTTGTTTAATTTGTGTATCTCTAGAGCGCATAAATCAATAACGAAAATCATGATTTTAATGACTTAAAGGGTGGGGTATTATTTGTATTATTATAATGTTACAGTATGCATTGTTCCTATATGTACTTATAATCACATACATTATACTGTCTTCATAGAATGACCCTACCATTAGTTGGAATCACATATTTATCTATAACTTTGACTTTTAACACGCTTCCATAAAATTAAATAAAACTTGAGTTTTATCTGCTTCGTTTTCTTTTACAATAGGTTTAAATATATTATTGGTGCAATATTGTCAACAGTTAATAATATGCGGCAACATTTTGCTTTATACTATTCTTATAATAAATATTAATGATTGAACAAATGGAAGTTATGTAGACAAGTAAAGGCATGCTGCAAGTTATAAAAAAATCAAAATCGCCTCGTTTCCTTTTAAACTTGGCATTGCCAGGTATAACCGCACGATATCAATGTTATATGTAACAGTATGCGACCTTTGTGATTGACTGACAGCCTGACATTTATTGATATTTTAATGTAAGTCATATAACTTATACTTTACATGAAAAAAAAGAGATGTTTAGTGTACATGCTTGCGAACGTTGTCGAAATGGTGTGGGTTTATTTATTATAAATAGGACATTCATACGTTTATTTTCCAGAGTATACTCTAGATTTATAAGAACAAACACATATATACGTATGAGGCGCCGTATTGCTTTTTGATACAATTCAGTGATATCGCCTATTTTAATGAATGATATCATTGATTCGAATAGGTGGTATCACGTGAAAACCTCCAAAGAATACTACCTTTTATTTCATTATGTTTATGCAGGGTTAAAATCAAAACGAGGCAAATTTAATTTGATAAATCGAGGTGTAATTTTAATACGTGATTAATATTTTAATATTGCCACGTGTCCCTCTAAGTGCGTCCGTGGCCTGGATGATACAGATTCATCTCTCCACTCACCGTTCGACTTGTGAGAAAGTGTAGATTCTTACGGATAGGGGGAGATATACATTACTAGAAAAACGGAAAATGTGGATGGTACGCTCAGGAAAAAGTGGATGGTATGCCTCCGCCACGAAACAATCTGACGTCATATATAGTCTGAAATGTGCTGAAAATGAGGTTAAACCACATTCAATCATTTAAGTGCAACGTGCATGCATTCCGACCTTTTAGCGTAGAACATTACCTGCAATCGTAATCGCCAAATATGTTCAAAGTATAAACTTTATTTTGAATTGAGAGTATCGATACTGACAGCCTAATCCTACTAAATAAAAGTATCGATACTGACAGCCTAATCCTACTAAATGCGATGGACCATCGACCATCGCATCATACCATCGACCATCGCATCTTACCATCACATCTTATAATCGACCAGCGCATCTTACCATCGACCATCGCATCTTACCATCGCATCTTACCATCGACCATCGCATCTTACCATCGACCATCGACCTAGACATTTTTGATGGTAATCGTGAGATCTTGATCAGCATGAGAATTGATAAGTTGATGGTCGATGGTCGATGGTAAGATGCGATTGCCGATGGTAAGATGCGATGGTCGATGGTAAGATGCGATGGCAAGATGCGATGGTAAGATGCGATGGTCGAAGGTAAGATGCGATGGTCGACGGTAAGATGCGATGGTAAGATGCGATGGTCGATGGTAAGATGCGATGGTCGATGGTCCATCGCATCTTACCATCGACCATCGCATCTTACCATCGACCATCGTATCTTACCATCGCCATCTTACCACCGAACATTGCATCTTACCATCGACCATCGACCTAGGTCGGTGGTCGATGGTAGGATGCGATGGTACCATGGCCCTAACAGGACACCGTATTCAACCGATGCTCGTTCGGTCAAGTATGTGCATATTACAATGATGACAATGATACAACTTGTGTTACTACTACACTTATACTTGTGTTATTGTTAGAAATTGAAAAAAACAAAAAAAACTTCTTTCGTTCGAACTTAAAAAAACTTCTCAACTCCTCACTTAAAATAATGAAAACTCTAATTTTTGACATGTTTATCTTATGAATATTATAGCTAACGTATTTCTGGTACTTATTGTGTAAATGTTAAATAATAGTATCTTCGCCGTGTCATTGTTATTAGTATTGATCCACTGGCAAGCGGAGGAATACACACTTCACGAAACCACGCCAGTAGTAGTTCAGCTTTAATTTGGGATTTAGTCACAAAATCAATAAACAATGAATATACAATCACTATGAAAATAGTCTGAAAGGACCGTTTTGGTATTTACATGGACAGATCAGGGTCGAGCAGGCCCAATGTACAACCCCTACAATCTGAAAATGATGAAGTTATACGTGTCATCAAGCCAGTATAGGCAGCCTATAATACGGGCTTGAACAGCAAAGCAATGTTTGTCGGTTATCGGGGTTATAAGAGTCGCCTCCCATCAACCTAAACTTCAGGAAGATTTACATTAAAGCTGCAGTATGTATTTTCAACGTTAACGAAAATGATACAGACTGTGTGCCAAGTATTCGTGTTTAATACTACTGCCACATTCGCATTAAATCACCCCCATTCAAACAATTAATTTGAAACTTGCTCATTAACGTTATGCAGCCTTTACATACACAATACATGTGCTGGTAAGGCAGCCTTTACCTGCATAATACATGTGCTGATAAGGCAGCCTTTACATGCACAATACATGTGCTGGTAAGGCAGCCTTTACATGCACAAAACATGTGCTGGTAAGGCAGCCTTTACCTGCATAATACATGTGCTGATAAGGCAGCCTTTACATACACAATACATGTTAATTATTATAATTAGGACATTCATACGTTTGTTTTCCAGATTATATTCTAGATTTATAAGAATAAACACACATATACGTATGGGACGCCGTATTGCTTTTTAATACAATTCAGTGATATCGCCTATTTGAATGAGTAATATCACCGATTCGAATAGGTTATATCACTGATTGAAATTTAAATGAGTGATATCATATTTTGAATCAGTGATATCACCTATTGGAATCAGTACCTATTGAAGGGTGATATCTCCTATTTGAATGAGTGATATCATTAATGCGAATAGGTGATATCGCTGATTCAAACCGAAAGGGTGATATCACCTTTTGAATTAGTGATATCACTGATTCCAATGAATGATATCAATGATTCAAATAGATGATATCATCCATTCAATAGGTGATATCACGCATTCAGAATGAATCGGTGATATCGCCTATTTGAATGTGTGATATCACCTATTCGAATCATTGATATCACCTTTTAAATAAGTGATATCACTGATTCCAATGAATGATATCGATGATTTGAATAGATGATATCACCGGTTCGAATAGGTGATATCACTAAATGGGTAATACGGCGCCCCAAATATACGTAGTTCACATTACACGACCTACGTATATACATGTTTTTTTCAAACTTAAACGACATATGGTAAGTGCATATGAATCGAAACATTACTTTTAAAAGTGAGAAAATGGCTCAAAACCGGTTAAAATGAATGAACTACTGTACAATCCAATAATGAATTTGGTAAAATAACCGAAAACAATTTGAGAGGTCGCCAATCATGCTTGATATTAATGTCAATCCCGACTATGATGAGTTTAAGTTTCAAGACAAAGGGGTTTAATAATGAGTATCCACCTTAAATACTGATGCCAAAGGAGTTAAAAACGATGTATTCTACTACATTACCAGCGGTAACATGACATGTTAGGGAAATAAGAATTAAGAACATAACAATATGCGGAATTGTATAAAGTCAACTCCTTGGATTTCCCGCCAAATATGAGGAATACCCTTATATTACCATATGTGTACATCACTTTGTATAAATTTCCATATTATGATAAGGTAAATAATACATATAATTCACAGCAGATACATCATTTAACTTTTTACATAATGTTATCTAGCGTAGTTCAAGATATGCATTTTCTCAATTCCCCAATCTGCGTTGCTGTCCGCGACATTAGACATCATCGAAATCACACACACCCATCACGCACTGATTCACCCTCACGCATATCCTTTGACAGTTGAACTGTGTGGGTGCCGAAAATAGGTCCCGCTGAAATCATTCGCCGAAAAAAAACACAGGTGAAAATGGCATTTGCAATGTATTTACACTTGAATTAGGACTCGTGAGAGGTGTTTTTTTTTCTCATTATCTCTCAAGAACAGACTCAATAAAATCGAGTCTGCTACGTTTTTAAATTTGTAACACTGACACATTCTTCACAGAAGAAAGAAAATTTCAATTTAAGTAAATATTTGTCAGAGGCTTTTACTGTCAGATGTTCTATTCCAAATATTATTTCTTAAAACATTATCAATTACACAATTCATATCAATTATTATTTTATATAATTCCTTTTTTTCTTTTTCATATCCTTGGATTATTGATTAAAATGTGTGATTGATATGATCTATGATTAATTAATGATTATTTGTATTGCAATTTAACTATAAGTGACTGTCTATACATATGTGTAACCTGTCATGTGATTATAATTATGTATTACAAATTATGTATGTAATGGTGAAAAACTGTAACAGTTTAAATCAATCAATCAATAAATCAACCAATCAATCAATCAATCAATCAATCAATCAATCAATCAATCAATCAATCAATCAATCAATCAATCAATCAATCAATCAATCAATCAATCAATCAATCATTCAATCATTCAATCAATAAATCGTTCAATCAATCAATCAATCAGTCTGTCTGTCTGTATGGCTGTATGGCCCAATATAATCCATTCTGTGTTTCTAAATTTTATATTTAAAACACAATCATTATTACCAAGAAAATACGTAGCGTAAGTTAACTATCATTCAGTTCTAGCCGCAACCACTCTACAGGGTATAATACGGGCTTGCTTGGGGTAGGGATGATGTAATAACGGAACAATAATTTGTATTTGTATACTGACGGTCAATGAAAACGCACCGGTAGATTATATGGGAGATACATTTTATTACCAATGTATTTATAATAATAGGTGAATATTTTGATAATGAAGGATAGTAATTAACAGTGGCAAACACTGATTGTCTCCTGAATGAATGGTGTATAAGTGATCAACTAAAGTCAATTGTGTAAAAAAACAAAAGTTACATATCTTGGGTATGTCCAACCGTTTTACCGTTCCTTGGAAATCGACATGTCATCCCGACGTCTCGTTATTCCAGCACCTGTGGCCTGTCGTAATCTTGCTGTTCGTTTTTTCCGACGACATTAAATGAAGTTAAGTATCATTTAGTTCTAGCTTAGACAACCTCTCTCCAACTGAGGGTAAATTATCTCGTAGGTTTTAGATAGGTTTGAGTGGGGTTTGTGGTGGGAGTAATGTCATAACACACGGAACACTTATACTGTATATATATATATAGCTACTTACAACGGTAGGTTAGTATTGCTTACAGAAATACACCAGTTCAGGAAACAGTGGTTTAAAACAACAAAGATTAATAGCTTAACATAACTGTAATACGTTTGTGAATATCAAACTGACATTTAATAAGATTCTACACATAATATATTTTTGGGAAAATCAAAATGGAGTTGTTGTGTTTTTTATTGAATAGTTACTTGTTAGTTAGTGTCCACGGGTATTTCAATACTGTAAGAAATACACATAATATAATGTAACAATGTATATCCACAAAATGCTTCAGTTTTAACTGCATGGTAAAAAGTTTGAAATGTGAGTTTCACATTTGATCATTTTAGGTTACAATAAAGATGTCTGTTCCGGGAAGAAAAGCTAACCAACTGAGCACATCGTTCTCTGAAGAGTCGTAGAATCTGTTTGAATTCTACTGCCACCCATGTAGTAAGGAAGGACAACATCTGGAATCCGATGGGTACTGTGTCGACTGCCGACACCATCTGTGTGCACCATGCTACAAGTACCACTACCGACCATTACCGACCAAGAACCATGTTCTTCTGGACAAAACAAGTATGTCGAAAACGAAGCTGCCTGCCAAAGCCAAGGACATGTGTACTGATTTATGTCCTAATCATCAAGGTAGGATTGTTGAATACTTTTGCGAGCAACATGCATGTTTTGGATGCAGCGTCTGTATGACAACTGGACATAGACGCTGTGATGACGTCATATTTATACCGGATATAGCATCGTCGGTTGCGAGCAGACGAGAATATTCAGAAATGCAGACTGCATTGAGCGCCGTTTCAAAAGGTTTCCGCGACAATTTAAGCACGACTAAAGAAAATACCTCTGTACTTGAAAGGTTCCATTCTCAAGCAATTGATTGCATTAGGGAATGCCGGAAGAAGATAAACAATTTTTACGATGAACTTGAAAACAAAATAGTTGCAAAGGCAACCATGTTCAAAAATGACAATACGAATGTTTTACACAAGGTCACAAATACAAGCAACACAATGATAGAGGAGATTGAGAAACTCACCTGCGACCTTGATAAGCTGCACCAATCAGATCAAAAGTGTCAACTGTTTGTTGAAATGAGAAATGCAATGAGTAAACTGCAATCTTACAAAGACAGCCTCATCAAGATGGAGAGTGACATCACATTGAAGACGTACAGGTTTAAGCCAGAAAATAAGCTCGCAGAATTGATGAAAACCATTGAAAGTATTGGGGAGCTGTATACGATAAAAGACACTACAAAATCAAAAGCAATGCCCGTCTGTGAGATCAACGTCAAACAAAAAACTGACACTAAAGACTGTTTCATAAGTGGATGCATCGTACTGACCAGTGGTCAGCATGTCGTAGTTGATCAAGAAAACATGAAAGTTAAATTGTTCAATACGACACAAGATGGGTTCATAACTGAACTGTTGCTACCATCAATCCCAGTGGATGTGACAGAGGTCAGCGAATGTCAAATAACAGTGACAATGCCTAACCATCAGACGATTTAGTTGATAAACGTACCGGACTCCCTGTCTTTGGACCGTGAGATTAAAGTAGACGACAACTGTATTGGAATTGTCCAACGCAAGCAGATGTTAATCGTGTCATTCTTCGGCCCGGGTAGGATTCAATTCCTTAACTTGCAAGGTAGTGTCTTACAGAATATTGCGACAGACGACAACGGTTGTCAATTGTTTAGCAGACCATATCTCATAGCCATCAACCCAGATCAGACTAAGTTATACGTGTCAGACTATGATAAACATACGGTTACCAGTCTGACAATGGACGGCAAGGTGAACAGCGTCTACAAGGACGACGACCTGAAGAGCCCTAGGGGTGTGACAGTGGCTGCTGACGGTACCGTATTCGTCTGTGGGAAAGATTCCCACAACATTCACCAGTTGACGGCTGACTGCAACAAGATTCGGGTAGTATTGTCCAAGGAAGATGGGGTGATACGTCCAATGTCAATTAGTTACTGCGACATTGACGATAAAGTATATGTAAGCAATACTAGCACAGCAAACTCTTACAGGATCAAGGTTTGTCAGTTATAAAAGGAGAGAGGGGCATGGGCATCCTGGTTGACAACGTGGATAAATAAAAAATATACATGACCGTGCCTGTGTATTATTGATTTTATTGAAAAAGTTGGCAAATATAATTTAATGCGACGGCTAATATGCATGTCATTTTTGCCAACGAGTTTTAAATTCAATAATAACTAGCATGTCATATAACGACAGAAAGTTTCTTTTTACCGTGACGTCATTGGTCGCTAGTGTAGTATTTTTCGGCGCCAGCCGTTTAACCTGGCTGTTGGCCTCGCAGGAGGTGTGTCTGTGTAAGCCTATCAAAACTCGAGTTGAAAGCGATGCATACATTATGAAAGTCTACAGTGTTTAATAAACTGAATGCTGATTGGCTAAATTTGTCTGACAAGGCCAAAGGAAACTAGTAGATTTGTTTATAGAGTGTAGTTGTTGATAATTGGTATATCGTTAGGTGATTTGTTACGCTTACTTTAATCGTGACCGGAAAAGATGAAGAAAGGAATAAAAATGCTGAAATTGCAAATAAATTATTCTGTTTTCTGGCAAAGTGCGTTAATTTTACATGGTAACTGGTAATGAAACCCTTTTAAAAATTACATATCGTCGTGATTTCCTTAAATTTGTTAAGGTGCCCGGATGTGTTCTTCTTCAAAACCACAAGGGCTAGAGGTTAGATATCATGTATATTTCATCACCTAGTGGTCCTCTACCAAGATTGTACAAATGGTGACCAAAATATGTTTCTTTGAAACCACAAGGGCTGCAGCTTTGATACTTTGCATGTAGCAACATCTAGTGTTCCTTTACCAAGTTTGTACAAATGGTGACACTTGAGTCAGAATTAGCCCTACCCGGGGTTGGGTTGTGGGGGAGGAGTCAAAAGTTTTACATAGTAATATAGAGAAAATACGTTTAAAAATCTTCGCTACATCTTTGATATTTTGCATTTAGCATCATATAGTGGTCCTTTACAAAGTGGTACAAATGCTGACCCTGGGGTCAGAATAAGCCCCTCACCGGGGTTCAAAAGTTTTACATAGAAAATTAGGAAATAATTTTAAAAACCTTCTTTTTGGAAACCACATATCAGAGCTTTGCTATTTTGCATATAGCATCATCTAACATAGTACACTTTGCCATTATATCGATTAAGGCCCTCGTGCAACTCTTGTTTGCAGGGTTATGGCCTTTTGAATATTTTAACAATGGCCTTCCGTAATGGAAGGCACTAACTGGTTTTGTTCCAATTCCCCACATTGGCACTGCCGTGTCAACTTTTATCGAAATACCGATAGAAAACGTTATATTGCTCTACTCTATACGTTACATTTCGCTATTAAAATTATTTCACTTCATGACAATCAATCACTTATACATTGTGCTTCCCCAAACGCACCGACTATCTTTTTTTAATATATGTCTTGTTTATTCTAACGCACTCAGGAATATCCTGCATTCTGATTGGCTCATTACAACTTGTGACATATAAATATGCATATACGGACACAAATTTAACAAGGTTCAGGTAAAAGTCATAAAACACTCATTCTAATTGGATGACGGAATAAACATAACATTTCCTTGAAAGACGACATAGTTAACGTAGAGGCTCACTAAGACTAAAGTACACACGGCAATTTTGATTTCTTTATATCTCACGGCGTCGCGTTAGTTTTCCTACATAAATTGCATATTTGAATTTTTTAATACTAATTATTAATGTACGTAAGAAATTTGAAATATTTTTATTTTATTTTATTTTTATTTAATTTTTATTTAATCATTTGTAAGCAGTTTTAAAGTCAAAATGATAGAGGATTCTGCATGTCTTATTTTGATGTAAATGGAGGATGAGCCTGGCACGTTAATTCCTGTTAAGCGCCATATAACGTATAATGTGTTGGTGCGCCTTAAACCCCAATTCATGCAATTCATGTCGATAGAGGATGAATACATCGAGTTACTAATTGAATGCTTGCTATAAATCTCAAAATTACCATGGGTGTCTTTTACCCTTTTCCAACGTGATCTAACCAGGGAACACATCTGCACTGACGTCATATAAATCAAGCATGGAATGACCATCACCGTTTCAACAGTTTTAGATGTGTTCCCTGTTTCCCCGGTTAAAGAGCGTTACAATAGTGTTAACTAGTCTGTACTTCCGCATTTTGAGACGGTAGATCGACCGTTTAAGGAGGTTGGCCGAGAAAGGACGTAGTGCTGAGATTTTTTTAAAATTATATTTAAAGCTTCTTTGGCATCAGTTACATACAAAATTAACAAAAAAAGCGTAGGCCATCACACTGTTTTCCACTAGACGTCTTTAAAGAAGACACATATTTCTAACTCCAAAATTTCACTAAAAAGAAGAAAATAGAGTCAAAATATTATATTTATTGATAAACAACCATTAAATTTCGATTATATATCCTTCAAATCATACACAAACAAGTGTAATCCTCATTCTCTTTCAAAACAAGTAAACAAATACATATGTCATCATGCTTCTAAAGAGTTTTTTATTAAAAAAATTCTTTAAATTAAACACATTTTTGGAGTTATTTTGAAATGTTCACTGTAACTACTAAAAACACAATCTTGACATAGAGATCGATTATAACATTTGCTCATTATCTACCGAAATATATGTTTTCCACTACTGGAAAACAAAAATCTCATTTCTTATAGCATAAGGATAAATTCTACTCAGAGCTACCCATACACCCTACTTTGTTGACAACAAAAAGTATCACAAATGCAGAAAAAGTATGAAAAAATGCTTAAAAGATATGTTACCATTGAATATCCAACATTATATCCATATCTACTAGAAGGCAAAAAAATGAAACAATTCTGTTGTCAAATAAAAAATATGGATACAAAATATGATTTAACAAATAAAATTCTTAGACTTTCCAAAATATGCCCAGCCAACATCCGTAATGGTCTTAACAGTTGTTGAACGACTCTGCTATCGAATCGCCATTGAACAACACTTGCTCCCATTAAACGGTCGATCTGCCGTCTCATAATTAAATGTAGTCCTATATTATGACGGTGATATTGAGGTTTGTTACACACATGGAAGCTATTGTGTGTGATATACACATCTCAACGGGACCGAGAACAACTTTGAGAAGTTGTACTATAGTCTTGATCATCTTCGACGCTTGATTGTCAATACAAACGTCTTTACCATTTGTGCAGAATAAAAATTGAAATATACTGAAAGGAAAAAGAAACGCAGGGTGCGTATTTCCGCTATATATTGCATATACTGCACACTTAATTCCATATATATTCCAAGGAAATCCCAAGATGATTGTAAAAAAAAAAGTGCAGTTAGTTAGAGAAAGGACACAACTGTGATGTTGTAGACGTTTTAATCACAGTACACGTTTTAACAAGAAATTCATAAATGCTGAAGTTCCTCTTTGAAGAATTGAGCCAGTTCAGTACTGTATTTAATGTTAAGTGATTGGAACAAGCCTAAGTTTGCTCACCTGCTTGAGCCAAATGCGCATTCTGACGATAATGAAACGTTAAAGGGGTAACCATTTGTGTGTTCAGTGCTGTTTAAATCTTCTTTCTAAAAGGACAGGCATTATGTCGCCCTGTACCTTTCGATTAGCAGTAGCATATTAAACATACAATGTATAGCGGAAATACGCACCCTGCGTTTCTTTTTCGTTTCAGTATAGTAATTATGTATTTGTTATCAGAAACGACACCAGAATCGTGGTAAAATAGCTGCCCCTTTAAAAAATTAGTAAAACCGTTCTAGACGTTTGTCCTGACGACAAGAAAGCGTCGTAGATGATCTAGACTAGATGTACTACTACCACTATGTCTGAGAGCTTGTCAATTCTATTTTTATAATTGCCATTGGCGTCCGTCGTCGATCCCCCGCCTGTCCGGATTTTATTTTTCAGTGACGACTTCTTCTCTGAAACTACATGAAGCTCTGTCACTGTAGCTTTAAAGTAGAATACCGCTTAAGCCGATGCTAGCGGGCGTGAGAGGTGTTGCACCATATATTACGTCACAGAACATATTCAATAAAACCGAGTCTGCTACTTTTCTCTCTTGAGTGTGTTTGTTGCTTTCAAGGGATCCCATTTACAGTATTTATTCACAGAAATGTTGCTCTAGTTAGTCCTAAATACAAATCATGTAAATCCAAACTCTATAGACACAATATAAACGGCTTTAACTAGCCGGGCCAAACCTCAAAACTGAGGCGTCGACTTAAGAGTTTCCTACTCATTTTACGCATATTCAATCACAGGTATTCTAAGAACCCGTTAATAAACCTATACTTTTAATCGTCACATATATAATATTATATTACCTGAACACCTGGAGAGAGTTTTGATAAACGGTTTGATGTGTAATTGTGTCGTTATTTGGCGGCATAGCTACTTTGAAAATACATTTGGCGACTAGAAACTATAAATGGAATTGATGTGGAATCTTTACCAAAATAGAGTTTGTAATAGTATATAGGTAAAAATTGTGGCCACTACTCCAATGAAACTACTTGCTGGATTTTAATGATTTTTTTCATAAATGCTGCCCTTCATGCCTTGTTGGTCGTAAATAAAACAAAAACAGATCGGCTGGAATTTCAAAACGGCTAAAGAAATAGATTTTAAAAATAGGCAACTTTGTGGATACTACTCCTCAAAAGCGTGTGTTGTGTGTGTCCGTCCACCAAGCAACCGACAGGCGTTCTACCCGACGGTCATAGGTACAACTGAGTCTGGACTTTTATCTGTGCGTTTGTGTGTGATATAATGATATGCCTACTTGAAGCAGCGAACTCAATGGTTTCTTTATAGTGCTGCAACACTGGAATACCACGCCGTAGTAGACATGATACCCCACAGTCACATTATTCTGACACTGGCCGTGTTATTGATTTGGACCCATTATCAAATTGACTTGCATGTAGTATTTGATTTAATACTAGTTTAAGCTATCAGCAGCTTTGTTTACATGTATTTCTATAGTAAAAACGTGTGACAACCGCTTTTCTGAAACTACTACATCTACTATGATTTATATATAAATATATATATATATATATATATATATATAATTTTCTATTAAAGGGGGGTAGTTATAGTATTTTAAATAATAAAACAGATTTACATTAAGCTATTATGTACCGGTATATCACTTTAACTTAACAAAGCTTTATTTCTGATACTGTCGCTTGTTTTCCCGATTAACATCTCTCTATTGAAAATGGAGAAATAATTAACAAAAGATATGTCCATAGATGATTTTAATTTTTATATTTTTAATTATCTCCATGTCGATGGAGATGTTCCCTGAGCAACTTCTTCTGTATGGGGTCTATGTTTATCAACGTATTCGTTTTTCTAGAGCTTTAAGTCGAGCTGAGGATTTTAATATTCGTAATCTCTTTGTATAACTAAAAAACTACTCCATCAGGGCTACCGTTGCCATAAACTTCATGATCTTCTTCTAAAATATAAAATTAATTTAAAAACTCTTCTGCGGCAAGGACTATCACAACCAGACTTCTATGGTGACTTGGTTTACAAACTTCGTAAGGTCCTTCGTCATAATCACTGTCATGCAATCTTTATTGAACGTGTTAAAACGTTTATCAAAAGCGGTTATGACTCTAACATTTTGCAACGCATTGCATGTTTAGTAGTTGACCCATTTACAGTTTGCTACTATACTTTCCTCTTTGATTGTGCGATGACCGGACAGATTGTGGACCCTATGATGACATCTGCTTAAATCCTCAGAGAACTTAAATCGTTTCTTGTCATACGTCATACCATTAACAGTAAATTCTCTTGTTGCTCTGGCTTCTGCCAGTCATTGAGTACATGTTGTGTGGCTTTTGTTTTGTCTATTCATACATATACATGATCATTTAAAAAGGCACTACCTATATCTACGCGATTTTTAATGTAAAATATTAAATACTCAATATTACTGCATTTATATGTATACAAAGCTATTTTATGAGTATTCTAAGAAGAAACATGGTTCGTATTCCAGTTCTGTAAATTATTAATTATGATCAAAACAATATCTTGAATAAAATGCTGCCCAGCCGTTTATTCCTGCCGGAGAACTACGAGTTTTTACGATTTTCTCCGACAATAGCAATGCGATTACAAACTATTCGGCGCAGTTCCAATAGCAAACGAATCGATCGGAACTCTTCGCTAATCAGACGAGGTAGTTCCGATTGTAAACGAATACGATCGGAAAATCTCCGCAATCGGCTTGTCTAAAACAAATACGAATACAATTTCAAAAATCCGATCTTTTCAACCCTGTTTTTCCCCAGCAAAACGCATATTACATTGGGTGAAATTATTGCCATTTACCTTTTTCATAGTCCTCTTTATAATTAAGTAAAGTTTATATCAATTGGTGGACAAAAAGATATAGGTAGCCTCTTTAAGTGTTATATTTGCATTGCTTATTAATGCTGCCTTGTTTTTAGGGAATATAACCTGTTGGGGATTTCTTTATTTGTACTGTCCCGTTTTAGTGGATTACAATAGGGTTAGAGTGAGGATTGGTGCAACATATAACCGGGTTTAAACCCCATCGACCTTTTTGTCACTTACTTTTCCATGGCGGTAGGCCTATTGTCAACTCGTTTGTGTTTGTGATGTTACATGCCTTACCTCTTATTAACTTTGTAATTGCTGTTTGTTTGAATGCGTGTTTCTGGTTGACAGTGTTCTGTGAAAGCTACATTTCTTTCTCGACTTTTATATCTAATGTTACTTTTATTGGATTCTGATATGATGTGTAGCGTTTTATAACTGTTTATGCAAATTGTGTTTAAATATTATTTAAAGTTTTTAAGATAAAACGTGTTTTAATAAATGCTAAATATTAATAAAATTGTTTTCCCTGTGTTATTAGGGCGGATTTTAGACCCAACCTGTTCTGTGTCAATAAACAGTATTTTGCTACATGTATATGGATAAAACAATGCAATTGCCTAGTTTGATCTTAGTATTATATATAACCTAATGAAGGTTTCATTAAAAAAAGTACACATGGTTGATATGCCTATCAAAACCTATCAGTAGAGCTTCAAGGTGATTTAACTCTTGTTGAATTTATTTGTTGTTCTTTTTTGACGAGTTGTATGACTTGTTGTGGGTTTTTTTGCTTTTCATCACATAATAATATGATTTGCAATGCTTGCATTCTTATTACTTATTATATTTTATAATGAAACTTATTTAAAATAGTTTCCATACTTGCTTCATAAAATTAGTTTCATGAAACTGGTATTGAACATGAACTCCTGTGTCGATTCTTACGGATGTCGGGAGGTGTAAAGTACTGGTTCTACCCAGGTAAAATGGGTGGTCTGCCTCCACCAAAAAAAATCGACCGTCATATATAACATTTCATGTTTTGAAAATGACGTAAACATCATACAAACAAACAAACAAACAATTAAACTGTATGATCCTCTATTTAGAAAAAACATAATATAAATAACTGTGTTCTGTAAAGAACTTCATGCTTATGCTAAATAAATGTGTTCGCCATATCCCAATTATTCTTATCGATTCGTCGACAGTTTTACAGTTCAACGTAGAGGTAGTTGTTGTAACATGTGTATACAAACTGATTTGATTTAATAAATGTTTCTTCAAACTGAGGATCTGTTTAATATATGATTATTTTCTGGAACACTCTCACCACCATGTATTTCTCTATACCCCATATCCATGTGTATAAATATGGGGACCTGTAAAAACGGTCGTTACGTTTCCCGCATCATCCCAAACACAAGCCATTTAAGTATTATAATTGCGGACGACCTGTAAAAAAAACGGTCGCTATGTATCCCGCATCATCCTAAATACAAGCCAATTAAGATAAATTGGGACGACATAATAAAAGGTCGTTATGTGTCCCGCATTACACCGACACCCCGACACACCGACACCCCGACACCCCGACTCACCGACAGCATAGCACCGCAACACACAAGGGAACATGCCAGTCCGTTAGCAACACAATTAGGTTGAATAAACCGACAATGCTGGCTTTCCCCTTTGGTAATATTATTAGACAACTTTGGCGGACTATGTTGTGGAGTCATCAGAATTAAAAGAAATTCAAAATTAAAAAAGTTTACAGTTCACACTCCATTGTGCCCGACTGTACCGGGATTCTCTGGTGGCTATCAGGGCTGAGGGACTATAATGGGCGCTTGACACACTCGGATGAATCTCAAACTTGAAGTATCACTGACGTTGATTTAAAGCCCTCTTCTCAACAATCTTAGTGGGGATTTACCGTTTCATAGAAATGCAAAGTTCCATTGGACATAACTCCTGTAATCTTGTAAAATAGTTGCGTTACAGTATAAACTATTTTCATTAAGTGGTACAATAAGTGTGAAGTTAAAACTCATAATAAGCATTCAACAGTCAATAGGGATTTAGTCACACTACTATATGTATGATTAAAACTCATAATAAGCATTCAACATTCAATAGGGATTTAGTCACACAACTGGATGTATGGTTAAAACTCATAATAAGCATTCAATTCAACATTCAGTAGGGATTTAGTCACACTACCTGTATGTATGGTTAAAACTCATAATCGGCATTCAACATTCAATAGGGATTTAGTCACACTACTGTATGTATGGTTAAAACGCATAATAAGCATTCAACATTCAATTGGGATTAAGTCAAACTACTGTATGTATGGTTAAAACTCATAATAAGCATTCAACATTCAATAGGCATTTAATCACACTACTGTATGTATGGTTAACACTCATAATAAGCATTCAACTTTCAATAGGCATTTAGTCACACTACCTGTATGTATGGTTAAAACACATAATCAGCATTCAACAGTCAATAGGGATTTAGTCATACTACTGTATGTATGGTTAAAACTCATAAAAGGCATTCAACATTCAATATGTATTTAGTTACACTACTGTATGTATGTAGTCACGGAAACAATGAATAGATAACCTATTATGAAAATTGACAGAAGGGCCGTTTTGATATGTACATTGACAGATCAGGGTCGAGCAGGCCCAATGTACAACCTCTACAATCTGAAAAGGATGAAGGTATACGTGTCATCAACCCAGTATAGGCAGCCTATAACACGGCCTTGAACAGCAAAACAATGTCTATAAAAAGGATTACGTGTTTTGGCGGTTCTCGGGGTATAAAGATTCGCCTCCCCTCAACCTAAAATTCAGGCTGATTTATATTAAAGCCGCAGTATGTGTATTTTTAACGTTAACGAAAATGATACAGATTGTGTGCTAAGTATTGGTGTTTAATATTACTGCCACATTCGCATTAAATCACCCCAATTCAAACAATTAATTTGACACTTGCTCATTAACGTTATGCAGCCTTTACATAGTCAATACATGTGCTGGTAAGGCAGCCTTTACATACACAATACATGTGCTGGTAAGGCAGCCTTTACATACACAGTACATGTGCTGGTAAGGCAGCCTTTACATACACAATACATGTGCTGGTAAGGCAGCCTTTACACACACAATACATGTGCTGGTAAGGCAGCCTTTACACACACAATGTATGTGCTGGTAAGGCAGCCTTTACATACACAGTACATGTGCTGGTAAGGCAGCCTTTACATACACAATACATTTACTGGTAAGGCAGCCTTTACACACACAATTCATGTGCTGGTAAGGCAGCCTTTACATACACAATACATGTGCTGGTAAGGCAGCCTTTACATACACAATACATGTGCTGGTAAGGCAGCCTTTACATACACAATACATGTGCTGGTAAGGGTTTAATCTAACATTGGTAAAACTTGTTACCCGACCCCTTTGTCATTATACTATTTCTATCGTGTATAAATTTATATCACTCTGTAGGTAAAATATTAGCGATAAAATATGTTTAAATCAATACCTGTGCTACTCTAAAAATAAATAATTTGCCCTGCATCCTACCTGCGGTATGCTTAGCGCATCGTTCACTAGATACAGCGTACTAGTACATCAGTTTGTACATTAGGTATTGAAGCTATTTATTTGGCAAAGTTTGTAAATTTTAATTCTATTCTATTCTATTGATTGTATTTGTATGTACTTTCTTAATTTGTAGGGCTTCGCGAATACTTAGTGTAATAATTCTCTTATGTTTTAATAAGCAAACTCTGCCTTTAATATTATTCCGGCGATTCCACTTGCTCTACGTTATTGCAGCATACAATGACATACTTCACGATAATACCTTTCAGTTTCATATTCAATATGCATAATGCACTGTCGTTATATGTTGCTATTTTCTACTTAACACCAAACCGAATGATTGATATTGTAAACTTGATACCTCTCTATAGTGACAGTTATTTAATGGGTGATTTTTTAACATATATGATTTCAGTCACACGGATATTACTAATTTAACTGATTTTTATTTCATCCAATCTAAAACTGAAACTAGTCTGATTTTCATACTTTTATTATATTTAAAACGTGCTTTACGTACAATGTGATCAAACACTTGCTTTTGCATTAACCAAGGACTGATAAATCTGTCTGGACAGAGAGTAGATATACACGCACGATTATCTCCCCGTATTACCGGTTTACTTGACAGTCAATGACTTATTTGTTGACGAAAAATTCGTACTTTTTTCTGCAAAACGTGCGAAAAATACAAACAGAATCAAGTAAATTGTTTACAGTATGATTTATATAGAAGTAATTAGTTGTTTTGTTTAATAGTTGTATCTCTAGAGCGCATAAATCAATAACGAAAGTTATGCTTTTAATGACTTAAAGGGTGGGGTTTATTTGTATTATTACAATGTTACAGTACGCATTGTTCCTATATGTACTTATAATCACATACATTATACTGTCTTCATAGAATGACCTTACCAATTGTTGGAATCAAATATTTATCTTGGAACAAACATTTCAAAAACAACCTACCTTGTACTAATGTATCAAGTTTGTTTCGGGTCAATAGGTAAACAATGAAACCCACAGTAAACTTAAAGGGACACGCGGTAATCTTGAAGTGTTTACCCAAATGTGAAATTAGCGTCTCGATTTGTTTATCTAGTATAACTTTGACTTTTAACACGCTTCCATATAATTAAATAAAACTTGAGTTTTATCTGTTTAGTCTTCTTTTACAATAGGTTTACATATATTATTGATGCCAAATTGTCAGATAACTTATACATTAAATGGAAAAATAATTATGTTTAGTGTACTTATTTGCGAACGTTGTCGGTATGGTATTGTTTTATTTATTATAATTAGGACATACTTTTATTTTTCAGATTATATTCTAGATTTATAAGAACACACGTATACGTATGAGGCGCCGTATTGCTTTTTAATACAATTCAGTGATGTCGCCTATTTGAATGAGTAATATCACTGATTTGAATAGATAATATCACTGATTGAAATTCAAATTCAAATGAGTGATAACATATTTTGAATCAGTGATATCACCTATTCGAATCAGTGATATCACTCTTCGAATAGGTGTTATCACTGATTTAAAAAAAAGAGTGATAGTACCTAGTGAAGGGGTGATATCACCTATTTGAATGAGTGATATCACTAATGCGAATAGGTGATATCGCTGATTCAAAATGAAAGGATGATATCACCTTTTCAATAAGTGATATCACTGATTCCAATGAGTGATATCAATGATTCGAATAGATGATATCATCCATTCAGTAGGTGAGATCACCTATTCAGAATGAATCGGTGATATCACCTATTTGAATGTGTGATATCACCTATTCGAATAAGCAATATCACCGGTTCGAATAGGTGATATCACAAAATGATATTACAAAGAAATACGGCGCCCCAAATATACGTAGTATATTAAGACCTACGTATATACATGTATTTTTTCAAACTTAAACGACATAGAGTAAGTGCATATGAATCAAAACATTACTTTTAAAAGTGAGAAAAAGGTTCAAAACCGGTTAAATGAATGAACTTCTGTACAACCCACTTCTGAAGTTGGTAAAATAACCCAAACCAATTTGAGAGGTCGCCAATCATGCTTGACATTAATGTCAATCCTGACTATGATGACTTTTGGTTTCAAGATAAAGGCGTTTAATAATGAGTATCCACCTTGAATACTGATACGGAGGAGTTTAAACGATGTATTCTGCCGCCTTCAACCTGTCATCTACCAACGGTAACATAAAATGCTATGAAACTAAGAATTAAGAACATAACAATATGCCGAATTGTATAAAGTCAACTCCTTGGATTTCCCGCCAAATATGAGGAATACCCTTATATTACCATATGTGTACATCTCTTTGTATAAATTTCCATATTATGATAAGGTAAATAATACATATAATTCAGAGCAGATACATCATTTAACGTTTTACATAATGTTATCTAGCTTAGTTCAAGATATGCATTTTCTCAATTCCCCAATCTGCGTTGTTGTCCGCGCCATTAGACATCATCGAAATCCCATACACCCGTCACGCACTGATTCACCCTCGCCCGTATCCATTGACAGTTGAACTGTGTGGGTGCCGAAAATAGGTCCCGCTGAAATCATTCGCCGAAAGAAAAACACAGGTGAAAATGGCATTTGCAATGTATTTACACTTGAATTAAGACTCGTGAGAGGTGTTGTTTTTTCTCATTATCTCTCAAGAACAGACTCAATAAAATCGAGTCTGCTACGTTTTTAAATTTGTAACACTGACACATTCTTCGCAGAAGAAAGAACATTTTAATTTAAGTAAATATTTGTCAGAGGCTTTTACTGTCAGATGTTCTATTCCAAATATAATTTCTTAAAACATATTGAATTATACAATTCATATAAATTATTATTTTATATAATTCCTTTTTTCTTTTTCATATCCTTGGATTATTGATTAAAATGTTTGATTGATATGATCTGTGATTAATTAATGATTATTTTTATTGAAATTTAATTATAAGTGACTGTCTAGAAATATGTGTAACCTGTCATGTGATTATAATTATGTATTACAAATTATGTATGTAATGGTGAGAAACTGTAAAAGTTTAAATCTATCTATCTATCTGGCTGTCTGTCTGTCTATCTATCTGTCTATTTATTTACTTATCAGTCTGTCTGTCTGTCTGTCTGGTCCAATATAATCCATTCTGTGTGTTCTAAATTTTATATTTAAAACACAATCATTATTACGAAGACAATACATAGCGTAAGTTAACTATCATTCAGTTCTAGCCGCAACCACTATACAGGGTATAATACGGGCTTGCTTGGGGTAGGGATGATGTAATAACGGAAATCTGTATTTATATACTTACGGTCAATGAAAACGCACCGGTAGATTGTATGGGATATACATTTTATCACCAATGTATTTATAATAATAGGTGAATATTTTGAAAATGAAGGATAGTAATTAACAGTTGCAAACCCTGATTGTCTTCTGATTGAATGGTGTATAGTGATCAACTAAAATCAATTGTGTAAAAAACAAAAGTCACATATCTTGGGTATGTCCAACCGTTTTACCGTTCCTAGGAAATCGATATGTCATCCCGACGTCACGTTATTCCAGCACTTGTGGCCTGTCGTAATCTAACTGTTCGTTTTTTCAGTTTCAATTCTATTATTTTTCGGTAAAAGGTTAATTAAAAAGAATCCGACGACATTAAATGAAGTTAAATATCATTTAGTTCTAGCTTAGACAACCTCTCTCCAACCGAGGGTAAATTAGCTCGTAGGTTTTAGATGGGTTTGAGTGCGGTTTGTGGTGGGAGTAATGTCATAACACACGAAACACTTATACTGTATATATATATAGTTACTTACAACGGTAGATTAGTATTGCTTACAGAAATACACAAGTTCAGGAAACAGTGGTTTAAAACAACAAAGATTAATAGCTTAACATAACTGTAATACTTTCGTGAATATCAAACTGACATTCAATTAGATTCTACACATAATATATTTTAGGGAAAATCAAAATGGAGTTGTTGTGTTTTTTATTGAATAGTTACTAGTTAGTGTCCACGGGCATTTAAATACTGTAATCAATAAACATAAATTTAATGTAACAATATATATCCACTAAATGCTTCAGTTTTAACTGCATGGTAAACAGTTTAAAATGTGCGTTTCACATTTGATCATTTTAGGTTACAACAAAGATGTCTGTTCCGGGAAGAAAAGCTAACCAACTGAGCACATCGTTCTCTGCAGAGTCGGAGAATCTGTTTGAATTCTACTGCCAATCATGTAGTCAGGAAGGACAACATCTGAAAGCACATGGGTACTGTGTGGACTGCCGTCACCATCTGTGTGAGACGTGCTACAAGTACCACTGCCGACCATTGCCGACCAAGAACCATGTTCTTCTGGACAAAATAAGTATGCCGAAAACGAAACTGGACTCCAAATCCAATGAAATGTGCACTGGTATGTGTCCTAATCATCAAGGTAGGATTGTTGAATATTTTTGTGAGCAACATGAATGTTTTGGATGCAGCGTCTGTATGACAACCGAACAAAGACGCTGTGATGACGTCAACTTTATACCGGATATAGCATCGTCGGCTGCGAGCAGACGAGAATATTCAGAAATGCAGACTGCATTGAACGCCGTTTCAAAAGATTTCCGCGACAATTTATGCATGACAAAGAAAAATGCCTCTGTATTTGAAACGGTCCATTCACAAGCAATTGATTGCATTAAGGCATGTCGGACAGAGATAAACAGTTTTTTCGATGAACTTAAAAACAAAATAGTTGCAAAGGCAACCATGTTCAAAGATGACAATACGAAGGTTATGAATATGGTCACAGATACAAGTAACACGATGATAAAGGAGATTGAGAAACTGACCTCCGACCTTGAAAAGCTGCACCAATCAGATGAAAACTGCCAACTATTTGTTGAAATGAAAAAGTCGAAGAGTAAACTAAATTCCTACAAAGACAGCCTCATAAACATGGAGAGTGTCGTCACATTGAAGAAGTACAGGTTTAAACCAGAAAAGAAGCTCGCAGAATTGATGAAAAGCATTGACAGCATTGGGGAGCTATATACGATAAAAGACACTACAAAATACAAAGCAACGCCGGTTTGTGAGATCAACGTTAAACAAAAAAGTGACTCTGAAATCTCTTGCATTAGTGGATGCCTCGTACTGACTAGTGGTCAACTTGTCATAGCTGACAACTTGAACATGAAAGTTAAATTCAGTACGAAACAAGGTGGATTAATAACTGAACTTGTGCTTCCATCAAAACCATTTGATGTGACCGAGGTCAGCGAATGTCAAATAGCAGTGACAATGCCTCTTCAGCAGAAGATTCAGCTGATAAATGTGTCGGACTCCTTGTTTCTGGACCGTGAGATTAAAGTCGACGGCCAGTGTGTTGGAATTGTTTATAGCAAGCAGAGGTTAATCGTGTCATTCGTCAACCCGGGTAAGATACAAATACTTAGCTTCCAAGGACGAGTGCTACAGAATATTGCGACAGACGACAACGGTGATCAGTTATTTAGCAAACCATATTACATTGCCATCAACCCAGATCATACTACGTTATACGTGTCAGACAATGATAAACATACGGTGACCAGTCTGACAATGGACGGCAAGGTGACGAGCGTCTACAAGGACGACGACCTGAAGTTCCCTGTAGGTCTGACTGCGGCTGCTGACGGTACCGTGTTCGTCTGTGGGAAGGGTTCTAACAACATTAATCAGTTGACAGCTGACTGCAACAAGATTCGGGTAGTATTGTTCATGGAAGATGGGGTGATATTTTCATTGTCAATTAGTTATTACGACAGTGAAGATAGGTTGTATGTAAGCAATTCTGGCACAGGTCATTCAAACATAATCAACGTGTTTCAGTTATGAATATGGAGGGAATGACAATGTGTGTAAATATACGAGCAACGTGTGTGAATCAAAATTCAGAAAAGATAGAAATTAAAAATTAATCAATCATTGTATGGTTAAAAACTTAAACAGTCGTAACAAATCGTGAATATTAAATTAATGCAATTAGTAGTAAGGAAGTTTGGACTATTATAATCATTTTCTCCCTCTGTAACTCGACGTTAACAGTCATGCCCTATATCCTACTTGAATGCAAATGTGTGTCATTAAAATTGATTTTTCTAAAGTAAAACATAGCTGTTACCATATTGCTTAATCGCGCTAACACCCATTGGGTCGACCTTACTATAGGACTCACAACACTATTATCCCTAAATATACTGTATAGCATGCTTACACGTGTTCACGGAGGTAACACGCATACACTCTTCTTTTAAACCAGTACTTCGTCTAGGACCTATTTCATTTTAAAAGGAACACAATCTTTCCTTAGTGTTTTACCATTAGTATGCATATATGATAAGGATAACATATTTTTTAAAAACTATCTGTTTACAAAATAAATACACAGTTTTTTTTTAAAATAATCACCATAACTTCAACTTAAGTAATTGAATGTTTAACAGCACATTCTGTATTTTTTTCTTAGTTTGATAAGTGTATGTATTGTATGCTTTTTTCAATGTGCAGTTTTTATTAATGAGTGTATAGTCTGTTTTACATTTTAATATAAACTAGTTGGACAAAATCTAGCGTTTAGTTTTAAATATACCATGCAATAGTATATAACGTTTAAGCCTGACAATATACAGACTTTATAACGTTTTAAGATTGTCAGAGTTATATACATGTATATTGATATCAACGTCAGTATGATATCCGTATATATTGTAATTAATATCGAATCTTGTCAAAATGCTATCCGTTAATATTGTTATCTGTCTCAGAATGATATTCGTGTATATTGTTATAGGTGTCAGAATGATGTCCGTGTATATTGTTATCGTGTCAGAATGATATCCGTGTATATTGTTATCGCGTCAGAGTGATATCCGTGTATAGTTTAGTCGAAGTCAGCGTGAAATCCGGTGTACTGTAATCAATGTCAGAATGATGATATCCGGGTATATTGTTATCGTGTCAGAATGATATACGGGTGTATCGTAATCGATGTCAAAATGATATCCGGGTATATTGTAATCAATGTCAGAATGATATCCGTGTATATTGTAATCAATGTCAGAATGATATTCGTATATATTGTTATCGCGTTAGAATGATATCCATGTATATTGTTATCGGTTTCAAAATGATATCCGTGTATATTACATATTTGTCTGTGATTTGTATAGGAAGTACTGGGAATAGAAAAGCTATATCTACTTGTTCGCTCAACTGGGAAATATCTCGGAGATGGGAGATATTTCCCAGTACGGAACATTGCTCGGCCTTTTCCGTCAGTGGTGGGAACGCTAAATGAAGTTCCGATTGTTTTACGGACGTCGTCGGCAGATTCCACCACTAGGGAATAACGATTACGGAAATTAACGAAGAGTTCCGGTTCCACTTGTTTTGTTTGTATGACGTAACGTCGTCTTGACGTTCTCGTGCAAAGTGGTGTAAAAAGGCGTGAATCATTAGAAATATTAATGGAATATTTTAAATTATGTAATATATAGTTTAATAACCAGTGTTTTTAAGATACTGAAAATATCTCCCTCGGTAGAGAAATGGCCCCGATATGAGAACTCATGCTCCGCACTCGTTCTTATATCGGGGCCATTTCTCTACCTCGGGAGATATTTCACGTATCTCAAAACACTAGTTATTAAACTCTATATATTGTTATTGGTGCCATAATGATAATTTGCATATATTGTTATCGGTGTCAGAATGATATTTGTGTATATTGTTATCTGTGTGAGAATGATATCCGTGTATATTGTTATCTGTGTCAGAATGATATCTGTTTATATTGTTATCTGTGTCAGAATGATATCCGTGTATATTGTTATCGTGTCATAATTATATCCGTGTATATTGTTATCTTGTCAGAATGATCTTCATGTATCTTGTTATCGGTGTCAGAATGATATCCGTGCATTTTGTTATAGGTGTCAGAATTATATCCGTGTATATTGTTATTGTGTCATAATGATATCCGTGTATAGTGTTATCGGTGTCAGAATGATATTCGTGTATATTGTTATCTCGTCAGAATGATATTCGTGCATATTGTTATCGGTGTCAGAATGATATCCGTGCATATTATTATCAGTGTCAGAATGATATCCGTGTATTTTATTATCGGTGTCAGACTGATATCCGTGCATATTGTTATTGGTGTCAGAATAATAACCGTGTATATTGTTATGTGTGCCATAATGATATTCGTGTATATTGTTATCGGTGTCAGAATGATATCCGTGTATATTGATATCGGTGTCAGAATGATATCCGTGTATATTTGTATCGGTGTCAGAATGATATCCGTGTAAATTGTTATCGGTGTCAGAATGATATCCGTGTATATTGTATCGGTGTCTGAATGATATCCGTGTATATTGTTATCAGTGTCAGAATGATAACCGTGTATATTGTTATCGATGTCAGAATGATATCTGTGTATATTGTTATCGGTGTCAGAATGATAACCGTGTATATTGTTATCGATGTCAGAATGATATTCGTGTATATTGTTATTTTGTCAGAATAATATACGTGTATATTGTTATCAGTGTCAGAATGATATCCGTGTATATTGTTATCGATGTCAGAATGATATCCGTGTATATTGTTATTTTGTCAGAATAATATCCGTGTATATTGTTATCAGTGTCAGAATGATATTCGTGTACTTTGTTATCGGTGTCAAAATGATATCCGTGTAAATTGTTATCGGTGTCAAAATGATATCCGTGTAAATTGTTATCGGTGTCAGAATGATAACCGTGTATATTGTTATCGATGTCAGAATGATATCCGTGTATATTGTATCGGTGTCTGAATGATATCCGTGTATATTGTTATCGGTGTCAGAATGATAACGGTGTATATTGTTATCGATGTCAGAATGATATTCGTGTATATTGTTATCGTGTCAGAATTATATCCGTGTATATTGTTATCGTGTCAGAACGATAATGGTGTATATCGTTATCGATGTCAGAATGATATTCGTGTATATTGTTATCGTGTCAGAATAATATCCGTGTATATTGTTATCGTGTCAGAATGATATCCGCGTATAGTGTTATCGGTGTCAGAATAATATCCGTGTGTATTTATATCGGTGTCAGAATGATATCCGTGTATATTGTTATCGGTGTTAGAATGATATCCGTGTATATTTTTATCGGTGTCAGAATGATATCCGTCTATATTGTTATCGGTGACTGAATGATATCCGTGTAAATTGTTATCGGTGTCAGAATGATATCCGTGTATATTGTATCGGTGTCTGAATGATATCCATGTATATTGTTATCGGTGTCAGAATGATATCCGTGTATATTGTTATCGGTGACAGAATGATATCCGTGTATATTGTATCGGTGTCTGAATGATATCCGTGTATATTGTTATCGGTGTCAGAATGATATCCGTGTATATTGTATTGGTGTCTGAATGATATCCGTGTATATTGTTATCGGTGTCAGAATGACATCCGTGTACATTGTTATCGTGTCAGAATGATATCCGTGTATATTGTTATCCTGTCAGAATGATATCCGTGTATATTGTTATCGGTGTCAGAATGATATCCGTGTAAATTGTTATCAGTGTCAGAATGATATCCGTGTATATTGTATCGGTGTCTGAATGATATCCGTGTATACTGTTATCGGTGTCAGAATGATATCCGTGTATATTTTTATCGGTGTCAGTATGATATCCATGTATATTGTTATCGGTGTCAGAATGATATCCGTGTATATTGTATCGGTGTCTGAATGATATCCGTGTATATTGTTATCGGTGTCAGAATGATATCCGTGTATATTGTTATCGTGTCAGAATGTTATCCGTGTATATTGTTATCCTGTCAGAATGATATCCATGTATATTGTTATCGGTGTCAGAATGATATCCGTGTAAATTGTTATCGGTGTCTGAATGATATCCGTGTATATTGTTATCGGTGTCAGAATGATAACCGTGTATATTGTTATCGATGTCAGAATGATATCCGTGTATATTGTTATCATGTCAGAACAATATCCGTGTATATTGTTATCGGTGTCAGAATGATAACCGTGTATATTGTTATCGTGTCAGAATGATATCCGTGTATATTTTTATCGGTGTCAGAATGATATCCGTGTTTGTCATACTGCAAAGAAAATTCTCAGGATTTCATTGGTCAATGCGCCGTAGACATGAGCCCATGTCTACGTCTCGAGACGTGAACATAAAACGAATTCCCCATTACTCCAATACACAAAAACAAAATGGCGACGATAACGTTGCCGATTCGTTTTGGAAACCGCCGAGTGTTTCCTTCCTATCGCTTTTCTGCGCTTTCCACTGTGTGTAAAAGTCTGAAATAATCGTAAGTGTATTTTTTTTGCAACTTTACAGATAATAAAACATTAACATAGTGACAAAATAGGTTTATTTTATTTAAAAAATCAGCCAAATTTAAAGACGTTAGAGCGATGACGTCACGAAAGAAAACAAAGTCTAGTTAGAGACACGTTACGGGGAAATTGGCGCAATAAAAATGAAATCGTGTTTTGGCTGGTTTTTTTTCTTAAATAAATGGTTACAACTTTGAAGTATGACAAATTCGTTATTAGGATTCTTGACAGGGAACATGGGCTCACATTCCCAGCCTGGAAATATATATTCCCCCCTCGCCTAACGGCTCGGGTGAATATAATTTCCAGGCAGGGAATGTGAGCCCATGTCCCATGTCAAGAATCCTAATAACTAATAATATTGTTATCAGTGTCAGAATGATAACCGTGTATATTGTTATCGGTGTCAGAATGATATCCGAGTATATTGTATCGGTGTCAGAATGATATCCGAGTATATTGTTATCGTATCAGAATGATATCCGTGTATATTGTTATCGGTGTCAGAATGATATCCGTGTATATTGTTATCGGTGTCAGAATGACATCCGTGTACATTGTTATCGTGTCAGAATGATATCCGTGTATATTGTTATCCTGTCAGAATGATATCCGTGTATATTGTTATCGGTGTCAGAATGATATCCGTGTAAATTGTTATCAGTGTCAGAATGATATCCGTGTATATTGTATCGGTGTCTGAATGATATCCGTGTTTACTGTTATCGGTGTCAGAATGATATCCGTGTATATTTTTATCGGTGTCAGTATGATATCCATGTATATTGTTATCGGTGTCAGAATGATATCCGTGTATATTGTATCGGTGTCTGAATGATATCCGTGTATATTGTTATCGGTGTCAGAATGATATCCGTGTATATTGTTATCGTGTCAGAATGATATCCGTGTATATTGTTATTCTGTCAGAATGATATCCATGTATATTGTTATCGGTGTCAGAATGATATCCGTGTAAATTGTTATCGGTGTCTGAATGATATCCGTGTATATTGTTATCGGTGTCAGAATGATAACCGTGTATATTGTTATCGATGTCAGAATGATATCCGTGTATATTGTTATCATGTCAGAACAATATCCGTGTATATTGTTATCGGTGTCAGAATGATAACCGTGTATATTGTTATCGTGTCAGAATGATATCCGTGTATATTGTTATCGGTGTCAGAATGATATCCGTGTTTGTCATACTGCAAAGAAAATTCTCAGGATTTTATTGGTCAATGCGCCGTAGACATGAGCCCATGTCTACGTCTCGAGACGTGAACATAAAACGAATTCCCCATTACTCCAATACACAAAAACAAAATGGCGACGATAACGTTGCCGATTCGTTTTGGAAACCGCCGAGTGTTTCCTTCCTATCGCTTTTCTGCGCTTTCCACTGTGTGTAAAAGTCTGAAATAATCGTAAGTGTATTTTTTTTGCAACTTTACAGATAATAAAACATTAACATAGTGACAAAATAGGTTTATTTTATTTAAAAAATCAGCCAAATTTAAAGACGTTAGAGCGATGACGTCACGAAAGTAAACAACGTCTAGTTAGAGACACGTTACGGGGAAATTGGCGCAATAAAAATGAAATCGTGTTTTGGCTGGGTTTTTTTCTTAAATAAATGGTTACAACTTTGAAGTATGACAAATTCGTTATTAGGATTCTTGACAGGGAACATGGGCTCACATGCCCAGCCTGGAAATATATATTCCCCCTCGCCTAACGGCTCGGGTGAATATAATTTCCAGGCAGGGAATGTGAGCCCATGTCCCCTGTCAAGAATCCTAATAACTAATAATATTGTTATCAGTGTCAGAATGATAACCGTGTTTATTGTTATCGGTGTCAGAATGATATCCGAGTATATTGTATCGGTGTCAGAATGATATCCGAGTATATTGTTATCGTATCAGAATGATATCCGTGTATATTGTTATCGGTGTCAGAATGATATCCGTGTATATTGTTATCGGTGTCAGAATGATATCCGTGTATATTGTTATCGGTGTCAGAATGATATCCGTGTATATTGTTATCGGTGTCAGAATGATATCCGTGTATATTGTTATCGGTGTCAGAATGATATCCGTGTATATTGTATTGGTGTCTGAATGATATCCGTGTATATTGTTATAGGTGTCAGAATGATATCCGTGTATATTGTTATCGTGTCAGAATGATATCCGTGTATATTTTTATCCTGTCAGAATGATATCCGTGTATATTGTTATCGGTGTCAGAATGATATCCGTGTAAATTGTTATCGGTGTCAGAATGATATCCGTGTATATTGTATCGGTGTCTGAATGATATCCGTGTATATTGTTATCGGTGTCGGAATGATAACCGTGTATATTGTTATTGTGTCAGAATAATATCCGTGTATATTGTTATTGGTGTCAGAATGATATACGTGTTTTTTGTTATCGGTGTCAAAATGATATCCGTGTAAATTGTTATCGGTGTCAAAATGATATCCGTGTAAATTGTTATCGGTGTCAGAATTATAACCGTGTATATTATTATCGATGTCAGAATGATATCCGTGTATATTGTTATCGGTGTCAGAATGATATCCGTGTAAATTGTTATCGGTGTCTGAATGATATCCGTGTATATTGTTATCGGTGTCAGAATGATAACCGTGTATATTGTTATCGATGTCAGAATGATATCCGTGTATATTGTTATCATGTCAGAACAATATCCGTGTATATTGTTATCGGTGTCAGAATGATAACCGTGTATATTGTTATCGTGTCAGAATGATATCCGTGTATATTGTTATCGGTGTCAGAATGATATCCGTGTTTGTCATACTGCAAAGAAAATTCTCAGGATTTTATTGGTCAATGCGCCGTAGACATGAGCCCATGTCTACGTCTCGAGACGTGAACATAAAACGAATTCCCCATTACTCCAATACACAAAAACAAAATGGCGACGATAACGTTGCCGATTCGTTTTGGAAACCGCCGAGTGTTTCCTTCCTATCGCTTTTCTGCGCTTTCCACTGTGTGTAAAAGTCTGAAATAATCGTAAGTGTATTTTTTTTGCAACTTTACAGATAATAAAACATTAACATAGTGACAAAATAGGTTTATTTTATTTAAAAAATCAGCCAAATTTAAAGACGTTAGAGCGATGACGTCACGAAAGTAAACAACGTCTAGTTAGAGACACGTTACGGGGAAATTGGCGCAATAAAAATGAAATCGTGTTTTGGCTGGTTTTTTTTCTTAAATAAATGGTTACAACTTTGAAGTATGACAAATTCGTTATTAGGATTCTTGACAGGGAACATGGGCTCACATGCCCAGCCTGGAAATATATATTCCCCCTCGCCTAACGGCTCGGGTGAATATAATTTCCAGGCAGGGAATGTGAGCCCATGTCCCCTGTCAAGAATCCTAATAACTAATAATATTGTTATCAGTGTCAGAATGATAACCGTGTATATTGTTATCGGTGTCAGAATGATATCCGAGTATATTGTATCGGTGTCAGAATGATATCCGAGTATATTGTTATCGTATCAGAATGATATCCGTGTATATTGTTATCGGTGTCAGAATGATATCCGTGTATATTGTTATCGGTGTCAGAATGATATCCGTGTATATTGTTATCGGTGTCAGAATGATATCCGTGTATATTGTTATCGGTGTCAGAATGATATCCGTGTATATTGTTATCGGTGTCAGAATGATATCCGTGTATATTGTATTGGTGTCTGAATGATATCCGTGTATATTGTTATAGGTGTCAGAATGATATCCGTGTATATTGTTATCGTGTCAGAATGATATCCGTGTATATTTTTATCCTGTCAGAATGATATCCGTGTATATTGTTATCGGTGTCAGAATGATATCCGTGTAAATTGTTATCGGTGTCAGAATGATATCCGTGTATATTGTATCGGTGTCTGAATGATATCCGTGTATATTGTTATCGGTGTCGGAATGATAACCGTGTATATTGTTATTGTGTCAGAATAATATCCGTGTATATTGTTATTGGTGTCAGAATGATATACGTGTTTTTTGTTATCGGTGTCAAAATGATATCCGTGTAAATTGTTATCGGTGTCAAAATGATATCCGTGTAAATTGTTATCGGTGTCAGAATTATAACCGTGTATATTATTATCGATGTCAGAATGATATCCGTGTATATTGTTATCATGTCAGAACGATAACCGTGTATATTGTTATCGATGTCAGAATGATATTCGTGTATATTGTTATCGTGTCAGAATAATATCCGTGTATATTGTTATCGTGTAAGAATGATATCCCCGTATAGTGTTATCGGTGTAAGAATGATATCCGTGTATATTGTTATCGGTGTCAGAATGATATCCGTGTATATTGTTATCGGTGTCAGAATGATATCCGTGAATATTGTCATCGATGTTAGAATGATATCCGTGTATATTGTTATCGTGTTAGAATGATATCCGTGTATATTGTTACCGGTGTCAGAATGATAACCGTGTATATTGTTATCGTGTTAGAATGATATCCGCGTATATTGTTATCGGTGTCAGAATGATAACCGTGTATATTGTTATCGATGTCAGAATGATATTGGTGTATATTGTTATTGTGTCAGAAAAATATCCGTGTATATTGTTATTGGTGTCAGAATGATATACGTGTATTTTGTTATCGGTGTCAAAATGATATCCGTGTAAATTGTTATCGGTGTCAAAATGATATCCGTGTAAATTGTTATCGGTGTCAGAATGATAACCGTGTATATTTTTATCGATGTCAGAATGATATCCGTGTATATTTTTATCGTGTCAGAACGATAACCGTGTATATTGTTATCGATGTCAGAATGATATTCGTGTATATTGTTATTGTGTCAGAATAATATCCGTGTATATTGTTATCGTGTCAGAATCATATCCACGTATAGTGTTATCGGTGTCAGAATGATATCCGTGTATATATTGTTATCGGTGTCAGAATGATATCCGTGTATATTGTTATCGGTGTCAGAATGATATCCGTGTATATTGCTATCGGTGTCAGAATGATATCCGTGTAAATTGTTATCGGTGTCAGAATGATATCCAAGTATATTGTATCGGTGTCTGAATGATATCCGTGTATATTGCTATCGGTGTCTGAATGATATCCTTGTATTATGTTATCGGTGTCAGAATGATATCCGTGTATATTGTATCGGTGTCTGAATGATATCCCTGTATATTGTTATCGGTGTCAGAATGATATCCGTGTAGATTGTTATCGGTGTCAGAATGATATCCGTGTATATTTTTATCGGTGTCAGAATGATATCCGTGTATATTGTTATCGGTGTCAGAATGATATCCGTGTATATTGTATCGGTGTCTGAATGATATCCATGTATATTGTTATCGGTGTCAGAATGATATCCGTGCATATTCTTATCGGTGTCAGATTGATATCCGTGTATATTGCTATCGTGTCAGAATGATATCCGTGTATATTGTTATCGTGTCAGAATTATATCCGTGTATATTGTTATCGGTGTCAGAAATATATCCGTGTATATTGTTATCGGTGTCAGCATGATATCCATGTATATTGTTATCGGTGTCAGAATGATATCCGTGTATATTGTTATCGGTGTCAGAATGATATCCGTGTATATTGTTATCGGTGTCAGAATGATATCTGTGTATATTGTTATCGGTGTCAGAATGATATCCGTGTATATTGTTATCGGTGTCAGAATGATATCCGTGTATATTGTCATCGATGTCAGAATGATATCCGTGTATATTGTTACCGTGTTAGAATGATATCCGTGTATATTGTTACCGGTGTCAGAATGATAACCGTGTATATTGTTATCGTGTTAGAATGATATCCGTGTATATTGTTATCGGTGTCAGAATGATAACCGTGTATATTGTTATCGATGTCAGAATGATATTCGTGTATATTGTTATTGTGTCAAAATAATATCCGTGTATATTGTTATCGGTGTCAGAATGATATACGTGTATTTTGTTATTGGTGTCAAAATGATATCCGTGTAAATTGTTATCGGTGTCAAAATGATATCCGTGTAAATTGTTATCGGTGTCAAAATGATAACCGTGTATATTTTATTGATGTCAGAATGATATCCGTGTATATTGTTATCGTGTCAGAACGATAACCGTGTATATTGTTATCGATGTCAGAATGATATTCGGGTATATTTTTATCGTGTCATAATAATATCCGTGTATATTGTTATCGTGTCAGAATGATATCCGCGTATAGTGTTATCGGTGTCAGAATGATATCCGTGTATATTGTCATCGGTGTCAGAATGATATCCGTGTATATTGTTATCGGTGTCAGAATGATATCCGTGTATATTGTTATCGGTGTCAGAATGATATCCGTGTAAATTGTTATGGTTGTCAGAATGATATCCAAGTATATTGTATCGGTGTCTGAATGATATCCGTGTATATTGTTATCGGTGTCTGAATGATATCCTTGTATATTGTTATCGGTGTCAGAATGATATCCGTGTATATTGTTATCGGTGTCAGAATGATATCCGTGTATATTGTATCAGTGTCTGAATGATATCCGTGTATATTGTTATCGGTGTTAGAATGATATCCGTGTAGATTGTTATCGGTGTCAGAATGTTATCCGTGTATATTTTTATTGGTGTCAGAATGATATCCGTGTTTATTGTTATCGGTGTCAGAATGATATCCGTGTATATTGTATCAGTGTCTGAATGATATCCGTGTATATTGTTATCGGTGTTAGAATGATATCCGTGTAGATTGTTATCGGTGTCAGAATGTTATCCGTGTATATTTTTAATGGTGTCAGAATGATATCCGTGTTTATTGTTATCGGTGTCAGAATGATATCCGTGTATATTGTATCGGTGTCTGAATGATATCCGTGTATATTGTTATCGGTGTCAGAATGATATCCGTGTATATTGTTATCGGTGTCAGAATGATATCCGTGTATATTGTTATCGTGTCAGAATGATATCCGTGTATATTGTTATCGTGTCAGAATTATATCCGTGTATATTGTTATCGGTGTCAGCATGATATCCGTGTATATTGTTATCGGTGTCAGAATGATATCCGTGTATATTGTATCGGTGTCTGAATGATATCCGTGTATATTGTTATCGGTGTCAGAATGATATCCGTGTATATTGTTATCGGTGTCAGAATGATATCCGTGTATATTGTTATCGGTGTCAGAATGATATCCGTGTATATTGTTATCGGTGTCAGAATGATATCCGTGTATATTGTTATCGGTGTCAGAATGATATCCGTGTATATTGTCATCGATGTCAGAATGATATCCGTGTATATTGTTATCGTGTTAGAATGATATCCGTGTATATTGTTACCGGTGTCAGAATGATAACCGTGTATATTGTTATCGTGTTAGAATGATATCCGTGTATATTGTTATCGGTGTCAGAATGATAATCGTGTATATTGTTATCGATGTCAGAATGATATTCGTGTATATTGTTATTGTGTCAAAATAATATCCGTGTATATTGTTATTGGTGTCAGAATGATATACGTGTATTTTGTTATTGGTGTCAAAATGATATCCGTGTAAATTGTTATCGGTGTCAAAATGATATCCGTGTAAATTGTTACCGGTGTCAGAATGATAACCGTGTATATTTTTATCGATGTCAGAATGATATCCGTGTATATTGTTATCGTGTCAGAACGATAACCGTGTATATTGTTATCGATGTCAGAATGATATTCGGGTATATTTTTATCGTGTCATAATAATATCCGTGTATATTGTTATCGTGTCAGAATGGTATCCGCGTATAGTGTTATCGGTGTCAGAATGATATCCGTGTATATTGTCATCGGTGTCAGAATGATATCCGTGTATATTGTTATCGGTGTCAGAATGATATCCGTGTATATTGTTATCGGTGTCAGAATGATATCCGTGTAAATTGTTATTGTTGTCAGAATGATATCCAAGTATATTGTATCGGTGTCTGAATGATATCCGTGTATATTGTTATCGGTGTCTGAATGATATCCTTGTATATTGTTATCGGTGTCAGAATGATATCCGTGTATATTGTTATCGGTGTCAGAATGTTATCCGTGTATATTTTTATTGGTGTCAGAATGATATCCGTGTATATTGTTATCGGTGTCAGAATGATATCCGTGTATATTGTATCGGTGTCTGAATGATATCCGTGTATATTGTTATCGGTGTCAGAATGATATCCGTGTATATTGTTATCGGTGTCAGAATGATATCCGTGTATATTGTTATCGTGTCAGAATGATATCCGTGTATATTGTTATCGTGTCAGAATTATATCCGTGTATATTGTTATCGGTGTCAGAATGATATCCGTGTATATTTGTATCGGTGTCAGAATGATATCCTTGTATATTGTTATCGGTGTCAGAATGATATCCGTGTATATTGTGTCGGTGTCTGAATGATATCCGTGTATATTGTTATCGGTGTCAGAATGATATCCGTGTATATTGTTATCGGTGTCAGAATGATATCCGTGTATATTGTTATCGGTGTCAGAATGATATCCGTGTATATTGTTATCGGTATCGGAATGATTTATTGTGTTAAATGTAATTCGTCTATTTTAAAAACGGTGAAAAAAAGTTACGTAGGGCTTAAGCTTGTCACCTTCTCCGCATATTGTATTCGATGAAAACTATATTTAAAAAAGCATTATATATATAATGATAACAATAACATAAATAATATACAATTGAATATTGTGCTGCTGTTGAAAGCTGTTGTATTAAGTACACGTAATTATTGCTATTGCATGTATCTGCTGTCATATTCATAAAGCTTCTTAGCAATATATTAACTTAACTCAAATTTTATCACTTTTTTAAACACATTTCTATCAATTTAAGACGTTTTCTTAATATTGTTGTTAAGGTTATGGATAAATAAAACATTCAGGTAAATATTTATCTTAAAATAGATGGTCTGTAGTGTCCGTGAGGTGTAAATAAGTATATTTAAAAATATATGAAATCTTATATTTTGATTTATTTAAGTAATATTTTCCACTTCAGTTACTTTATGAATACGGACCCTTGCATATAGAATATTAATATAGAAGAACATTTATTGTGCCTCGTCATAGGTCCATGGAGGTTCGAGGTCATCCTCCATGAACCTTACAATGTGTGCATAAATGTAATCAATTGCAATAGGTCAAACATAACCCTTGAGCAAAGACAAATAAACGTTTACTAAAACACTCCGTTCTGGAGGACAGTGCTACAAAAACATACAGTTTATATAAAATACAACATTGTATAATATGTCTATATTAATTATGTTAATCATATTACATGCATTTCGAAAGTATGGTAAATTATTGTAATGTCAAATAAGCAATATAAAAATATATCAACATGTTTAAGGAGACAATATGGAACGAAATAGTGAATTATTTGTGTTTTTAAACGTACAAAGGGTGCTATCAAATTAAACCAAATGCACATTTGACGTAAAGCATATATTAGTAGTTAGGTATTACATATTATTCGAAGTTCAAAAGAGTTCAATCAACCTCATGAATGGTAAGGATTTACTGCACAAGGATTTCTTGTCATATAATACGCGAGTTCTCGCTGTCAGCGGATAACATCAACCACCATACTTAATCCTGTCTGTATTTCTTCGTGTTTGACATACATTGTATTGTTTACAACAAGGGATCGTTTACACTGATTTTCGTGACATCCAGATTGTTAGTTTTATTTCATTTTAAGACGGTCTGCGCATATAGAACAAATTATTAAAAGCAGGTATATCCACTTCTAGACTCTCGCTTTGGGGCGAATAATTACTAGATATATATGGCGCTCACATACACATTGCCATTGAAAATGTACTAATAAACGTCAACCGTCATTGACAGTTTATTTATAAACGTAGAATGGTTCCTTGTTGATATAACATACTCGTTTATGTACTTGGGAGTCTCTCTTTAAGATTACCTTAACCCGGGGAAAACGAAAACGAAATTGGGTAAATGTCCGGTATTTGTACATTGTTTGTATATGTAAGTCAGGTCAGTCCATGTTTTGTTATGTCATGTGCATGTATACGTCAGTGTGGTCGAGTGATCTGATTTGGTATGAATGAACTTTAACCTCTTCTTTCTTCGAATTATAAATTCCCGAATTCTATAGAGATTGTTGTATTTGCATTTACATGTATTATAACTGCTGATAGCATATCTTGAGAGATCTCAAATATACATCCATGCATGGTAAGTCATTGCTAAACTTGTTATAATCATTTATCATGGACTTGATGATTATTGTAATGTTGATGTGACGAAGTCTTTTACATAGGCCCGACAATAATGGCGGCGGTTGTTTATATGTCTCAGTTCAATATAGATGTGATATATTATCTTTTATATATGTGTTAATATTGGAATTGAACTAGGATGGGATAACCATTACATGATTATGTACTCTAGTATGTTAACTGACTCTGTGATAAATATTAAAGCATTCGTTATTGTAAATACTTGTTTGTATATCGATAGGCACCTAATAAAGGAATGAAAGAAAACCTCACCGTTACATTTTATATACACGACACCCTGATGACATGTGTAACATAAAATATGTTTATAAACTATGATGCAAATAGTAATTCATTCAATTTTTTAAAACTATTACACGCGTAAGCGGCTAAATTGCGGATGTTTCGTTTGTTATTTGATTGTAATTACTGAATTAATTTGAACGTACTCCTATTATTATAATATAGCTTTATCAGTGTTTTGCATTCTTAAATGTTCTGTATCATAATGGGTCTCGTGAAATTTTGGAATTTTGCTGAGTAAAATGTATTGTTATCGATGTTAAAATGATTTCCAGGTGTATTGTTATCGATGTCAAAATGATATCCGGGTGTATTGTTATCGATGTCAAAATTATATCCGGGTATATTGTTATCGATGTCGGAATGATATCAATATATATTGGTATATATATGTACATGTATTGATATACATATCTAACATGGTTTATTAACATAATGAATGAATGAATGAATGAATGAAAGTCTTTATTTACAGAGGGTAACCCAATTAGTATAAACTAATCTTCCTTGGGGCCCTCTAAAGCAATATTTACATACATACAAATACATAATTATATAGCAATATAACAATCAGCATAACAAATTCAAAGTTAGCATTATTCATAAACATGATCAATGTTGATTGGTCATTGGGGAGGCCTTAAACAGCTATGTAGCATGGTTAGTTAAAATATTCAATGCTGATTGGTTATTGGAGAAGTTTTAAAATGTTTATATATAATACCTCTGACGTCAGTTACGTTAACCGTTAAGACGTCATTTTAAACGCCAGAAACAAGTTAACCGTTGAGACGTCATTTTAAACGTCAGAATGCAAAACAACAATGCAATGGAATGAGTTATTTTAAGCGACGCTACGTTCCAACAACACATTTAAATATGATGAAGATGCATATTTTCTCGTTTGGTGTTGCGAGATTGGCATAAAATGTAAATTGTGAGAATTTGTTTGTATTTTGTTTAATCTCTCGGCAAAATGTGAAGCATGATACACAAACATCCATGTCAGATAAGAAATACAATATTTCCAGCAGGTTTACATTGTACAAGATCAAAATCTGGTGTTTGGGACTTGAAACACATCGAAACCACGGGCCTGTGGCCGTTGGTATCGATGTACTTCAAGTCCCGCCCACCAGGTATTGATTTGGGACAATATAAACCTGCTGGAAATATTTTATTTCTTAAATACAATACCTCTGACGTCATGTACGTCAACCGTTAATAATTCATTTTAAACGCCAGAAAACACGTTAACTGTTGATACGTCATTTTAAACGTCAGATGCAAAACAACAACGCAATGAAATGCGTTATTTTAAGCGACTCTACGTTCCAAAAACACATTTAAGTAGGATGATGCAGTTTATTTGTTCACGTTTAATGTTGGTTTAAACATATTTTTATTTCGAATTAGTACATCAATACATTTAACAGTACATTAAGTAAAGGATTGGATTTGATGTTAAGAGAAGGGAATAAAATGTAAGTTGTGAGAATTTGATAAGAAATAAGATATTTCCAGCTAGATCAAAACCTGATGTTTGAAACTGAAACACATCGAAATCGCGATTGTTATCAATGAACTCCAAGTGCTGCCCACCATGTATTAATCTGGGACAATATAAACCCGCTGGAAATATTGTATTTCTGAAATAACTTCATTCTAAGCCATGACGCGACGTCATCGCGGGAAACGATGCATTCATAACATCTCATACACTGCTTCTAGAGAGAGAATTCAGACCTGACAGAAGGTACTTTTTTCTGGCTAAATTGTTTGATACATTCAATCTGAGAAAGATTATGCCATTCTTTTTTAGAAAAAAATCCTTTTCGTCAAAATATGACGGCTTAAAAAGAGCTTCGGCTAAGGCAAAATTCCTTCGGTTTTTAAGCGTAAATCCAGAATCTTCAAAATGCCATATCTCGACAACCGTTCCAATCTTTTGGTTCAAATAAAGTAATTTTAAATTGATTTCATCAACAACATTTGATTTTTAACCAGTTGAAGCTATCTTGAAAATAATATCTACTCAAAAATGATATTTGTGATTTTCAGGGTCAAAATAGCAGATTTTACCATGAAAATGCCACTGTTTTTGTACATATATTATTAAAAATCTGCCTTCAAATGAATTAATTAACCTTATTCAGCAGTTTCTATATTTGAAACCATCAAGAAAATGCAACTTTTCAGTTTAAAAATGACAAAAAAAATTCTGAGACTATCCTCCTCAACTCCATTTTTAGGGCCATGCCATGTTTTACAATATGCTCATTACACAAGATTGCCTGTAACTGTACTATTTATATCATTTTTATGCAACCATGCAGCCAATAAGCACTGTTTAAAGTACAGATCAATGACAATTCAATAAAATGAAGGGGGTGGGGTAGAAAAAAAACTTTTTAAAAAACATAGAAAAGGTCATATGTTTTGCCAACTAAATAATTTAATTTGTAAAATGTAATTAACCGCATACAATATTTGCATATCGACACTAACCGTATAGAAATGATGAACTCAAAGTCAGAGTTTACCTCAACATCTTTTTCAAAACAGACATAAGCGGTTTTTTCACATCTTTTCGGAGAGATGTAGAGTGTCGCTTATTGACATGTTTGCCAAACAATGTATGCAAAGCCCTCTTGAATAAGAAATGAATAAAACTTACTAGATATACCTTTAACTGTGTCAAACATGTGCATTACAGGCCAATTGTATATACCAGGTCTCAGGTATGGCTAATTTTGTGTCCACAACCCTTAATAAAAGAATTTAAAATACCTATTTTGCATCATAAAACTTTGAAATATTTAAAAATCATGAAAAGACTTATAAGAAAAGTCAAAATACATCATAATTCAACATTTCTCACACTTTCAAATCATTGTGTTACAAAAAAAGTATGTCTACCTTCACTTTTACCCTATGCAGAATCTAGCCTATAGGTTGTAGAAAACTAAATACTTTCCCATAGACCTCCTGTGGCACCTGTCAGCTAATATCTCAAGAGTTATACACCAGATTTTCTTTAAATTACCTTATTTCAAAGATATTTACATCACAAAGCCTTTGAAAGTGTGAAAAAGACAAATTTTCCAGATAAACCTCTCTGCACATGTCTGTATTTACAAACACTGTTGAATCCGCACTGAATATTGACATGCAATTTCAATGGATGAAAAAAAAAATCATTTAATTTAATGATCCTAGCTGATGGGGATTATTTTACCTATAGTTTATCCTTCCTGAAAATGCATATTTCAATGTTATATCTGCTGACCTCTGTGAACTTTCACTTCTGTACTGAATCGTACACAACAAAAGCCGAGGCTTAAGCCAGGCTATAGTTAACTGTACGCAGCCTAGAATATATATCGAAGGTCACTATACTAGCACGACGCGCGTCAGGTTCCAGCCAAAACGAAGTTATATTCAATATTTTGCAATGACATTGCAAAATATTGAAGATAACTTCGTTTAACCGATAAATTTCTTTTTCTATAGTTTATTTACATTGAAGACATTAAGGCAGTGATAAAACTTTCATCTGTATTGTAAATAACAAACATGCAACGCAAATCATACATCAACACGTATGGCTAACGGCTATATTGTTTATATAGCAACAGTTTAGCAACAGTGTACTATTTTCTGTGCCGTTGCCTTTCGCTAAACATAATGTCAAGATGTTGAACATACCGAAGCGTCAATAAAGGTCTCATGCCGCAATTGATTTTTCGATAGGGTTTTTTACATAATCTAGGCTTCAGCGTTGGGCAGCAGACGTTGTAGTTGGTTTAATATTTTCAGTATAGCCAAAAGCAGTCATTCAAATCAATCAAATACATAAGTTACCCAGGTTGGTTTTTTTCTCGCTCATGTTTTGTGATCCCTATGGAAAATACAAAATGCATACACTGTCTAGCTCAATATGTGCTGCTTCGGTCAAACACTTCTGCAATTTGAATGAAACCTCATATCAACATCATCTGTCTTTTACACTGCAGATTTATGATAAAGCAAAGAAAACTAAAATTCACCTTAAATGGAGCAACAAAATAGAATTATTTTCTGTTTTCCTTTTGTCTCTGAGATTTCAGGGAGATAATAGAGGTGTGAGACCTGTACACACGAGTGGGAATCCCGAAGAATGACCAGATTGGCCGAGTTTTTTCACGAATGGAACCTACGTTCTGTAGGATAGGAAGCGCAACCATGACGCTGAGTCATAACTTCCGTAGCTTATAGGCAAACTGGACCAGACATAAGTGTTTCGTGAAATCGTTTTTTCTTGAAAAAGTCCAAGGGTCCGAAATATTGAATAAAAGAGTATCAATTTGAAGTTTTAATACTACTTGAAAGATGTATTACAGGTTATATAATATAGTTTCAGCAGAGCATAAATACGAAATTCCATGATATAATATAATTTGCGCAGAGCAGGAAGATGGCAGATGTAAGATAATACATTTTAAACAAAACATTACGAAGAAAGTACACGGTATTATACAGTTTTCAGAAAGCATAATGAAGATAGTGTTTATTATTAATATAATATAGTTTGAGCACAGCAGGAAGACGAAAGTACATAACATTACGTTTGCACACAACATAAGGATACAAGTACATGGTATAATAGTTTGCGCAGAGCATAAAGATTGAAGTTCATAACGTAATAACGTTTGAACAGAGCATACATATGAAATCACAGGTCATTTTAAAAATTAACAACATAAGTCAGTTTACTTTTAAATTGTTTGTGGTATTAATGCACTAAATAACGTGCCTAAAAAAAAAAGGTCAGTAAATGGAAATCTACATAGATAAATACAGTGTACGTATGTGGCAACCTTGCACAGAACAGTATCATCCTGACGACTGCATTTTATCAGTATTATTCTGACGACTGCATTTAATCAGTATCATTCTGACGACTGTTAATCAGTTTCATGGGAGTTTATCAATGATAATGTCTATTGATAAAACTACACAGTACTTCAGAATTGTACATTAAACAAGCTGATTACGTCGGGTATAAAACTGGTACATTTAAACATTTAAGGGGTGATTTGCAAATATTTACTGTTTATGAAATATAAAAACACCCAATCCCTGTACCTCACAGCATGTGAAACCCGCGATTGTCTACATAGTTTCATAAATGTTGACAATGTAATTCTGTTTTATATATTTATATTATAACATCAGAAGGATTTCCAAATAAAATATCAATATGCCGTGACTTTTTGCATTGAAAGTATCCCCCACGTGCAAAGTTTGAAGATAGTGGAATTGCGATAAGTACAACTCAGACCCGCACTTGTTACAATTGACTACAATTAACTGAAATAAATATTACATGCACTTGCGAGGTTACGCATGCTTTAATATTTAGTTGCCTGGAGCACGGTTGTCTACTGCACGTTCGACTCTGAATCAGACGATCACGGGTTGAATATTGAGTTGCCTGGACCACGGTTGTCTACTGCACGTTCGACTCTAAATCCGACGATCACGGGTTGAATATTTAGTTACCTGGACCTAGGTTGTTTACTGCACGTTCGTCTCTGAATACGACGATCACGGGTTGAATATTTAGTAACCTGGACCGCGGTTGTCTACTGCACGTTCGACTCTGAATACGACGATCACGGGTTAAATATTTAGTTACCTAGACCGCGGTTGTTTACTGCACGTTCGACTCTGAATCCGACGATCACGGGTTGAATATTTAGTTACCTGGACCGCGGTTGTCTAATGCACGTTCGACTCTGAATCCGACAATCACGGGTTGAATAGTTAGTTGCCTGGACCACGGTTGTCTACTGCAAGTTCGACTCTGAATCCGACGATCACGGGTTGAATATTTAGTTGCCTGGACCACGTTTGTCTACTGCACGTTCGACTCTGACTCCGACGATCACGGGTTGAATATTTAGTTGCCTGGACCACGGTTGTCTACTGCACGTTCGACTCTGAATACGACGATCACGGGATGAATATTTAGTTACCTGGACCACGGTAGTCTACTGCACGTTCGACTCTGAATACGACGATACCTGAACCGCGGATGTCTACTGCACGTTCGACTCTGAATACGACGATTACGGCTTAAATATTTAGTTACCTGGACCACGGTTGTCTACTGCACGTTCGCCTCTGAATCCGACGATCACGGAATGAATATTTAGTTGCCTGGACCACGATTGTCTACTGCACGTTCGACTCTGAATCCGACGATCACGGGTTGAATATTTAGTTACCTGGACCGCGGTTGTCTACTGCACGTTCGACTCTGAATCCGACGATCACGGGTTGAATATTTAGTTACTTGGACCGCAGTTGTTTACTACACGTTCGACTCTGAATCCGACGATCACGGGTTGAGTATTTAGTTGCCTTGACCACGGTTGTCTACTGCACGTTCGCCTCTGAATACGACGATTACGGCTTGAATATTTAGTTACCTGGACCACGGTTGTCTACTGCACGTTCGCCTCTGAATCCGACGATCACGGAATGAATATTTAGTTGCCTGGACCACGATTGTCTACTGCACGTTCGACTCTGAATCCGACGATCACGGGTTGAATATTTAGTTACCTGGACCGCGATTGTCTACTGCACGTTCGACTCTGAATCCGACGATCACGGGTTGAATATTTAGTTACTTGGACCGCAGTTGTTTACTACACGTTCGACTCTGAATCCGACGATCACGGGTTGAGTATTTAGTTGCCTTGACCACGGTTGTCTACTGCACGTTCGCCTCTGAATCCGACGATCACGGGTTGAATATTTAGTTTCCTGGATCACGGTTGTCTACTGCACGTTCGACTCTGAATACGACGATCACGGGTTGAATATTTAGTTACCTGGCCCACGGTTGTCTACTGCACGTTCGACTCTGAATACGACGATCACGGGTTGAATATTTAGTTTCCTGGACCCCGGGTGTCTACTGCATGTTCGACTCTGAATCCGACGATCACGGCTTGAATATTTAGTTACCTAGACCACGGTAGTCTACTGCACGTTCGACTCTGAATACGATGATCACGGGTTGAATATTTGGTTACCTGGTCCACGGTTGTCTACGGTCCGTTCGACTCTAAATATGACGATCACGGGTTGAATATTTAGTTACCTGGACCACGGTTGTCTACTGCACGTTCGACTTTTAATAGGACGATCACGAGTTGAATATTTAGTAACCTGAACCGCGGTTATCTACGGCACGTTCGACTCTAAATATGACTATCACGGGTTGAATATTGAGTTACCTACACCACGGTAGTCTACTGCACGTTCGACTCTGAATCCGACGATTACGGCTTGAATATTTAGTTACCTGGACCACGGTTGTCTACTGCACGTTCGCCTCTGAATCCGACGATCACGGAATGAATATTTAGTTGCCTGGACCACGATTGTCTACTGCACGTTCGACTCTGAATCCGACGATCACGGGTTGAATATTTAGTTACCTGGACCGCGGTTGTCTACTGCACGTTCGACTCTGAATCCGACGATCACGGGTTGAATATTTAGTTACTTGGACCGCAGTTGTTTACTACACGTTCGACTCTGAATCCGACGATCACGGGTTGAGTATTTAGTTGCCTTGACCACGGTTGTCTACTGCACGTTCGCCTCTGAATACGACGATTACGGCTTGAATATTTAGTTACCTGGACCACGGTTGTCTACTGCACGTTCGCCTCTGAATCCGACGATCACGGAATGAATATTTAGTTGCCTGGACCACGATTGTCTACTGCACGTTCGACTCTGAATCCGACGATCACGGGTTGAATATTTAGTTACCTGGACCGCGGTTGTCTACTGCACGTTCGACACTGAATCCGACGATCACGGGTTGAATATTTAGTTACTTGGACCGCAGTTGTTTACTACACGTTCGACTCTGAATCCGACGATCACGGGTTGAGTATTTAGTTGCCTTGACCACGGTTGTCTACTGCACGTTCGCCTCTGAATCCGACGATCACGGGTTGAATATTTAGTTTCCTGGATCACGGTTGTCTACTGCACGTTCGACTCTGAATACGACGATCACGGGTTGAATATTTAGTTACCTGGCCCACGGTTGTCTACTGCACGTTCGACTCTGAATACGACGATCACGGGTTGAATATTTAGTTTCCTGGACCCCGGTTGTCTACTGCATGTTCGACTCTGAATCCGACGATCACGGCTTGAATATTTAGTTACCTAGACCACGGTAGTCTACTGCACGTTCGACTCTGAATACGATGATCACGGGTTGAATATTTGGTTACCTGGTCCACGGTTGTCTACGGTCCGTTCGACTCTAAATATGACGATCACGGGTTGAATATTTAGTTACCTGGACCACGGTTGTCTACTGCACGTTCGACTTTTAATAGGACGATCACGAGTTGAATATTTAGTAACCTGAACCGCGGTTATCTACGGCACGTTCGACTCTAAATATGACTATCACGGGTTGAATATTGAGTTACCTACACCACGGTAGTCTACTGCACGTTCGACTCTGAATCCGACGATCACGGGTTGAATATTTAGTTACATGGACCGCGGTTATCTACTGCACGTTCGCCTCTGAATACGACGATCACGGGTTGAATATTGAGTTACCTTGACCACGGTTGTCTACTGCACGTTCGACTCTGAATCCGACGATCACGGGTTGAATATTTAGTTACCTGGACCGCGGTTATCTACTGCACGTTCTCCTCTGAATACGACGATCACGGGTTGAATGTATAGTTACCTGGACCTCGGTTGTCTACTGCACGTTCGCCTCTGAATACGACGATCACGGGTTGAATATTAATTACCTGGACCACGGTTGTCTACTGCACGTTCGCCTCTAAAAACGACGATCACGGGTTGAATATTTAGTTACCTGGACCACGGTTGTCTACTGCACGTTCGACTCTGAATACGACGATCGCAGATTCGAGCCTCACTGGTGCCGTTGAATCACTTCGGTTTGAGATTAGGCAAGACAATTACCTTAGCTTCGTCCGTCGGATGTTGATTTAATCCGGGCTGTTCCGTGTATCAGAGTCTTTTCTCCTAGCACGTTTGGAACCATAGAATCTATTCGACAGTAAGAGTAGGGCGTGCTTCTCAGATTGTTATGTAACCTTATGTTTTCTTATTTGGTTAGCAAATAGAACGAATTATTGATAGAAATGAAATAAAGCTGATTTAAGATGGCCGTAAGGCTTTCTTTGAAACACGAAGTCTGAAATTACCTTAAGATAAGGCCTATTACAATATTTATACATGAAGCTTCAGAACGGGGCTGAGTTTGCATGCAGTATACACTGTTACAGTGCTGCTCTGTATATCAATATGGCCACACCAAAAACTAACCAGCAGTTTAACTCAAACACTATTAAAAGAAAAACACACCAGCATTATTTTGTTTATGAATGTAATGGTGATGGAAGATACATCCTTTTCCAAAAGACAAACAACTGAGAAAAGAATGGATAGTAAAGATAAGAAGATATGAGGGTGATTTTTCCAGGTAAGCTTTTATTAATTTATTTTCAAATTCGTATCACTATTTTCATGAATAAGTTAGAACAAATTGCTTTTGTCAAAGCAATTATATATCTACTGTATGATGAATATTACACTATTTTCGTACTATAGCAGACTGTCAACATGAATTAGAAATAATATTTCAATGCCTTACTTCATTCAATAAATACATTTATTACAAATGCAACCGTAGTGTGCTCAAAACACTTCAAAACCTCAGATTATAGAAGTCGGATCCCAGTTAAAAGCATTTGAAACCCGGTGCTGTTCCATCACAATTGTTATAGACAACTGAAAAAGTGAAACATGATCAAGACCTCCAAACAAACTTATGTTAAATAAAGATGCTCCAGAAACACCACAATGGTAAGTAAAAATTAGAGTCACTCAGTCATAAGACATGCCTGCATTTTGATCGTCTCTCTGCTTTAATAAGTAAAAAATATATATGTTGAGTTTTAATAGTACAATTAATCCAGACGAAGTAAACGAAAGCAGCATATCTGAGGGAGAGCCAAACGAGGAGGGCATATTAAGGGAGAGAGTGAAAGAACTAGAGGAGAAACTAGAATCAACAGAATGCAAAACATTACAGGAAAAATTTGAAATTGAACGTTTTGGTATCTTACTTTTTTCAATTGTATACAACCTACAGCCATAAATATGCAGAGAGGTTATTTTGAGGCGTCTGAGGCAATTAGTTTTGTAGGAAGAAGAAGAAGCATGTTACTGTTAGATGAAATGTTCATGTTTGTTTGCAGACTTCGTGCAGGTCTGTTAGAATAAGACTTATGTGTTAGGTTTAATTGCTATATTTCAACTGTAAGCAGGAAATTACTAACATGGGCAAAACTTTTATGTTTTGCTGTAGGAACAATCCCTATTTGGTTATCAAAAAAATCAATTCGCACATTAATGCCAGCTTGCTTTAAAGATATTTATCCAAATACGAGAGTCATAATTGATTGCACTGAGTTCACCAACCTTCTTCGCTTGTTTTCAACTCGCAGTCCTTTTCCAATTACAATGGAACAAAGACATTCAAATGTTTACTTGGTATTGATCCTCATGGTGCAATAACATTTATTTCATCTTTGTATACAGGGTGCATGTCCGACATTGAAATAACTAAGTTGTCAGGATTTTTTGATTTGATAGAGCCAGGGGATGACGTTATGGCAGACAAAGGGTTTACACTTCGAAAACCAATTGCTGAAAAAGGTGCGACGTTAAACATTCCTCACTTTCTTAGTAATAAAAGGCAATTCTCTGTTGAAGAAATACAAGAAACTGAAAATGCCAAAATTCGTATACATATTGACAGGATGAATAGACGTATAAAAGAACCTCATTTGTTTGACAACCCAATACCAATAAGCTAATGTGGGTCTTTAAACCAGTGGTGGGCCATAGCATGCATAATGGCCAATTTCAAAGGCCCACTTGTTAATTCCTGGTCCTGAATATAAATCCAGCTTCAACAGTGCAAATTACAAATAAGAATTAAAGTAAAATAAGTTGATTTTTCTTTTAACATTGCGCCAAGTCTCCACATCGAAGTTAATTGTTTCCAAGTGATGGTCAGTTTGGCACCACACAAAGAAATCACACCTGTCACGGCAAGCTGAGTTTCTATTTAGCTGTAATCCACCATCCGCAATTCTTATTAAACACTTAGCGCCTACTTGAGGGCATTTGATTTCTAAAAGGCCAAATGGCGCAACCATTTCTGGGTTGTACCTTGCGATCAGGACTTGCTGCTATCCACGGAGCCCAGTAGCTGACAACTACACCACCAGGGAAATATTTACTTTATTTTCCTTCACATTTGTCTATGATGACGCAGCAACTGGTTACATAGCTATGCCCCGACGCATTGCCTCTGTAGTCACACGCCTTGTTGATCTTAAACGTTTTACCAACTTGTGTGCTCTTTTTTACGTTTAAAGATTTCACCAACTGTTGAGGCGGTGATCCTATTCTTTCTGATTTTGAACCAAAGTTTTGTTTGACTTTGAAGGCGAGTTCTTTCTTCAAAATGTTTGATTTCAGACATAGAAAGGCCTAAATTGTTTACATCGGCCATTTGAATTAATGTGAGCACACAAGAAAGTTCATTTTTCATATGGTTTTCTACGGGTAAACCTGGAAATGAAGCCCCATCATAAATGTAAGGTCCATTATCATACTCTTAATGATGTAGTCACTGTCATGTTTTTGCTGGTAGCTTAAAAAGCAACTCTTGGGTACAGCTCCAAACTTGGTTGTAACAGTATTTTGACTTATGTGTTGCAATGCAGGAAGGAAGAACCAGAAGTTTGTCATCTACTTCCTTTAGTTGTTCATAACAGTTGCTCCAGTCAACAGCTTCACCACGTATTGGGTTGTAAAGTGTAGATCTGATACTGCTGGAGGAAGTCGTCTTAGAGTAACCACATATTTCAATATCTTGAACTTCTTTCCCTTGGATCTGTTCACCCCTGGGCGTATGCCATGTCTGCGGCTGTGAGGTCTTGGCTATATATTGGTAGAGCCTTCAAACCAAGAGACTTGTACTGGGCAATTTGGTAGAGGGCACCGACGACATGCCCAAGTGCTCCAGACAGACCAGTTACACAGGTACAGCTTGCAAGATATATTGATGCCTCATCGGTTTCGTTTCCTTTCAAGACTACCTACAATACAATATACACCATTGTAAATATATGTTTATGTATATTATTATTTAGGCAAACTAAAGATTTGCTCTACCTGAACAAATTAACCTATCATTACTGTAATTCATTGTAAAAATGTGTATTTACAATGCATATTACTAACTTTCATTTGATGTAGTGCTTCATTCTTACTGAGATCGGTAACATCTCCCTGATACTTTACAACCATGATCTGCAGGTGTCAATGTAACAATAAGTGGTAAAGTCAATATATGATTATAAAATGGTAGGTCCTAGTACATTTATATCAGTACACTATCATAGGAAGTATGATAATGCCAATAAATACCACTCCACTGGTTTATTCTAGGATAATATAATTAAGTTTTGATTTACATGAAAAGTGATGCATTCTGTGATTTGGCTGTGAATATTTAGTATAGATTTGCCAGTAAGAGTCACAGAGAAACTTCTCACATATTGGTGTAGCCTATTTGGAGTTAAGCTTAATATGATCAAGATATGTGTATACATGTATAATGCAGACGACTGCAGATGAAAAAATAAAAGAATTACCTGTAAGATCCTTGATATAACCTTCACTGAAATATTTGTAGCCTTTATTTATTGATTTGTCTCCAGATAATTTCTTTGTAAAGAAATATAAAAAGATCGGACAGGGAATGTAGCATTCAAGAAGGACAGTCAACCACAAAACACAGAAACAAACACGCAAACAGTTATAGAATATCCAACTTGGTGTTACACGCATATATCATGAACATATCTCGGCTTACGTCTCGATATATTTCATGATATTTGCTCGTAACACCTCGTTGGACATTCTATAACTAATACAAACCAAACTTGCCATCTTGACTCTATAACAACGTTTATACAAACATATTTTGCTAATGTTGTTTCATTTTGACGGTCAATATCAGGTTTTGTTGACACGATTTAGGTGTGGAAAATTCGGTTATCGCTCTGTCAAATTTGAAGTCAAGAACTTACTGCAACGTTGAATATAAGGATCTCGGTACAATATATAACATCAATAGAGACACATCGATTTGTTTCGTTATTTTGCCTAATGCAACACAATACAATAATGCACACTAACTGAAACAATGGCTCTAACATCAGGTACTGACCTAAGTATAAATCCACTTCATTTCCTATTACATATCACATGACATGAATTAATACAAATGAGCCTCTCGGACTATATACTATAATTTTGACATTTCAACTATCCATCAAGTACGGACACCATTTTCCTTTATAAAAGTAAATGTTAATATAAGCGGTATTCAGAATACAGCGTCACCGTGATAACTGGGTAAAGTACGGAAGTACATGTAAGGTTTTCTTGAGGCATATGCGATTTAGTCTTGATCATCTTCGACTGCTTGATTGTAAATACAAACATCTTGACCGTTTGTGCAGAAACAAATTTGAAATTGGAAGCAGGTGATTGTATTTTTGTTGTTGTTGTATTAAAGTATTTTTGACCATCCGCATTTAGACTATATATGCGATGTTGCGGAATTTAAATTGTAAATGTGTGGTTGTGTGGCAGATGAAAGTTGAGTCCGAATATTATACTGAGTTAAAGTATAGTACGTTTGACTCTAAATAATCCTCCGATCATAGGTTCGAGCCTAACGGGCGCCACTGGGTTACTTGGATGTGTTCTTACTTTTCAGTTGTCTCTTCAAAAGTTATGCTAAGAAAGCTCGTATTCTAGATCGGCACCTGATGGGGATATGACTAAATAATCCTCAGATCATAGGTTCAAGCCTCACGGGCGCCACTGGGTTACTTGGATGTGTTCTTACTTTTCACTTGTCTCTTCAAAAGTTATGCTAAGAAAGCTCATATTCTAGATCCGCACCTGATGGAGATATGAATCTTTTATAGCTTGACTTCAGTTTCTGCTTTGTACGTTAATTGTATTGCGGTATCAGTAGTTAACATGATTACCTGCGACATATTTATAGTAGTTTTTCCAACATAAGCTGTATCATGGACAACGTACTCAACACTTTTCAAGATAACCTGCAAACATTCTGTCGTAAACATGTTATACGTACTCAAAAATTAGCTATGCTGAGGTAGACCGAGGCAATTCACACTGATGCAACTGCCTCGGAGTTGTCTCGTGTTATTTTGAATGCAAATACGCGGAGTTATTGATAGAAATGAAATCAATCTGATATAAAAGAGTATGAAAGTGAACCTTTGGAAACCGCCGAACACGACAAATACGAAATATTGCAGTTTTGGTTTGACTGAGACCGCTACCGTTTACGCCCAATACTCCCGGGTTGAGCAGAACTCAATATTCATAAAATAAACAGTACAGAATTTTAACCATCGATATAAGATGGTTATAAAGCTTTCTTTGACACACGAAGAGTACAATAAATCTAAACTCTATTAATTTCGAGTGGGTGTGGGTGGGGGGGGGGGGGGGGGGTGGGTGGAGGGTGAGGGCGGGTAGATGGGGGACAGGTGCATGTTTTGTTTGCGTGTCTTCCTATGCCTATGTTTAACAGCAAGAATAATTATTTCAGTGAAGAGTGTTGATGTGAATGTTAACTTTACTCACTTAATTGCTTCTGTTTTATTGTGTGTTTGTTTTCTTTGTGTGTGTGTGTTTTTGTGTGTGTGTTTTTTGTGAGTGTCATTTGTGTTTTTTTTTGTTTTTTTGTGTATTTGTTTTTTTGTGTGCTTAACCGGTTCACACTGATTCCCGCAAGAGGACAGTGAAACGGATTAGTTACCAGTTATGGAGAACTAAAATATCAGCTATTGTCTTCGTGTTTTGTTGATTTATGTGCCTGGTAAATATAAGACAATAGAAATAGATAAATTCGTTTACAGTTGACCGCATAACACAGACATTAAACACGATACCTCACTTTAAATGATGTTTTTGTTTTCGTGTCGAGAATTCAATCATCTAAACATATACTTTTTTTTTATATAATAACAAAGCTGAACATATTCTTCAGCTTTAAGACGATTATTCGATGCAAAGACGTTGCAACTTCGTCTTGTTCGTCGTAAGGGATCATCTACAGACAAAAAGGAAACTAAACTTGGATTAGTTACGGACAAAGAAAAGCATTATGTCATGTTACAGCTACTCGATCAATCTCAAAGCAGAACAAAACTTTACATTTTAATATAGCTCGTAAAAGAGGAAAGACCCATAATTTGCTCGTCATAATGCTTACATGTTCGCCTTAAATATGGTACATATTCCATAACAGTGCAACTGTCCATATATCAGCACAATCATATGAGACAGGGACGGATTGGCGGGTAGTATCCAGATAATGTGGGTAACAAGTGGATAACACAGGAATACAATAGTTGTTCTGAGCTGGATGGTGATTGTAAGGTTTTCCAAAGTTATATGATGTATAAATAAAATAAAATAGAACAGAAGCACAACGAGCAGGTGAAACGTAAGCGGTGAAAAAGTGAACGCTTGGAATCGATAATAAGACTGAAACAAATGGCCCCATCCCAGCCTAATCTGTATTTATCCGCATTTGCTGTACAGTTGATATATCTATGTATTTATAAATGTTTATCATTTTAAACTTTAACACACACGTACTATCTTTATCATCATTTTATATTGTACACTTGATTACTCGCTTTTTACCTCGCAGAAGAGACACATCTTGGTGTTGAAAACAATTCCATGGATTCCACCTAAGCTATTTGTCACTTTATAAGGTAAGTTGCTACCACTTATGTTTATTTCTCGCTTGTTCCTTCGTGTAGTAGACACATCTTGGTGTTAAAAACAGTTTCATGGATTCAACCTAAGTAATTGATCACTTTATCAGGTAAGTTGCTACAATTTATGTTTTTCTGTCGCATGTTCCTTCGCGGAGGGGATACATCTTAGTGTTAAAAACAGTTCCATGGATTCAACCTAAGCTATTGGTAATTTTATCAGGTAAGTTGCTACCACTTATGTTTATCTCTCGCTTGTTTCTTCGTGGAGGGGACACATCTTGGCGTTAAAAACAGTGTCATGAATTCAACCTAGGCTAGTGTTGACTTTATTAGGTAAGTTGCTACCACTTTTGTTTATCTCTCGCTTGTTTCTTCGCGGAGGAGAATCATCTTAGCGTTGAAAACAGTTTCGTGGCTTCAAACTAAGCTATTTGTCACTTTATCTGGTTAGTTCCTACAACTTATATTTATTTCTCGTTTGTTCCTTCGTGGATGGGGAACATCTTGGTATTGAAAACAATTATTCCATGGATTCAACCTAAGCTATTGGTAATTTTATCAGGTAAGTTGCTACCACTTATTTTTATCTCTCGCTTTTTTCTTCGCGGAGGGGAGACATCTTGGTGTTAAAAACAGTTCCATGGATTCAACTTAAGCTAGTTGTCATTTTATCAAGTAAGTTGCTACCATTTATGTTTGTCTGTCGCTTGTTCCTTCGCGGAGGGGATACATCTTTGTGTTGAAAACAGTTCCATGGATTCAACCTAAGCTATTGGTTATTTTATCAGTATCAGGTAAGTTGCTACCAGTTATGTTTATTACTCTCTTGTTTCTTCGCGTAGGAGACACATCTTGGTGTTGAAAACAGTTCAATCTAAGCTATTGGTCATTTTATCAGGTCGGTTGCTACCACTTATGTTTATCTCTCGCTTGTTTCTTCGCTGAGGGGACACATCTTGGTGTTAAAAACAGTTCCATAGACTCAATCTAAGTAATTGATCACTTTGTTAGGTAATTGTTCAAACTTATTTATTTTACATCGATTTTAATAAACAGTTGGTTTACAATACAAATGCTATTGTTGTGCATATAAGTATGCGTTTATTGGGCATACATATTTTATTCATGCATACAAATAATAAGATATACCATATGAAATAGTTTATCGAATATTTCGGTGTCAGAACGTACTTGGTGTAGGTAAAGTAGATATTTGTCCAAAAAAACTTTGTATATGAATATATTCTGGAAATGTAGATCCCCTGGAAGCATAAAATATTTCCAAAGTAGGAAAATAGCAGCATCGGTTTAATTGAAGCTGTTCATTGACAGTAATGATAATTGCAACACTGTAACACTGGCAACGCCCCCTAGCATCGGCTTAAGCGGTATTCTATTTTCAGAATTAACAAGAACATACAAAATGACCCAAAGGACCAAAAATAATAACTACACTATGCGTGAAGTACGGGGCGACATTTTACGGCCTCCACACGGAAACTAACGGCATTTGCATTCAAAATATAGTTGAAACTCGTTATCTCGAAATCGTCTGGCCCTTGCAAAACGCTTCGATATTTGACACTTCTAAAGTTGCATTGCCATGCCCGATGCACGTCCGCACGCAGCGTCATGAAATTTTCGTGATCACTGATCTTATCCACATTTCGGAGATATCGTGTTATTCTTGCATGGACGTGCTTTGAACACAAAGTAGAAGTCTTCAAATAATTTCACATTCTTTCGTTAATAATGCGTGTTCCCATCCTTGGCAGTGGAGCTATTCTTGTTTAATATCATAAAATAAGTTAATGCGTAAAATCACGGACCTACACTTAATCTACTTAAGTTCATAGTACAAGTTTTGGAAATATTTAAAAATTGATCAAATTAAACGCATTTATGATGAATCGCACCGATAAAAACACCAAGGTTTACTCTCTTTGTTCCTTTTTCGCGCGCTTATTTAGCGATGACATTGTTCTTCAAAGTATGTCACTGAAAGTCAATATACTTTTATATTTGGGATAGTATTACTAATTGCGCACTTAACATTTTAAGATTTTATTTTTACTTTGTCTCACTTACTACACCGAGCGCGACTTCATTAAAATTCAGTAATCACGTAATTAGTTTTATAGGATGCTAGTCTGGCCTGCTGAATCATGTGAGAAGCTTTACCCTGAATATCAATGAAACTTAGAGCCTCTTTGTTTGTTATTATGTTCAACCATCGGCAAAAACCCGACATTATGTTATATTCACTTTCATCCGTGTAGTGATCATGACGATTATTTTGTGAGAAACAGGTATAATGTTATTCAAAGTTTTTGTTCTATATCCTGTTTTGCCTGTTAAATAGTTCAGCTCAAACTCTTTATATTTGATTGTCTCACTTGAATGATTATCACATAAATGTGCTATTATTTGTTTAGTTGTATTAGTTTCTTCGTGGCAATAGTAGCATTTGAATAATTTCATTATGAACCTGAAAGAAAAATCAAAACTACGGATTAGTGACCTTTTTTCCAATAGCTGTTACGGGTTCTCCAATAATGTACGTATTAAATATTTTAAAAGTGCCCTTTTTCTACTTCAGAAGTAGAAAAACGGCACCTTTAATAACATTCCACAAGGCACATCAATACATTCTGAATAATCTATAATTAAGACGTTTCCCGCACTTATGAACTATAAAGTATGTTGGATATTATAGTACAAAATAATAAAATTTTAATAATAAAAGAATTATTGCCTATTTGATATATCGGTCAATATGCAGATTTATCAAATAGAAAAAAATCATATCGACCTCGAACTTCGTTCTTGGTCAAATGAATTGTTCTGGTCGATAAATCTACGTATTGACCTAATTAGCAGGCGATAATTGAATAATATTTTTTAAGTAATTTCACTGGTTTACGACTGGTCACAAGATTCCTTATAAAATTGCTCATTGCCCAAACGCGTGAGACGATAACCGTGAACTTTTTTTATTCGTGTCGTTTTTAGCATAAATACTATTTGATTACAGAAATAGGTTTTATCAATTTCAGTAAATTGTCTGATGCAATGTATTTAAATGCAACCAGTATTTCTTGTAATTTCATGAAATACTAATAAAACACCCGTCTGGTCACAACAATGCAATTTTCTCAAGTCGATTTCAGGGCTGATCTTTCGGGGCGCCAATAATTTTCGGAGCTGTGCCATTCGGGCGCATTTTCTTACCGACCGGTGTAGTTTAAATAGTCATAACTTTTTTAATACGTGGATTCTTGCAGCAGGAATTATACACGTTTTACATTAAATATAAATTGTTTTAATCGTATATCTGTTTTACCTTAGTTTTGAATATTTTATGAGTATTTAGGGTATAAACTTCAGAATTGACATCTTTTTGGGAAACATTCACGTTTAACTCGCCATATCTCACAAAATATTTGACATAATGCAAAGACATTTACACACATTCGTGTATCGTTCATTCAGCAACACGAAGAACCATTTCTTTTGTAAATATGTTGAGAATAACGTATCCAACGAGTAGAAATACTTACCCCAGTGTTGATGGGTACCGTTTTGCTTTGAGCTGATCTTTCGGTAGCCAGCTGATCTTTCGGTCGCCGGTTAACCAGTGTGTATATAGAGCTGACAATATTCCGTTGAATTAAAAACAATGCAGAATTCATAATTTGGAATTGCAGAGATGTTGAGATTTTATTTTATTTTCAGTGGGTGAAAAAATGTGTGCTACTCGGTTTTTATTCTTAGGTTCTATAGTAAAATAAAAATCTTTGGCAGAGTAAAAAGATGATAATTTTCAAGATTTTGATTTTAAAATATATATATATTGAATCAATTTGCATGAATGTGCATGAAATAGGCAGAGTTGTGAAAGAACCACACTGTAGATACCTTAATTTTAACAGTAAACTTGGTTGAACATCAAGGACGAAGTCCGAGTTTATCACCTGTATTGGTTATGTCTTATTTCTGGTCACTGATTGGTCAGTTTTTTGATGATGCTCTATCACAATTATGAATTATGAATTTTGTTTTGCAATCGCAATGCAGTAACTGCCAGCTATAACTTTTTCCGATGTTTTGACATTTTTATTTTTGAAAATAAAGAAAACGGGGCGTGTCTCGGCTTCCCTTAAATGACGAGCGAGAGAAGTTAGTGTATAGGATATAGGTTATATTTATATACAGCAACACAGTGAACTACGTATTACGATTTATCAATATGTTATCTGCATGCATTTGATAAAACCTCAAGTGGTCGCAAATTGCACCGACAAGAAATTGGATACCTCATTTTTTGGTTTAAAGACTGAAGCGGTAAATGTTTCGAGTGATTTATAGCATACACAGAAATTGGGACTCGATATGATAAGAATTCTCTTTATTTGGTCAACAGGCTGAGAATATAATGATTTTCCTATTTTGGGATTTGTTGAAATGAAGTATTATACATTTTTGGTGTTGCTTTTTCTCCCAGCAAGCCATCGTCGGATACCCCAGAGTGATTCGTTCCGTTTCTCTCCACTATCACCCGTGGGATATTACGCCTGATTTCGGTCGTTTTAGCAGAATAGAATAGAACAGAACGATCGATCCCATTGGATATCCCAATTACGATGAAAACTTGGGTAAACCAATCAGAAGGCTGCATTGCTCCACACTGACTACGACCGAAATCAGGCGTAATGTCCCACGGGTGATAGTGGAGAGTAACTGAACGATCACACGGGGGTATCCGACGATGCCAGCATGCGAAATGATTGAAATTGTGTGTGAGTTTTGCTTAAAGCCCCTATCCCGCCATTAACAGGCCAAGTCTACAACACATGTATACCGCTTCTAAACCTACTGACGACAAGTTATATATTTAACTTACATATATTGAAAAACAGAACTCTATAGGCACAATATAAACGGCTTTAACTAGCCAAGCTAAGATCCAAAACTGGAACGTCGAATTAAGAGTTACCAAATCAACTTCATTTTACGCATATTCAATCACAGGTATTTTAAGAACCCGTCAATAAACGTATACTTTTATTCGGTAAATATACATTATTTTATGGCTTGAACTCCTGGACAGTGTTTGGATAAACGAGTTTGTGGTGTAATTTTCTCGTTATATGGCGGGTTAGCGCCTTTAAGACGAACATTAATCATATATATATATATATAGTTACACATTCTGAACCATGCTTCCTTTAGGCTACATAGTACAGAAAAAAAAGTAAGCATATACATTCACAATGCTTTGCCTTATTTGAAATATATAACGAAGTATATAGCTTTGTGACAACGCCGAATGCCATATTTCTGCAGTATGCCATTTATCTGGCTCACTGCAGCAATTATATGGCTTACTGCTGCAGTATGGCATACTGCGTCGCAAGGTGTAACGAAGTGCTCCATGTGTGCTTATGATGCTCATTATGAATTAGTTGATACCCATTAAGACATTGACCTTTGAGGTACGATGCTGATATGAACACGTGACATATCGTATTATTTGATAATACTTTTCAACCTGATAAAGGAGTGATACTGTTTGCAGTATCAGACGCATATCCGTGTAATCGTAATGCGGCGTATTAAAGGGACACACGGCAATCTTAATTATGTTAAACCTACAGAGTCTCGTTAGCGTTTCTACATGTGTATATTTGCAGATCATTACTCATAATTATTTGAATAGTTCAAAGCAAAAAAGTATTTTTTATGTTATTTTTTTTATTATTATCTTGCACCAATAATGTACAGATGATATTTGTTTGTTGTGAGTGAATATAGGATTTATTTTCATCTCGAAGTGAGAAAACTCAAATATTTTCACTCGTGCTTTTATTCACGACAACGTAAAAATGTATGCACATTACGTGGTCCGAGTATTAACTTTCATACCCCATCCAACCCTTCTCCAAGAAGCGAGAAATTAAACCTTAATTTCGTCTTAAAAAGTTTGCATATTGTAAAATTAAAACATTTTATAGGTAATCTTAAACAGGTAATCGCATTTATTTCCAGTGAAAAATGTTTTTAAACATGTTTTATCGTCGAAATATCCGTTGTAAAATTCTGTTAATAAGCTTTACCATCGCTTAATGGAATTAGCGGGACCACGTGATGTGAAAATATATAATGCGCCAAAACAATGACGTCAATAACGTAAACAACGTCAACAGTTTCATGACGTCATCATGTGAAATATAAACAATGCAATATAAGGTTTAATTTTAATCATGAATATTCACTATTTCACTGGAAAATATATAATAAATTAAAATCCCTAAAGTAGAATAACACGTGTACTACATCCTGAACGATTTTGATTGGTTGTGTTAAACCTGTAACACTACGCAAGTTTATTAAATGAACTATTTTATTTATTAAAAATTCACCCAGATCTGAGTCATAAAATTATTATTTGTGACAGCTTATAAAAATGATGCACGTTATACAAAACATTGTTGTTGGTTTGTTAAAATGATGGCGTAAACTGCTATTTTGTAAAGAGATAAAACACGAACTCATTTATACGCAACGTTATGTGTGAGACGCGACGTTACCACGTCACATATTTTATGACGTTTTGCGCTAAAGTGTGTCTGACGTCGTGGCGGTTCTATGTCCATCTGAATAATTTTTTACTAACTTGATTGCAATGTTTTTAATAAAAATGATCTTAAACTCGTTCCCATTCCATATAAGATTTATGAAACTCGTTATGAATTATTTTTAATTTTAACTCGCCAAAAGGCTCGTTAAAATTAAAATAATTCATAACGAGTGTCATAAATCTTATATGAAATGGGAACACGTTTAAGATCCTCTATTTATTATACCTCACTATACACACTCCATGTAAAATATCCTGTCGGGTTGATATTTCGCGCTATCATCCTCAACGCGTCATAGCGGGTGATAGCGCAAAATATCATCCCGCTAGCTTTTGAAAAGCTCAGTTCTGAAAATAGATTTTTTTCAACAACGACAACTGTCTTACTAATGCGATTTCCCGTAGAATTATTTGTTCGATATAATAAGCATAAAATAAACATCACATCTTCTTAGGATTGGTCGACATTACATTCTCGGGTTGATAATATCTACCTCCTCAAGAGGATGTGATATTTACATATTATTTAACTGTACTGTATGCAAGCAGGTTGACAGCCAAATTGACACAGGATTAATAAATCGATGTGCTAATAGTAATGCTGGATATAAATACTTCAAGATTGCCGTTTGCCCTTTAAGTGCTAATGCGCTGCAAATACTTGTCGGGTATAAAACAGGGTACAATTGTACTTTTCTCGTTGCTATATGTCGCCGGTACACTTTTATATAATATGTCACAGGGTTTAGTGGGGGTTGAAAGGAATGCGTCTAAAGCTCTGTATCGAGGATACGAAGAAGTTTAATTCTGTAAAACAGAAGTAAATATTAAAGTTACAGAATAAATAACTTGAGACAAAATATTACACGTCTGGTCTCTCAACTTGGGGGAGACTCCTACCCACAACTTGAAGCTGTTTATGAGGATAGATAGATATAGTATGTTGTGAATACGGTAAGTCAGTTAAATAACGCGATAACTTTAAGTATGTGGTTTTACTAAAATGCTTTACTGAGAAGATTGATCAACTAAAAACGTATATTTAGGCTCTAATCTGTTATTCTATGTGTTTACGTATTTTTTTATATACATATACTGAGAAAAATAAATTCATCACATAAAGTAATGCATGTCAATTCCGTAGACGAGATACGAAGCCGTGTATGTTCGGGTTCAATGGTAAAGTGACATAGATATGTCCAATAATAATGCTACAAAGTCATTTGTAAACAAAGTCAGTGATAAAAATAAAGCAAACATGTTGGGAATATATATGTTATCGAAAATCGTTCTTATTTCGATGAAAAGCTAGGTAATTTTACATATGTCTGTTGGTTCGGTGAACAGCGCAGTTCGACTATTCGATTTTTCAGAGAATAATAAATTATATTAGAGAACAATGTTAAAACAATGTGGGGGTGGGGTTGGGCGGTGGGGCGGTTATAGAAACTCGAGTCGATATATAGAGTTTAATTAAGCGATACGGGAAATAATTCCCGAGTGAGAAAGTTTCTTGCGATATAGAAACGAGTGAGTTTTCGCACGAGTTTCTATATCGCAAGAATATTTCTCACGAGTGAATTATTTTCCGTATCACGACAAAAAAATTAATTAAACTATATAATATATATTCTGTGATAAATTTATTTCTAATCGTCTTTTGACACAAGTATTTCTTCTTCTGTCACTCAAACTGGGAAATTTCTATAATTCATCACAGAATATATAATATAAAATTATAATTAGAATCTCATACAAATTATAGTAAAGTTTGGGGCAGGGTGTGAAATAATTATTTTTTTATATTTATCAGTTTAATTGGGGCGGGGGCGCTTCATTTATATAGGTGTACTAAAAAAATCGGGTGATGGTGATGATGGGGTGGGGTATGGTTGGGGGATGGGGATAGGTGTGGGGGCGAAACAAATTGATAAATTGATAAAACGAAATAACATAGAGATATGTACAAAAAAAACATTCGGGTGGTGGTGATGATGGGGTGGAGATGGTTGGGGATGGCGGGGAGGGGATAGGACGGGATGCAACATAGCTATAGGTGTAGAATTGATAAACCAAAACAACACAAACATAATTTATGTAAAAAAAAAATCGGTTTCAGGTCGGGGTGGGGATGGTGGTGGTATGGGGGGGATAAAGATCGGACGGAAAGTGGAAACAAATCGGATTTCGGGGATGCGGGGCATGATAGCTATATGTGTAAAAATTGACTAAAACAACACATCAATATGTTAAAAAGTGGGTTTTCAGTGTGTGTGTGAAAGGGAAGGGGCGCAACATAGCTATATGTGCAAGAATTGACCACAACAACACAGAAATATGTAAACAAAACAACAAACACAACAGGTTTCGGGTTGGTGGCGGGTATGGGGGTTTGGAGGAGGGAGCCCATGATCCAATAAGGATGAAGTATGAATACGATGAAAAATGCTATAAGAAATCCCAAACCAAAATGTGGATGTCATAATCATAATACGCTGACGCCGACGCCGACACCGACGCTGGGGTGATTACATAAGCTCTCTTATTCTTCGAATAGTCGAGCTAAAAACAACAAAAACAATAATGTACCCCTTGTTGAAACATGATCCCCTACGCTCTGTCACGAAATCCTGGATCTGCCTATGTATCCCATGTATATATGCAAATGACCGGACTACTTTTTCCCCATCATTCCAAGTGTCTAATACGAGGGATGATACTCGTTTCTTGCATACCGGACAAGGATATCCGTCATTTCACCGGGGCTAGATATTTCCATCTCACCCTAGGGTCGAGATAAAATTCACGCGCGCCAACATCCGGTATGCAGGAAAACATGCAAAACGTTAGTAGCTGGCGGCGTCAACGCACAACATGTCTCTGATATGCAATGATATGCAAGAAAAAGAATCTATCATGGGTATTCGGTTCAGATAGGGAATTCCAACCCTCGGTATAAGTGTTTTAATCGAAACCTCGGCAGAGCCTCGGTTCCGATAAAAACACTTATACCTCGGGTTGGAATTCCCTATCTTCACCGGATACCCATGAAAGATTCTTATAATCCATCGAGTGCGAGAATGGCTGGCTGTCCTGACTATGTATCTGACCAAGCCTTGAAGGTGAGATAATTCTGTCCTGAAGCAAGGCCATATAGGCCCGGGCCTATACATCATTTGAAAAATGAAACAAAATGAAAATCACAAAAATGCAATAAAAACTGAAGCCAAAGGGATTAAGGGTTAAGGATAAAAATGTGTTTCTTATTTTATTTTACAGTCACTGTGTTGGTAATTCAACTTTGTCAAATGTTAATTCTCAAATTTATCAAACAAAAATTTCTTCAAATACTACACACGTGCTCTGTCAGATATACGCCAAAATGCACCCATGCATAGCTAAGTCAAAAAAGCAGGGGGAGAATGACCCCGGATCCCATTATAGTTTGTCGGGCCTATATATGCATTTCAAGCCAGCTACGCTCCTGCAAGCTACACGCTCGGTTATCTCTTCGACCTGACATAGTATATTTATAGAACATTTACATAACTTCCTGTTAGATCTAAAGAGGGCCGAACAATTAGTTTTGGAGAAAATCATTCTTTAATATGTGTGCAACAAGAGTGAAGAATACAACCATAATACAGTACGTTGATACATGTTTACATTATTCTCGTATAAAGCTGCAATTTAAATGTAATAGCTGGGATGATAATAAAGCCCTGGTAATAGTTACGTCTCAGAGCGGTAAACTCGATATCGAAAGTAATTATTGACGCAAGGTGAGGGGTTTATTTAGATTGGCTTCTGTGTGCTACTAGCCTATATATTGTTTTACAGTCACATTTATATAAATTAAGATCCTGCCCTTGTTAGAATCACATACGTATCTTCAAATAAAATGAAACAGTAAGTTCAATAACGAAAGTACAATGTACATGTATTTACCCATTTTCTGAAAACAAAGTCACGTGTCGTGTTATCGAGTTGTGGCATGCCGGATGGTGGATGGTTTTCGTACAATCTTGCCCGTGTCACGTATTGAATTATCAGGGAGTAATTATATATACATAGTAATTATAATTACTCCATGTAATTGGTATACTTAGCTTAATAAAACTGTTGAAAAACATTCATTATTATATAACCTATAAATAGACGCGTTTTCATTGGCTAAAAAGTAATTTTTTAGAAAAAATATCTAGCGATATTGACCTGTTTTTTTGATATTGACCTGTTTTTTTGATATTGACCTGTTTTATATAATTGTTTTTTTGATATTGACCTGTTTTATATAATTGTAAATTGAGGGTTATATAATAAAACAGTTATGGACTTTTCAGCTGTTATACATGATGTTGATATGCACCAAAAAATCATTATTGACCTCGGCTATCGCCTCGGTCAATAATGATTTTTTTGGTGCATATCACATCATGTATAACAGCTGAAAAGTCCATAATTGTATAATAACCAAAGTACATTGTAATGTTGTGCATTTATCAAGGCCGGTACGTGTATGGGTTATCGAATAACATATACCGATGTTATGGAACGCCAAATTAACATTAACTCAATTAATTGAACCTCACTTCAATTATTTGAAAAGACATCTAATTCCCTTAAAGAGAGGTTCAATTCCATTGAAGAGAGGTTCAATTCGATAGAAGGGAGGTGTAATTCAATTTAAGAGAGGTCTATGTCAGTATTGAAATTGAACCTCTCTTCAATTGAATTAGACCGCTCTTTAATTGAATTAGATCTCTCTTCAATTGAATTGAACCTATCTACAATTGAATTATACCTCTCTTCAATTACACCTGAATTTAACCATTACACCTGAATTTAACCTCGGTCTAATTCAATTGAAGAGAGGGTTTATTCAACTGAAGAGGGGTCTAATTCAATTGAAAATATGTTCAATTCAATTGAAGAGAGGTCTAATCCAATTTAAGAGATCTCCAATTCATTTGAAGAGAGGTTCAATTTCAATACTGAATTAAACCTCTCTTCAATTAAACTGAACATCTCTTCAATTGAATTAGACCTATCTTCAAATAATTCATAGGTCTAATTCAGTTGAAGATAGGTATAATTCAATTGAAGAGAGGTTCAATTCAATTGAAGAGAGGTTCAATTCAATTTAAGATAGGTCTTATCCAATTGAAGAGAGGTATAATTCAATTAAAGAGAGGTACATAATTAAATCTCTCTTCAATTAAATTAGACATCTTTTCAGTTGAATTAGACCTCTCTTCAAATGAATTGAGCCTATCTTCAAAAGAATTGAACCTCTCTTCAATTGAATTAGACTTCTCTTCAAATAACTGAAGAGAGGTTCAAATAACTGAGTTTATGTTGATTTGGATTTCCATACGATTTGATAATGTAAAAGTAACCGTATGTGGCAAGCTGTTTATTGGTTGGGGTCATTGTAAACTTAAACTAGACATCAACCCTAATATGTTACGCATTATATCAATCTAAACTATACTGATGTTTGATATTAAGGTGTATGACCCCTTATTTGTTTACAAGTCCACTGATATTGCATTTTAAAAAGCTAAACATTACAACTCAAATAATCCTCAATATGTCTGCATGCAACTTCCAGTTTATAATGGTTACACGTTTGTCTATATAGGGTTACCCTTATACAATACATATTCAATATATACATACAAGTGAATAACCTCTCCACAAAACCGAGTCTGTTACTTTTCTCTCTTGTTTGTGTTTGAGGTTTTCAAGGGATCCCCTTTTCAGTATTGACATTCATTCTAGCGTTTGTTTAGTGCTGTGTGGCGGTTGGAAAATGTCGCCCGACTACAAATCATTAATGTCATTACTTACTGCTCCTTCGGGATATGTTTGGCTTTAAAGCAGAACAGCGTTTAAGTCGGTACTAGAGGTCGTGAACGTGTTACACATTATATTAAAAGTAGATATGCAAGTCGAACAGGAAATGTAGCATTCAAGTACCACAGTGCAAAACCACGCATGGAAACAAAGAACGATTACAACGATAAATGAAAGGCAATGTATATGATATCACAAACATAAATGGTTGACAATAGGGTTACCGCCTTGGAACGAACATTGGCCACAACGGCTGCAGCTTTTTAATCCAGACTCTATGGTGAATAAAACCTTGAATCAATAATCCGAGTCTGCTACTTTTCTCTGTTATTTGTGTTTGTGGTTTTCTGGTATCCCATTTACAGTAGTTAATAGCAATCACAATAGCGTTTGTTCAGTACTGTGTGGCTGTAAAACAAGTCAGTGGTGTTTTTACTGGTTCTATGGAGTCTGTTATTTTTCCGTATTATTTGTGTTTGTGGTTTTCAGGTATTCCATTTACAGTAGTTAATGACAATCACACTAGAGTTTGTTCGGTACTGTGTGGCTGTGAAACACATCTGTAGTGTTATTACTTACTGGTTCTTTGGCATCACCAAGCCCAATCGTTGCGGCTTTTAAGTAGAATACCGCTTAAGTCGGGTGTGAGAGGTGTTGCAAATGCTATTACCACTCATGAACAGATTCAGTAAATCTGAGTTTGCTACTTTTCTTTATTGTGTGTGTGTCCGTTGCTTCGAATGGATCCCCGTTTCAGTATTTATTGATCAACAAACACATGGCTTTGATTATGACATATTCAGAAAATGTTTACTGAAAACAAATCAGTAAACGTTACAGGAAAGCAAATCAGTAAACATTACAGGAAAGTAAATCAGTCAATATTACAGAAAACAAATCGGTAAACATTCCAGGAAAGCAAATCGGTAATATTAAAAGAAAGCAAAGTCAGTACACATTACAAGAAAGCAAATCATCAAACATTGTACGAAAGCAAATCAATAAACATTACACGAAAGCAAACTCAGTAATCATTACAGGGAAACAAATCAGTAAACATTACAGGAAAGCAGATCAGTAAAAATAACAGGAAAGCTGATCAGTAAACATATTGTTTACAGGAAAGCAAATCAGTAAACATTATACAAAAGCAAATCGATAAACATTACACGAAAGCATCTAACATTACAACAAACCAGTAAGCATTTAATTTAGCACAAATCCTTAAACATTACAAAACCGTATTTAACATTACTGGAAAGCATTAAACACTAACATAAAGCATTAAATTTAAAACAAAACATTAACAGGAACACTTTTAACCTTAAAGCCAAGCATTACACATACCAGTATAGTATTAAACAATATAGGAAAGCACAGCATTTACCATTACAGAAAATAAGTATTACAGCAAAGAATTCCACATTACAGCAAAGCATTACGCATTGCAGCAAACCTTTAAACATTACTGAAAATCTTTAAACATTAAAGCAAAAATTTAGATATTACAGGAAGCATTAAACATTACAGCAAATCTTTAAACATTGAAGCAAATCTTTAAACATTGAAGCACATCTTTAAACATTGCAGCAAATCTTTAAACATTACAGCTTTGTAAACATTACAGCTTTGTAAACATTAAAGAAAAGCTATTACAGGAAGCATGTAACATTACAGGTAATCATTAAATATTACAGGTAATCATTAAACATTACAGGAAAGCATAACATATTACAGGAATGCATTAAACTTTTCAGGTACGCATTCAGTATTACATCAATTCAAACCATTAAGCATTACAGGAAATCAACTCATTAAACATTACAGGACAGCATTTAACATTACAGCAAAGAAATTAACATTACAGCAAAGCATTAAACATTACAGCAAATCATGAAACATTACAGGAAAGCATTACACGTTAACGCAAAGCATTACACATTACAGGTAAGCATTACCAGAAAGCATTTAACATCACAGGAAAGCATTACTGGGCAGAGCATTTATCATTACAAGAAGGTATAAAACATACCGGAACGCATTACACATTACAGGTAAGCATTACCAGAAAGCATTAAACAAACATGAAAGCATAACAGGACAACATTTAACATTACAGGAAAGCATTACAGGACAGCATTAAACATACAGGAAAGCATAATATGACAGCATTTAACATTACATGAAAGTATTAAACATAACACCAAAGCACTTAACATTACAGTAAAACATTTAACATTACAGCAAAGCATTAAACTTTACAGGAAATCATTACACATTAGAGGTAAGCATTACTGGACAGCATATAACATCACAGGAAAGATATTAAACATACGGGAAAACCTTACACTACAGGTAAGCATTAAATGTACAGTACTGGACAGCATTTAATATTACAGAAAAGCATTACGGGACAGCATTTATTTTTATTACAGGAAGTTATTAAACATACGGCAAAGCCTTACACATTACAGGAAAGCAATACAGGACAGCATTACACATTACAAAAAATCATTAACAATTACAGGAATTTATTACACATAACAGCAAAATATTACATCTTACAAACATTACAAATTACATGAAAGCATTAAATATTACATTAAAGAAAAACATTAAACTTTGCAGGAAAGCATAATACATTATTGGAAGGCAATATATCTTAAAAGCCTTAAACATTGCATGAAGACATTAACATTACAATAAAACCAAGCATTAAAAGTTGCAGAAAGTTATTCGGTTTTCTTGTCAGGAGGATATCTCAAACATCGTTAATTATACCTGATTTCAACTTTATACAACATTACAATAATGCATTACACATTACACGTATTAAACATTACAGGAAAGCATTACTGGGCAGCATTAAACATACATGAAAGCATTACAGGAAAGCATTACACATTACAAGACATCATTAAACATTACAGGAACTTATTACACATAACAGCAAAATTTTACATGTTACAAACATTACAAATTACATGAAAGTATTCAACATTACAGGAAAGAAAACCATTAAACATTATAGGAAGGCAATACAGATTAGAAGCATTAAACATTGCAAGAAAGCATTAAACATTACAGTAAAGATAAGCACTAAACGTTGCAGAAAGTTATTCGGTTTTCTTGTCTGGAGGATATCTCAAACACCGTTAATTATAACTGATTTCAACTTGTATACAACATTACAATAATGCATTACACATTACACGTATTATACATTACAGGAAAGCATTAAATATTACACCGCATTAAACATTACATGAAAGCATTATATAGTACAAGCATTAACCATTACATGAAAGCAGTAAACATTATAGGAAGCATTAAACATTACACGAAAGCATTAACCGTTACAAGCAGGAAAGCATTACATGTACAAGCATTAAACATACATGAAAGCTTTAACAGTTATACAAAAAAATAAAACATTACAGGAAGCACTGCATATTACAAGCATTAAACATTACATGAATGCCTTAACCGTTATAGAAAAGCATTAAACATTACAGGAAGCACTGAATATTACAAGCATTAAACATTACAGGACCGCATTAACCATCACCGGAAATTCACAGTTATTCATTTTACGGTTTTGATTTTTGACAGATACCTGTATACTTTGGTTTTCATTGTTTAAGATCCAACTGTATTAATACGACCCAAGTACCGGATAATTCCCGCTGTGGTTCTTCATTTTACATTCAATACAATCATTATTACGATGACAATACATGGCGTAAGTGAAATATCATTCAGTTATAGCCGCAACAACAACTCTCCACCTGAGGGTATAATATGGGCTTGCTTGGGGTACGGATGATGTCATAACGCAACAATAATCAGTTATTATATACGGACGGTCAATGAACACGCATTGGTGTAGGGATGATGTCATAACGCAACACTAATCTGTATTTATGTACTGACGGTCAATGAAAACGCACCAGTGGATTTTCTGGGAGATACGTTTTATTTTCTAAAGTAATTTATAATAAATTGAATAATTTGAAACTGAAGGATAGTAATTAACAGTTGCAAACACTGATTGTCTCAGAATTCATAAACATGGTGTATAGTGATCAACTAAAGGCACATGAGTAAAAAAAACAAAAGTCACATATCTTAATACCGAGTATGTCCAACCGTTTAACCGTTCCTAGAAAATCGATACATCATCCCGACGTCACGTTATTCCAGCAATATAACTTGTAGCTCTGAGTGTATCCTGTCGTTATCTTGCTCTTAATGTAAACGGGTATTCAAATACTATAATTAATAACAAATAACTTAACACTATAGACCTGTTGAATGCTTTAGGTTCGACTGCGTGATAAACAGTTTAAAATGTTTATTCATTTTCTTAAGATGTCAGTTCCTGGGAGCGCATCGTTATCGGCAGAGACGGAGGAGGTGTTTGAATTCTACTGCCACCCGTGTAGTCAGGAAGGACAACATCTAGAAGCCCATGGGTACTGTATTGACTGCCAACACCATCTGTGTGAGACATGTTACAAGTACCACTGCCGACCATTACCGAGCAGGAATCATGTTCTTCTGGACAAAACAAGTATGCCGAAAACGAAGCTGCCTGCCAAATCCAAGGACATATGCACTAATATATGTCCTCATCATCAAGGTAGGATTGTTGAATACTTTTGCGAGCAACATGAATGTTTTGGATGCAGCGTCTGTATGACAACCGGACATAGACGCTGTGATGACGTCATTTTTATACCGGATATAGCATCGTCGACTGCAAGCAAAGGAGAATATTCAGAAATGCAAAGTGCATTGAACGCTTTTTCAAATGGGTTCCACGATAATTTAAGAAAGTCTAAAGAAATCATTCCTGTATTTGATAGGGTCCATTCTCAAGCAATTGATTGCATTAGGGAATTTCGGAAGAAGATGAACAGCTTTTTCGATGTACTTGAAAACAAAATAATTGCAAAGGCAAACAAGTTCAAGGATGACAATACGAAAGTTATAAACATGGTCACAGATACAAGTAACACGATGATACAGGAGATTGAGAAACTGACCTCTGACCTTGATAAGCTGCACCAATCAGATCAAAACTGCCAACTATTTGTTGAAATGAAAAATGCAAAGAGTAAACTGCAATCTTACAAAGACAGCCTCATCAAAATTGAGACTGAGAACACATTGAAGAAGTACAGATTTAAGCCGGATAATAAGCTCGCAGAATTGATGAGAAGTATTGACAGCATTGGGGAGCTGTATATGATAAAAGACACTACGAAAAAGAAAGCAACGCCGGTTGGTGAGATCAACGTTAAACAAAACAGTGACTCTACAGACTGTTACATAAGTGGATGCATCGTACTTACAAGTGGTCAACTTGTCCTAGCTGATCAAGACAACATGAAAGTTAAATTGTTCAATACGAAACAAGGTGGGTTCATAACTGAACTGTTGCTAAAATCGAAGCCTATGGATTTGACAGAAGTCAACGAATGTCAAATAGCAGTGACACTGGCTATTCAGCAGAAGATTCTGCTGATAAATGTGTCGGACGCCTTGTCTCTGGACCGTGAGATTAAAGTCGACGGCCAGTGTGTTGGAATTGTCTATAGCAAGCAGAGGTTAATCGTGTCATTCGTCGACCCGGGTAAAATACAAATACTTAGCTTCCAAGGACGAGTGCTACAGAATATTGCGACAGACGACAACCGTGATCAGTTATTTAGCAAACCATATTACATTGCCATCAACCCAGATCATACTACGTTATACGTGTCAGACTATGATAAACATACGGTGACCAGTCTGACAATGGAAGGCAATGTGACGAGCGTCTACAGGGACGACGACCTGAAGGGCCCTAGGGGTGTGACAGTGGCTGGTGACGGTACCGTATTCGTCTGTGGGGTGGATTCTCACAACATTCACCAGTTGACGGCTGACTGCAGCAAGATTCGGGTAGTATTGTCCAATGAAGATGGAGTGAGTTTTCCATGGGTAATACGTTACTGTGATGGCGAAGATAAGTTATATTTAGGTAACGGAAACCCCAGTCGCGGAGACATAATCGACGTGTTTCAGTTACTAAACACGAGTAAATGACAAAGTGTGAATTATGGAGGTTCAATCAAAAGTCGGGAAAGGTGAAGACGTTCGGGATATGTGGGAAACAAGAAATCGTGAAAATAAGACCAACTCAATTCGTATTCAGAAGGGGACAATCAGATACAATATTCCCCTCAAATTTTTTTTTTAATATATGTCTGTGGTTCGCATATTGCGTCTCTAAAATAAATTGAAATAACAACCTCGGTGCCAAGAAAAATTAACGTCTAATACGATCACATATGCAAGTCCAGCGTTCTATTGTTATCGATATCAGAATGACAGCCAAGTGTATTGTAAGATATGCGAGAATGATTTACGGACATATTGTATTCCATGCTTAAACATATATGTCAGATTTGTTATCGATGTGAGAATGATATGCAGTTGTATTGTAATCAATGTGAGAATGATATGCAGTTGTATTGTAATCAATGTGAGAATGATATGCAGGTGTATTGTAATCGGTGTCAGAATGTCATCTGTTAGCATTCTTTATCGATGAAAGAATGATATACAGCTGTATTGTATTCCATGTTAGAAAGATATTCAGGTGACATCTGTCAGCTTTTTACAGATGCGAGAATGATATCCAGGTGTATTGTAACCATTGTGTGAATGATATCCAGTTGCCATCTGTTAGCATTTATTTTATCGATGGCAGAATGATATCCAGTTGTATTGTATCAATGTCAGTATAATATCCCAGGTGTATTGTAATCGATGTTAGAATGTCATCTGTTATCATTTTTGCATTTTTATCGATATGAGAATGATATCCAGGTGTATTGTAATCAATGTAAGAACGTTATCCAGGTGTACTGTAATCGGTGTCAGAACAATATATGTGTTTATTGTAATCGATGTCAGAATGCATCAGTTAACACTTTTTATCGATGTGAGAATGATATCCAGGTGCATTGTAATCAATGTGAGAAGGATATCCACGGGTAATCAATGCCAAACTGAAATCTTGATGTATGGTAATCAAAATGTCAAAATTGTATCCGGGTATATTATAATCAAAGTCAAAATGGTATTCGGGTGTATTGTAATGGAGGTCAAAACGATATCCGGGTGTATTGTTAACAATGTCAAAATGATATCTGGGTGTATTGTAATCGATGTGACAATGATATCCTGGTGTATTGTAATAGATGTCAGAATGACATCCTGGTTCATTGTAATCAATGTTCTGTTGATATCCAGATGAATTGTAATAAATGCCAAAATGATATCCAGGTGTATTGTAACCGATGTGAGAATCACACTCTGTTGTATTGTAATCAAGATCAGAATGATATCAGGGTGTATTGTAATCAATATCAGAATGATATCCATTTGGATTTTAATCGATGTCAAAATGGCATCTGGGTATATTGTAATAAATGTCAGAATGATATCGGGATGTATTGTAATCAATATCAGAATGATATCGGGATGCATTGTAATCAATATAAAAATGATACCTGGATGTATTGTAATCAATGTTAGAATGATATCGGGATGTATTGTAATCAATATCAGAATGAAATCGGGATGCATTGTAATCAATATCAGAATGATATCGGGATGTTTTGTAATCAATATAAAAATGATATCTGGATGTATTGTAATCAATGTTAGAATGATATCGGGATGTATTATAATCAATATCAGAATGATATCGGGATGCATTGTAATCAATATCAGAATGATATCGGGATGCATTGTAATCAATATAAAAATGACATCTGGATGTATTGTAATCAATGTTAGAATGATATCGGGATGTATTGTAATCAATATCAGAATGATATCGGGATGCATTGTAATCAATATCAGAATGATATCGGGATGTATTGTAATCAATATCAGAATGATATCGGGATGCATTGTAATCAATATCAGAATGATATCGGGATGTATTGTAATCAATGTCAGAATGATATCGGGATGCATTGTAATCAATATAAAAATGATATCTGGATGTATTGTAATCAAGGTCAGAATGATATCGGTATGTATTTTAATGAAGGTCAGAATGATACCGGGATGTATTGTAATCAAGGTCAGAATGATATCAGTATATTTTTTAATCAATGTCAGAATAATATCGGGATGCATTGTAATCAATATAAGAATGATATCAGGGTGTATTGTAATCAATGTCAGAATGATATCGGGATGTATTGTAATCAATATCAGAATGATATCGGGATGTATTGTAATAAATATCAGAATGATATCGGGATGCATTGTAATCAATATAATGTAATCAAGGTCAGAATGATATCGGTATGTATTTTAATCAATGTCAGAATGATATCGGGATGTATTGTAATCAAGGTCAGAATGATATCGGTATGTATTTTAATCAATGTCTGAATAATATCGGGATGTATTGTTATCAATATCAGAATGATATTCGGATGTATTTTAATCGGTGTCAGAACGATACCCGGGTGTACTGTAACTTAATGGCATCCGAGTGTATTGTAGCCAATGTTCGAATGCTCTGCTAGTGTATTGCAATCAATGTCAGAACGATATCCGGGAATAATGAAATCGATGTCAGAATTATATATTTGTGTATTGTAATGGATGTCAGAATGATATCAGTATGTATTGTAATCCATGTCAGAACGATATCTGAATGTATTGTAATCAATGTTCGAATGTTATCTGGGTGTATTGTATTATCAGTATCAGGACGATATTCGGGTGTTTTATGTTATCAATGTCAGAACGATATCCGGATACAGTTTAATGGAGGTCATAATAATATGCGGGTGTGTTGTAATTGATGTCAGTATGATATCCGGGTATATTGTATTTTGTATCATAATGCTATCCGGGTAAATTGTACTCGACATCAGACAGATATTCGGGTGTATTCCAATCGATTTCTGAATGATATACGGTTGTATTGTAACTGATTTTAGAATAATTTCCGTGTGTGTTGTAATCATTTTAGAATGATATCCGGGTGTATTTTAATCGATGTCATAATGATATCTATGTGTGTATTGTTATTGATGTAAGGATGATTTCCTGGTGTATTGTAATCCATGTCAGAATGATATCCGGAAGTATTGTTATTATTAAAAACGGAACGTATTATTGTATAAGGTCGTCCGTCCGTACGTCCACGTACGGCCATCCGTGCGTAAACATTTACGCATTATGCGCGATAACTTCGAAACCATAGCATAAAAGTTCATAAGTACATGTCCTTGGTGAGAGAAGTAATCTTATTGTTTTTGACGTCAGTTTTCAACGGTCAGGGTCACCATGACCTTATATGGCAATACGTATTCGATACCATGGTATGTTCATTGCCCTTGGTGAGAAGAGACATTCTTTTTTTTTTATGGGGGGGGGGTGGGGGGGGGGGGGTTCAGTAGCTCTATGGTAGTCTAGATCATCTGCGACGCTTGCTTGTTTTTAAGAAAAACGTCTAGAACAGTCCTCCTGAACAAAGTTTGACGTTTACCGATACACTGATTGGCTGAAACAGGACCACCTGTTATCCAAGATATACAGAAAGGCAGAAAGACAATTCATTTATTAATACACCAAGATAAACATAGAGGGAAACTTCATTTTTATATCGACGAACTAAATGCGGATGGTCAGAAATACTTTAATAATATAATCATTACAGTCACGTGCTTCCAGTTTCAAATTTGTTTCTGCGCAAACGGTCAAGACGTTTGTATTTACATTTAAGCGTCGAAGATGATCAAGACTAGATCTATGGTAAAGGTCGCCTTGACCTTATATGGAAGTATGCAGTCTTCGTGATACTTCGAAACCATAAAACCAACACTTATGAATCTTCAAGGGTAAACTTTCTTTGGTGATTTTTTTTAATAGTATTTTACGTCATTTGTTTGCACATTTTAGGACATATATGACGGACATTTTTTGTGATAGATTCAGAGTACCCTATTTTTCCTGGGTAGAACCAGTACTGTATACCTCCCGCCATCCGTAAGAAGCGACACTTTCTCACTTACAAGGCGTTCTCTCAGTGGGATTCGAACCCGCAGCAGTAAAAGGCGAGGTTTACAACGCAACATCTGTAACCCTCGACCACGACATGGCCGCCCTGACCTAATATGAAATAGGCATTTTGCGTTTTAACAAGAGCATAACACCCATGCTCATGAAACTTATTCGTTCGTCCCTAAGTCAAGGGTCATTGTCATATTGACCTGACACGTAGGAAAATATTTCCACATAAATACGCTGCAAACGGTCGTTAAGTGGCGCTCTTGTTGGAAAATATGTGTTGATGATTTCGTTTTAAAAGTTTGAGTAGTTATACATCTGAAACAAATATAGTGGCGTCTGTCATCCCTAGGTATTGTGTGAATAACATTTTTAATTTGCACAGGTCAATATATGTAGTTCCATAAAATTCCAAATAAAAATAAACGTCTTGCATATTAACACTTATAGTCGTAGTCGTAGAAAACAACTGGTGACGACAACGGGCAATGTTTAACGAAACTTCTTTCTCGAGTAAACAGTTGTACATATTTTTAGGGATTTTTCCCAGAAAGATCAGTAGACCTAGACTATCAAAAGTAGATATAAAAAAATCGAACAAACATGTAGCATTTAAGGACCACAGTCAGCCAAAAGCACGCATAGAAAAACACAATAATTACAAAGATGAATAAAAGGCAAGATATGACATCACAAACATAAAAGGTTTGACAATTAGGTTGACAATATCAAGTTTGCTAAAACAGAACGTCGCCAGTTTGAACAATGGGCGCCGCAAAGATGGCCCTACATTTGCATATTGAGATATAGTCAAAACAGTCAAAACAGTAGGCTTTTTTTTCAAGAATAATTTTAAATACATAATTATGTTTAACACAAATTCAAAGTTGGTATGGTTTGTACATTGGTTTAGACCCTTATGTAATTAGGGGTGTTCCGCCAGTAAGCTAGAGCTGCTTTTGCCTTGTAAAAAGAGGTGGTCCCCATTTTCTTCCAGGAGGTGCTGAAATCCTTGTATTGGAATTGTGAATTAAAAATGAATGAATACAATTTAGAGCAACTTCCACCCCAATATTTCTTTTCGGATTTCACTGCCTATCAGGAGCCTACAGTGGGATTCATTTTTGATGTTGTCGACCATTTAAATGTATAAGCCTGTTACGACTATGTTTCCTCTTCGCCAATGGCATCTGGTGTGCGATTCACGACCATTTGATTATTTTATTACTGGAAACTGTTACTATAATAATTGTATTATAACTGTACATACATTATTGTTCAAACTAAGACATGTTCACGATTTAATTAGCACCGTCAATCCTATAATAAGAAGTTCAATAGGGATGTATGTCCTATTGAGTTGCTTATTATGATTTATTTATGAAGTTATCTGTCTGTGTCAATTTATAAGCTAGATTTACTACGTTTAATTCTTCACTAAACTCATCAAGTGGGCGGCTTTTCATGGCCACTTCGCCAAGGTCATCAGATGGCGGCGATTCACGGCCACTTCGCTAAGGTCATCAGGTGGCGGCGATTCACGGCCACTTCGCAGAGGTCATCAGATGGCGGCAATTTACGGCCACTTCGCCAAGGACATCAGATGGCCTTGATTCACGACCGCTTCGCCAAGGCCATCAGATGGCGGCGATTCACGGTCACTTTGTAAAGGTCATCAGGTGGCGGCGATTCACGGCCAATTCGCCGAGGTTATAAGATGGCGGCGATTCACGGCCACTTCGCTAAGGTCATCAGATGGCGGCGATTCACGGCTACTTAGCCAAGGTCATCAGGTGGGCGGCGATGCACAGACACATCGCCAAAGTCATCAGGTGGCGGCGACGTTTCACGACAACTTCGCCAAGGTCATAAGGTGGCGGCGATTCACAGACACATCGCCAACGTCATCCGGTGGCGACTATTCAAGGCCACTTCGCCAATGTCAGCAGGTGGCGGCGATTCACGGATACATCACCAAATTCATCGGGTATCGGCGATTTACAGCCACTTTGCCAAGGGCATCAGGTGGCGGCGATTCACGGCCACTTTGCCAAGGTCATCGGGTGGCGGCGATTCACGGCCATTTCGCCAATGTCACCTGGTCGACGGTAATTCACAGTCACTTCGCCATGGTCATCAGGTGGCCGGCGATAACACGGCAACTTAGTCAAAATCAATATCTGATGGTGAAGGTCATTAGGTGGGCGGTGATTCACGACCAGTTCGAAAAGGTCATTAGGTGGGCGGTGATTCACGATCATTTCGCCAAAGTCATCAAGCGGCGGTGATTCGCCGCCTTTTCGAAAAGGTCATCAAGTGGACGGCGATTCAAAACCCCTTCGCCAATGTCATCAAATGAGCGGTGATTCACGGTAACTTCGCCAAGGTCTTCAGGTGGGCGGCGATGAAATGACAACTTAGCCAAGGTCAATATCTGGCGGCGATTCACGGCCATTTCACCAAGGTCGTCAGGTGAACGGCGATTCACGGTCATTACGGCAAGGTAACCAGGTCGGCGGTGATACACAGTCACTTCGCCAAGGTCATCAAGTGGGCGGCGATAAAACGGCAACATAGCCAAGGTCAATATATGGCGGTAATACACGGCCATTTCTCCAAGGTCATTAGGTGTGCGGTGATTCACGGTCACTTCGCCAAGGTCATCATGTACCGACAATTCACGGCAATTTCACCAAGGTCATCAGGTGGACGGCGATTCACGCCATTTCGCCATGGTCATCAGGTGGCGGTGATACGCGGCCACTTTGCCAAGGTCATCATGTGGACGGCGATGCCAGACCCCTTCGCCAAGTTCTTGAAGGGGGCGGAGATTCACGGTCACTTCGCCAAGATCATCAGGTGGTGGGTGTGATTCACGGCCACGTAGACAAGGTTATCAAGTGGCGGTTATTCACGGCCATTTCGCCAACGTCTTCAGGTGGGTGGTGATTTACGACAATTTAGCCAATGTCATCATGTGGCGGCGATTCACGGCCACGTCATCAAGATCATCAAGTGGTCGGCGATTCACGGCCATTTCATCAAGGTCATCAGGTGTCGGTGACTCGCGACCATTTCACCATGGTCAGCAGGCGGACAGCGATACAAGATCCCTTTCGCCAACGTCATCAGGTGGGCGGCTATTCACGGTCACTTCTCCAAGTTCATAAGATGGCGTTGATTTAGGACCATTTCGCCAAGGTCATCAGGTTGGCGGTGATTCACGGCCACCTAGACAAGGTCATCATGTGGCGGCGATTCACGGCCATTTCACCAAGGTAATCAGGTAGTGGCAATTCAAAGCCATTTCACCAAGATAATAAGGTGGGCGGCGATTCACGGCCACTTTGCCGAGGTCATCATGTGAGTGGCGATTCAGGACCACTTCGCCAAGGTCATCAGGTAGGTGGTGATTCACGGCCACATAGGCAAGGTCATCACGTGGCGGTGATTCACGGTCATTTCGCAAACGTCATCATGTGGGCGGCGATTCACTGCCACTTCGTCAAAATCATCAGGTGGGCGGCGATTCACGGCCACTTCACCACGGTCATCAGGTGTCGGAGACTCGCAACCAAGGCAATTAAGTTGGCGGTAGACAAAGTCATCATGTGGCGGCGATTCACGGTCATTTCGCCGAGGTCATCAGGTGGTGGCATTTTAAAGCCATTTCGCCAAGGAGAGCAGGTGAACAGAGATACAAGACCCCTTCGCCAAGTTCTTCAGGCGATGGTGATTCACGCTCACTTCGCCAAGGTCATCAGGTAGGCGGTTATTCACGACCACTTCGCCAAGTTCATCATGTGGTGGTGATTCACGGCCACTTCGTCAAGGTCATCTGGTGGACGGTGATTCACGGGCATTTCGCGAAGGTAATCAGGCAGGCTGGAATTCAAGCCACTTCTCAAAGGTCATCAGGTGAGCGGTGATTTGCGGCCACTTCGTCAAGGTTATCAGGTGGGCGGCGATTCCCGGCAACTATGCCAAGGTTATCAGATGGCGAAGTCGCACGGCCACTACTTCCAGGTCATCAGGTGGGCAGCGATTATCGGCTATTTCGACAAGGTCATCAGGTGGTGTCGATTCATGGCCATTTTGCCAAGGTCGTGATTCATAGCCACTTCGAAAAGGTCATCCTGTGGCGGTGATTCACGGCCACTTTGCCAAAGTCATCAGGTGTCAGTGATACGAAGCCACCTCGCTGAGGTGATTAGGTGGGTGGTGATTCACAGTGACGTCGCCAAGATCATCATTGGTGGTGATTTACGGCTTTTTTGCTGATGTCATCAGGTGGTGGCATTTTAAAGCCATTTTGCCAAGGTCATCATGTGTGCGGCGATTCACGGCCACTTCGTCAAGGTCATCATGTGAGTTGCGATTCACGGCCACTTCGCCGAGGTCATCATGTGAGTTCCTAATCACGACCACTTCGCAAAAGTCATCATGTGGCGGTGACTCACGGCCATTTCGCGAAGGTAATCAGGTGGGCGGCGATTCACGGCAATTTCGCCAAGTTCATCAGGTGTGCGGCGATTCAAGGCCACTTCTCAAATGTCATCAGATGGGCGCGATTCGCGGTCACTTCGCTAAGGTCATCAGGTGGGCGGCGATTCCAGGCCACTTCGCCAAGGTTATCAGATGGCGAAGATTCACGGTCGAAGTACTTCGTCAAGGTCATCAGGTGGGCGGCGATTCTCGGTTATTTAGACAAGGTCATCAGGTGTTAGCGATTCATGGTTATTTCACCAAGGTCGTGATTCATAGCCACTTTGCAAAGGTCATTGTGTGGGGGTGTTTCAAGGCCACTTTGCCACGGTCATCAGGTGTCGGTGATAGAAATCCACATCGCCGATATGGTTAGAATGGCGGTGATTCACAGTAACGTCGCCAAGGTCATCAGGTTGGTGGCAATCACGGCCATTTCGCCAAGGTCATCAGGTGGGTGGCGATTCAGGCCGCTTCGCCAAGGCCATCAAGTGGCGGCCATCAGGTGGCGGCGATTCACGGCCACTTCGTCAATGTCATCAGGTGGGCGGTGATTCACGGTCATTTCCAAATCATCGATATACCTTTCATATCAACTTTCTGATGAAAGAAAACGTGATGTTAAAAAAATCTAACTGGCAAACTGACATCTGTAAATGACAACAAATACGAACATTCTGGACCGATTGTCAAAGTTAACAGCTCAGTTGCTTAGACCCCATTATATAAAATTAATCGTATTTTCTAAAGAAAAAAGGTGCGGGCAGTGAAAAATGACAAGTACTATTTCACTGTTAAGTTCTGCTATTTCATCATTTAATATAAAATAACGAGATATTATTTGGATTTTACAAAATCAAACCACATTTTGTTACTGTATTAAAAACAATATGCCTGACAAGATAAATGTAAATCAATTGTATCTAATACACGGTGCCTCATAATCTTAAACGGACATACATTGATTGTTTTAAAAATATTTTTTTATTTAACTTGCATTTTCCAAATCAGTATTAGTAATTATTTAAATAGATCAATGACTTTTACTTCATACCATATGTTAATTACATTGCATCAATAAGTACATTTAAACATATCGTAGAATAACGAAGAAAACGTGAAAACTTCCAAAAGTTACTACCTTTTATTTCATTATATATATGCAGGGTTAACAGCAAAACGAGGCAAATTTAATTTAATAAATCGAGGTGTAATTTTGATACCTGATGAATATTTTAATATTACCACGTGTCCCTCTTAGTGAGTCCGTGGCCTGGTTGATAAAGATCCATCTCTCGTCTCACCGCTCGACTTGTGAGAAAGTGTAGATTCTTACGGATAGGGGGAGATATACATTACTGTAAAAATGAAAACGGAAAATGTGGATGGTCCGCTCAGAAAAAAGTGGATGGTCTGCCTCCGCCATGAAACAATCTGACGTCATATATAGTCTGAAATGTGCTGAAAATGAGGTAAAACCCCATTCAATCATTTAAGTGCAACGTGCATGCATTCCGACCTGTTAGCGTAAAACATGACCTGCAATCGTATTCGCCAAATATGTTCAAAGTATAAACTTTATTTTGATTTGAGAGTATCGATACTGACAGCCTAATCCTACTAAATAAATGTATCGATACTGACAGCCTAATTATACAAAATAAACAGGTTAGCACTACAACGATTCTTATAATAATACGAGTATTTCGAGTGATATATTTAAAGTTGGACTCTTTGATCAACATCTAACATTTGTTTCTTAAACTATTTTATCTGAACATATTTCCAAAGCCTAGACATACAGATGATGCCAATACTGGACCCGATAGTCCATATCCAAGAAATAACTAGATATCAAAGAAATAGCAATTTTCTTTGCTGTCATAATTTTCCCTTCAACCGATGGTTCGGTCAAGTATGTGCATACTACAATGATGACAATGATACAACTTGTGTTACTACTACACTAATAATTGTGTTATTGTTAGAAATTGCAAAAAACAAAAAAACTTCTTTCGTTCGAACTTAAAATAACTTCTCAACTCCTCAACTTAAAATAATGAAAACTCTAATTTTTGACATGTTTATCTTATGAATATTATAACTAATGTATTTCTTAATTTGTAAATAATAATATCTTCGCCGTGTCATTGTTATTAGTATTGATCCACTGGCAAGCGGAGGAAATACACACTTCACGAAACCACGCCAGTAGTAGTTCAGCTTTAATTTGGGATTTAGTCACAATACAGAAACAATGAATATACAATCACTATGCAAATTGGTAGAAAGGACCGTTTTGGTATTTACATGGACAGATCAGGGTCCAGCAGGCCCATTGTACAACCATACAATCTGAAAATGATGAAAGTATACGTGTCATCAACCCAGTATAGGCAGCCTATAAGACGGGCTTGAACAGCAAAACAATGTTTGTCGGTTATCGGGGTTATAAAGATTCGCCTACCCTCAACCTAAAATTCAGGTTGGTTTACATTAAAGCTGCAGTATGTGTATTTCAACGTTAACGAAAATGATACAGACTGTGTGCCAAGTATTGGTGTTTAATATTACTGCCACAATCGCATTAAATAACCCCAATTCAAACAATTAATTTGACACTTGCTCATTTGCAGCCTTTACATACACAATACATGTGCTGGTAAGGGTTTAATCTAATATTGGTAAAACTTGTTACCCGACCCATTTGTCATTATAATATTTCTATCGTGTATACATTTTATTAATCTGTATGTAAAATATTGGCAATACACTATGTTTAAATCAATACGTGTGCTACTTTATAAATAAATTATTTGCCCTGCACCCTACCTGCGTTATGCTTAGCGTAGCGTTCACTAGATACAGCGTACTAGTACATCAGTTTATACATTATGTATTGAAGCTTTTTATTTGGCAAAGTTTGTAAATTTTAATTCTATTCTGTTCTATTGATTGGATAATTATATACTTTCCTAAGTTGTAGGGCTTCGCGAATACTTCGTCTACTAATTCTCTTAGCTTTTAATAAGCGAACTCTGCCTTTAATATTATTCCGGCGATTCCACTTGCTATACGTTATTGCAGCATACAACGACATACTTCACTGTAATACCTTTGAGTTTCATATTCAATATGCATATCGTTATATTTTGCTATTTTCTACTAAACACCAAACCGAATGTTTGATCTTGTAAACTTGATACCTCTCTATAGTGACAGTTATTTAAAGGGTGATTTTTTAACATATATGATTTCAGTCGCACGGATATTACTAATTACTCAACATGTTAACGGATTTTTATTTCATCCAATCCAAAACTGAAACTAGTCTGATTTTCATACCTTTATTATATTTAAAACATGCTATAAGTAATATGTGATCAAACACTTGCTTTTGCCTTAACCAAGGACTGATCAATCTGTCTGGACAGAGAGTAGTTATACACGCACGATTATCTCCCCGTATTATCGATCACACATTCCTGTGACAGTCAGGCCATGACTTATTTGTTGAGACAATTCTTACTTTTCTGCAAAAAGTGTGAGGAATACAAACAGAATCAAGTAAGTTGTTTACAGTATGATTTATATAGAAGTAATTAGTTGTTTTGTTTAATAGTTGTATCTCTAGAGCGCATAAATCAATAACGAAAGTTATGCTTTTAATGACTTAAAGGGTGGGTTTTTATTTGTATTATTACAATGTTACAGTATGCATTGTTCCTATATGTACGTATAATCACATACATTATACGGTCTTCATAGAATGACCCTACCAATTGTTGGAATCAAATATTTATCTTGGAACACACATTTCAAAAACAACCTACCTTGTACTTATGTATCAAGTTTGTTTCGGGTCAATAGGTAGTAGTAGATCTTTATTTCCTCCAAGCATAGGAGAGTATACATATATATTACAGTAAACAATGAAACCCACAGTAAACTTAATGGGACACGCGGTAATCTTGAAGTGTTTACCCAAAATTGAAATTAGCGTCTCGATTTGTTTATCCAGTATAACTTTGACTTTTAACACGCTTGCATATAATTAAATAAAACTTGATCTGTTACGTCTTGTTTTACAATAGGTTTAAATATATTATTGGTGCAATATTGTCAACAGTTAATAATATGTGACAACATTTTGTATATTATTGGTGCAATATTGTCAACAGTTAATAATATGCGGCAACATTTTGTATATTATTGGTGCAATATTGTCAACAGTTAATAATATGCGGCAACATTTTGTATATTATTGGTGCAATATTGTCAACAGTTAATAATATGCGGCAACATTTTGTATATTATTGGTTAATAATTAGGACATTCATACGTTTGTTTTCCAGATTATATTCTAGATTTATAAGAACAAACACACATCCGGCGCCTCATACGTATGTATGAGGCGCCGTATTGCTTTTTAATACAATTCAGTGATATCGCCAATTTGAATGAGTAATATCACTGATTCGAATAGGTTATATCACTGATTGAAATTTAAATGAGTGATATCATATTTTGAATCAGTAATATCACCTATTCGAATCAGTGATATCACTCTTCGAATAGGTGTTATCACTGATTCAAAACGAAAAGTGATAGTACCTATTGAAGGGGTGATATCACATTCAAATGATATCACTAATGCGAATAGGTGATATCGCTGATTCAACACGAAAGGGTGATATCACATTTTGAATACGTGATATCACTGATTACAATGAGTGATATCAATGATTCGAATAGATGATATCATTCGTTCAATAGGCGATATCACGCATTCAGAATGAACCGGTGATATCACCTATTTGAATATGTGCTATCACCTACTCGAATCAGCGATATCATCGGTTCGAATAGGTGATATCACCAAATGGTATTACAAAGTAATACGGCGCCCCAAACATACGTAGTTCACATTACATATTGTGTATTAAGACATACGTGTATACATGTTTTTTTCAAACTTAAACGACATATGGTAAGTGCATATGAATCGAAAACTTACTTTTAAAAGTGAGAAAACGGTTCAAAACCGGTTAAAATGAATGAACTACTGTGCAACCCAATAAGCAATTTGGTAAAATAACCAAAAACCAATTTGAGAGGTCGCCAATCATGCTTGATATGAACGTCAATCACGACTATGATGCGTTTTTAGTTTCAAGATAAAGGGGTTTTAATAATGAGTATCCACCTTGAATACTAATACTAAATGAGTTAAAACGATGTATTCTGCTGCCTTCAACCTGTCATCTACCAACGGTAATATAAAATGCTAAGAAACTAAGAATTAAAAACATAACAATATGCCTAATTGTATGAAGTCAACTCCTTGAATTTCCCGCCAAATATGAGGAATACCCTTATACTACCATATCTGTACATCACTTTGTATAAATTTCCATATTATGATCAGGTAAATAATACATATAATTCATAGCAGATACATTATTTAACTTTTTACATAATGTTATCTAGCGTAGTTCAAGATATGCATTTTCTCAATTCTCCAATCTGCGTTGTTGTCTGCGCCATTAGACATCATCAAAATCCCACACATCCACCACCCACTGATTCACCCCCACGCGTATCCTTAAACAGTTGAACTGTGTGGGTGCCGGAACAGGTCGCGTTCGCTGAAAAGAAGGTGGAAATGGCATTTGAAATGTGTTTACACTTGAATTAAGACTCGTGAAAGGTGTTGCATTTTCTCATTATCTCTCATGAACAGACTCAATAAAACCGAGTCTGCTGCATTTTTCCTGGCGGCGTTCGTTGGTTCCAAAGGATCTCTCCTTTCATTATTCATTATAAACATCCGATAGGGATAGAGTCCATTCTGTGAGCAGATCTCTCTTTTAATTATTCATTATACACATCCGATAGAGATAGAGTCCATTCTGTGAGCAGATCTCTTCGAAGCAACGTACATATGAAGTGTAGGGATGCGCGGAATGCATATTCTCATGAGGTCATGGCGACCTTGACCTTTGACCTACTGACAACTAAAGCAATAGGCTTGCTTCTCTCATCAAGGGCAATGTACCTGGATGTATGATGGCATGACGACCTTGACCTTTGACCTACTGACCCAAATATTAATAGAGTTTCTTCTCTCACCACTGGCAATGAAACTATGAAGTTTCATGAATGTGGTTGTCATATTTACGGAAGTATCATGCAGTATTTATTTGCTGAGCCTTTACAAATAACAGTGTCACAAAATGTCACGGGTAGAGCGTACTGGTCGTTCATAGCTCTTGTAAGTATCGGTTACACCCAAAATCTATTGTTCGAGTTGAAACAATTTCACAATAGTCATGATCTATTCATGTAACACGTAAAAGCGTGCACATTTTAAGTGGCCGCCAGAGAGGCCGTGTCATAAGTTTAGTTTTGTGCTAATGCATGTAAACGTATAGGTATATTTTCCTTAAACGGCAAAATTGTATAAGGGGCCTCTCGTGTAGATTAAATACTGTAGATTTAGCCACGTTTGTCACGGACTGAACGGGGGAAATAATGATTTGGGCTTAATGTTTGCTATAAAACCCATTGTCTTCTAGCTCTCGCCGGGATCATCGATAGTACTTTGTTGGAACAGAGATTGGACGGCAAATTTTACAGGCAACATGTGGTTAGTAGTTTTATTAAACTTTTATCGTACATTTGTATTCAGTGGGCGGCGCCATCTTGTTTGGCGGTTACGACATCCGGTTAGCATTGATGTTTCTCAAACATAACTTTAGACTAGCATATGATTTTGAAGTTACTTTATTAGATGTCATTATTGTAATTGATCATTAATTGTAAAACAATATTAATTTGATAACAGTGGATAATAGGTGCATTAGTTAACGTTGTTGTATAACTCAGTGATTGTAATACACGATTGTTAACATTAGTTAACAATGAGATGAATGACAAGAATAAATGCGAGCATGCATAACTCAGTGAGTGTAATATATGAGTAATTTGATCATGTTTATATTACATGTATTAGGGGCATTGATTAACAGCGACGTACATAGCGTATACATGGCGTTGTAGAAATGTATACATTGCTACTCATCATTAGTACAGCTTACATATATTGATTGAATAATGATTTGTTTGGGTAATGATAATTATGCAAGATTGTTATGTTTGTCAACCGACATCTAAAACGTATGTATAATTACAGCCTAAGCCATCCAGGTTTGGAAATAAGCCATCCAGGGTTGGAAATAAGCCATCCAGGATATAAGCCATCCAGGATATAAGCCATCCAGGGTTGGAGTAAGCCATCTAGGTTTGGATATCCAGGAGTGGAGCTAAGCTTCCACGATTAACGTTTACAAGCGGTGGAGACGGTCCCCGTACCTGCGCAGCCAGGTTTTACTAACGACAACCCCCGGGACACAAGGTGGGCCCGTTACCAGTCCTCACTGGAAGATTATCATTCATAATCTCAGTGGAGATTAACTATCATTGCATCGCGTCATCAACCCTTACAGAAGGCATTTGATGACAATCATCCATTGAATTCGCGCATCATCATCTTCATGAGCTCTCGCGCATCACAGTTATCGCGCTAGATCAACATTGTTATAGCTTTAACAACACTTTAGTGTCTTAGACATTCAGTATTTATAACAATACTAAGAACGTCTTAAACGTTCAGGAGAACATTATTTTCATAGTTCATTTGTGTATTCGCTTGTTTTTTTAGATAATTGTATATATATTAAACATATTTTAAAAGTTGCATTAAACTTATGTAAATGCATTCACCGTCATTGATTCTTTCCTGAGTTAGCCCAACCACTAAGGTCATCCTGTGACAACTGGTGTCAGAAGTGGGATTTTGGGCGACTACGGAGGGAAAGAATCAATAAGTGATCTTTATTATGATATACTAATCTCTACTTATTATTTTAGAATTGTGTACCACCCTCTGATCCATCAAGGCGACTGTCGACGATCACGGCCACAGCTTGGAAGACAAGTCAAGACACGACAAGGGTAGGGTGAGTCCAAACTGTTGTTTTGTCCGTTCTTTCCTTGGCGCGAGGTCGCAGTGGTCTACACGAGTGGGTCTGAGGCACTTTTGCTCAATAATTTGGGTGTTTGTTTTACCTCCCTTGATATACACATAGTATCCAATTAGGTTGGCGAACAAGACGTTCTACTCATGTTGTGACACTCGAGTATACTTTTATTAATGGGAAAAGTAAATACACATGTACATTTTATGCACATTTCTATGATTGTTTAAGGTTCGTCTAATATCAAATTAAGATATTTTATGTAGTGTATATGTTTTGTGAAAACTAGATACTATCTATACAAAACCGTTAGTAGTTAGCGCTAGTACAAATGTGTATGTAACTTGTCCTATGATGATGCCCAGGTATTTACTGAGGACACAGTGACTTACCATTAGTAGTTAGTTGAGTAGAATTATTAGTGACGTGTGTATTGTAATTATTGTAGGGTGTAGTTCACAATGTCTATAACCATGACGTCCATAAAGGATCTTACGGAAATGGGTAAGGAGTTAGGGTATGCTGGTGAGGAGCTTAGAACCTTTGTTAAAGACGAACAAGCTAGGGAAAGGGAATTTAGACTTAAGGAAAGAGAATTAGAGAAAGATAGGCTAGAATTCGAAAGTAGGTTAGCTAAAGAGAAGCTAGAATTAGAAAGTAGATTAGCTAAAGAGAAGTTAGATGCTGATAAAGAAAAGCTAGAATTCGAAAGCAGGTTAGCTAAAGAGAAGCTAGATGCTGATAAAGAGAAGCTAGAATTAGAAGGCAGGTTAGCTAAAGAGAAGCGAGATGATGAAAGTAGAATAGTAAGGGAGAAGCAAGAGTTAGAACATGAGAGGTTCGAAACAGATGGTAGACTAGCTAAGGCTAAGATGATAATGGAAAGGGAGCAAAAAGAGTTTGATCATAAGTTAGCTTTAGAGTTGGAAGCAGCTAAGACACATAGTAAGGACAGTGGAACTGTAGGGAAAAATAGTTATTCTGGGAAGTTAAAAGGTTCGAAGTTACCATACTTTGATGCTGACAAAGATAACATGCATTGGACAGTTACTTGTTACGGTTCGAGCGTTATGCTGAGTTACAGGAATGGACCAAAGATAAGTGGGCAGTTCATTTAAGTGCGTTATTGAGAGGCAAGGCCTTAGATGTATTTTCTAGATTACCTAGTGTAGATGCTCTTGACTATGACAAGTTAAAGGATGCTCTTTTAAAGAGATTTGAGCTAACTGAAGAAGGTTTTAGAAAGCGATTTAGAGCTTGTCTGCCTGAGAAAGACGAGTCATTTATTCAGTTTATTAGTAGATCTAGAAATTACTTAGATAGGTGGTTAGAGTTAGGGAAGGTAGCGCAGGCTTATCAGGGCCTCATAGATTTCTTGTTGCGGGACCAGCTATTCAATGTTTGTAGTAGAGATCTGTTCTTATTTCTTAAAGAAAGAAAACTAACTAGTGTAAATGAAATGACAACTCAAGCAGATCAGTTTGCCGAGGCTAGAGGTGGAGCTCATAATGTAGTGTCGAAAGACAGAACTTTTAGAGATAGGCAAGGGGACGATCATCAACAGAAAGGCCAGAGTGGAAACTATAGAGGAGGAGGTAGGTCGATGGGTGCTCGAGGAGGTAGCAATAGTGGTAACATAGGTAGACCTTTTATTCGTTGTCGTCACTGTAATGGGAATCATGCTTCACATGAGTGTTTGAAAGCGGTGAAAGTGTCCGTTATCGTAGACAATTTCAGTGAAAATAGTAGAGTGGACAACAATGTAGGGAGTCAGAACCAAGGTTTTAACAACCCATGGAATTTCGGTAGAGGTAGAGGTGGTCAAAACCGAGGTAGAGGTAGAGGCAGAGGTAGTAATAGTCCGGTTATTAAAACCGAGAGTAGTAGCTGTTGTGTTAAAGCGGATGATGTAATGACGAAGATCGGAACATGTCTCTTTCCGTATGCAAATCTTCCAACGGCAGATGGTAGAGTGAATGGCACGGACGTAATTGTAATGAGGGATACAGGTTGTACAGGTGTGGTAGTTAGGCGTAGTTTAGTTACGGATGACCAGTTGGTAGGTAAACAGTCAACGTGTATGTTGTTAAATAAGTCGGTAGAGCACGTGCCAATAGCGAGAATAGATGTAGATACACCTTTCTTTAAAGGGACTACAGAGGCACTATATATGGATGACCCGATGTATGATTTAACGATAGGGAACATAGAAGGTTCAGCACTTCCGGTAATGTCCGATTTTAGAAGTAGCATAAGTAATGCCGTAGAGACTAGAGCGCAGGTTCAGAAGCAAGCTCAGGCTTATAGAAAATTAAAGGTTCCTGCAGCCGTAGGTGACATATCTAAAGCGGAGTTTATAGAAGCACAAACTCAAGACGAGTCATTAGGTCCTTGTAAAGTGAAGGCCAAGGATGGTGTAGTGAAGAAGTGTAAAGGGTCCGCTAGTTGTAAGTTTGTACATAAGAATAGGTTATTGTACAGAGAATTTGAAGATAGTGGTAGTAGACAGTTTCACCAATTAGTGGTTCCTACCCAGTATAGAACGACAGTGCTTAAGGTAGCTCATGAGTCGATTATGGGAGGTCATTTAGGCGTAAAGAAAACGTCAGATAGAGTATTGGCAGAATTTTATTGGCCAGGCGTTAGTGGAGATGTAACTAGGTATTGTAGGTCCTGCGATGTATGCCAAAGGACAGTACCAAAAGGTCGAGTGACCAAAGTACATTTAGGTCAGATGCCACTGATAGATACACCATTTAAGCGGGTAGCCGTAGACATAGTTGGACCAATTTTTCCAGTGTCGGATAGGAAAAATAGGTATATTTTAACCATGGTAGACTATGCAACTAGGTATCCGGAGGCAGTAGCATTGCCCTCAATTGAAACTGAGAGAGTAGCTGAGGCATTAGTTGATATGTTCAGTAGGCTAGGTGTACCAGAGGAAATGCTGACTGATTGTGGGTCACAGTTTACGTCAGAACTTATGGCTGAAGTAAGCAGGTTATTGTCTTTGCGTCAAATCATGACAACACCATATCACCCTATGTGTAACGGGTTAGTCGAACGATTTAACGGGACGTTAAAGCAAATGTTACGACGTATGTGTACCGAGAGACCCAAAGATTGGGACAAGTATCTCAATGCTTTATTGTTTGCATTTAGATAGGTTCCACAAGAGAGTTTAGGATTTTCTCCGTTTGAGTTATTGTACGGTAGGTCAGTTAGAGGTCCCATGAGGATTCTTAGACAGATGTGGGCAGGTGAAGTAGATAGTGATGAGGTTAAGACTACATATCAGTATGTTTTAGATCTGAAGGAGAAACTAGAGGAGACTTGTAAGATAGCTCAAAGTCAGTTAGTTAAGGCAAGTACCAAGCATAAACGGTACTATGACCAGAAAGCTAGAGCTAGGAAGTTTAAGATAAATGACCAGGTGTTACTGTTACTCCCGACCGACAATAAAAGTTGTTATTACAATGGAAAGGTCCGTTTTACGTTAGAGGGATAGTGAACACTATGGATTACCGTATCGAGATAAACGGAAAGTTAAAGACCTTTCATGCGAATATGCTGAAAGAGTATATCAGTAGAACCGATAATGTGCAACAAGGGGTGTTAACCGTAGTTAATGTTGCAGTTATTGAGGATAGTGAGGAAGACAGTAGTGAGGACACTAGTCCCATGTATTTTCCCACTAGTGTAGGTAGGGAGAGAGCAGCCGATGTAGACATATCGGGCATGATTAGTGTAGAGCAGCAACGAGAGATGGGTAGTTTACTCTCGGAGTTCAGTGATGTCTTGTCCGAAAACCCGGGGCAGACAGATGGAGTGCAACATGATATTGTACTCACATCAGGGGAACCAATAAGAATTAAGGGGTATCCCATTCCATTTCACTCCCGATCAATTGTTGATGAGGAGGTGAAAGACATGTTGAAATTGGGTGTCATCGAACCTTCAAACGCTCCATTGTCATCCCCAGTCGTACTTATTAAGAAGAAAGATGGGTCAATTCGATTCTGCATCGATTTTAGGCAGCTCAATAAACGTACCATCTTTGATGCAGAGCCAATGCCTAATATTGAGGAGGTATTCTCTAAACTTGCGGGATATTCGTATTTCTCCAAGTTAGACCTCAGTAAAGGTTATTGGCAAGTCCCACTTTCAGACCGAGCTAAAGAGATGACCTCCTTCGAAACTTCGCAAGGACCTTTTAAGTTCAAGGTCATGCCCTTTGGTCTCGTAAAGGCCCCAGCAACATTCTGTAGGTTAATGAGGAAAGTCCTGAAGGATTTGTCCAACACAGACAGTTTTGTAGATGACATCCTGGTGTTTACAACAACATTTGAAGACCATATTAAGGCTCTACGTAATCTGTTGGAACGGCTTCGCCGGTTTAAATTGACTGCAAAACCTAGCAAGTGTCACATAGGTTACGCAGATATAGAGTGTCTGGGTCATGTTGTCGGGAGGGACCAGAAATTGAAACCCAACCCCGACAAGGTTAAGGCAATTCAGGAAGCACCAAGACCCGAGACAAAGAAACAAGTTAGGTCATTTTTAGGGTTGGCGGGTTTTTACAGGAAGTTTATTCCAAACTTTTCGGCTATAGCTGCACCTTTGTCAGACTTGACAAAGAAAGGTCAACCCAATAGGATAACTTGGGGGGAAAGCCAGGAGCGAGCTTTTGTCTCTTTAAAGGGGAGTCTGGTCAAAACCCCAATACTAAAATTACCTGAACTTGACCAGGAGTTTATCCTCAGAACGGATGCCTCCGATATCGGGGTGGGTGCAGTCCTACTGCAAGAGCAAGATGGGTGTAGTCTCCCCGTGGCTTACGCAAGTCGGAAACTATTACCCCGGGAATGTAACTACTCTGTTATCGAAAGGAAGTGTCTTGCAGTAGTGTGGGGTGTCAGTAAATTCCACCGATATGTTTTTGGTAAGGAATTTGTCTTGGAGACTGACCACCAACCGTTAGCTTATATGAATAAAGCAAAGGTAGCTAACAGTAGGTTAATGAGGTGGGCACTGACTCTGCAGACTTACCGGATGAAAATTAAAGCGATCCGAGGAAAGGACAATATTGGGGCAGACTATTTAAGTCGCCGCACATAATGACCGGTTTAATACAATAGTGTATTGCAGTGTATTGTACAATAGTAGTATATGTTACGACAGGGTAGTGTACAATTGTAGAATAGTGTTGAAATTGTAATTAAATATTATAGTTAGGTTATAACTGCAGTGGATGTTTTCCGGAAGACGGTCGTTGTACTGGCTGAAGGATGCATCCATCGGTAGTAATATTTATATACTCAAGCGATTGAGCGATCAGCTTGTACGTTTTGTCGCTCATTTGCTCAGAAGAATTAATAGTTTCTTAACGTGTAAATATTAATTATCATTTTGTTAAATTTTAAAAGTGTAGCACTTTCTTTAAGTGGGGAGATGTTGTCACAAAATGTCACGGGTAGAGCGTACTGGTCGTTCATAGCTCTTGTAAGTATCGTTTACACCCAAAATCTATTGTTCGAGTTAAAACAATTTCACAATAGTCATGATCTATTCATGTAACACGTAAAAGCGTGCACATTTTAAGTGGCCGCCAGAGAGGCCGTGTCATAAGTTTAGTTTTGTGCTAATGCATGTAAACGTATAGGTATATTTTCCTTAAACGGCAAAATTGTATAAGGGGCCTCTCGTGTAGATTAAATACTGTAGATTTAGCCACGTTTGTCACGGACTGAACGGGGGAAATATTGATTTGGGCGTAATGTTTGCTATAAAACCCATTGTCTTCTAGCTCTCGCCGGGATCATCGATAGTACTTTGTTGGAACAGAGATTGGACGGCAAATTTCACAGGCAACATGTGGTTAGTAGTTTTATTAAACTTTTATCGTACATTTGTATTCAGTGGGCGGCGCCATCTTGTTTGGCGGTTACGACATCCGGTTAGCATTGATGTTTCTCAAACATAACTTTAAACTAGCATATGATTTTGAAGTTACTTTATTAGATGTCATTATTGTAATTGATCATTAATTGTAAAACAATATTAATTTGATAACAGTGGATAATATGTGCATTAGTTAACGTTGACGTATAACTCAGTGATTGTAATACACGATTGTTAACATTAGTTAACAATGAAATGAATGACAAGAATAAATGCGTGCATGCATAACTCAGTGAGTGTAATATATGAGTAATTTGATCATGTTTATATTACATGTATTAGGGGCATTGATTAACAGCGACGTACATAGCGTATACATGGCGTTGTAGAATATGTATACATTGCTACTCATCATTAGTACAGCTTACATATATTGATTGAATAATGATTTGTTTGGGTAATGATAATTATGCAAGATTGTTATGTTTGTCAACCGACATCTAAAGCGTATGTATAATTACAGCCTAAGCCATCCAGGTTTGGAAATAAGCCATCCAGGGTTGGAAATAAGCCATCCAGGATATAAGCCATCCAGGGTTGGAGTAAGCCATCTAGGTTTGGATATCCAGGAGTGGAGCTAAGCTTCCACGATTAACGTTTACAAGCGGTGGAGACGGTCCCCGTACCTGCGCAGCCAGGTTTTACTAACGACAACCCCCGGGACACAAGGTGGGCCCGTTACCAGTCCTCACTGGAGGAATATCATTCACAATCTCAGTGGAGATTAACTATCATTGCATCGCGTCATCAACCCTTACAGAAGGCATTTGATGACAATCATCCATTGAATTCGCGCATCATCATCTTCATGAGCTCTCGCGCATCACAGTTATCGCGTTAGATCAGCATTGTTATAGCTTTAACAACACTTTAGTGTCTTAGACATTCAGTATTTATAACAATACTAAGAACGTCTTAAACGTCCAGGAGAACATTATTTTCATAGTTCATTTGTGTATTCGCTTGTTTTTTTAGATAATTGTATATATATTAAACATATTTTAAAAGTTGCATTAAACTTATGTAAATGCATTCACCGTCATTGATTCTTTCCTGAGTTAGCCCAACCACTAAGGTCATCCTGTGACAAACAGACAATATTCTCCTCCTCCCCCTCCATCTCCCGCCCACATACCACATACCCAATATGAAAAATGTCTTTATTCGCTTACAGTTTCCATCTATTATCGAAACTCGTTTCATAAAACACATTTAATATGAACTCCATTATGATCCTCGTGTTCTATACACATGTATAAACTACTTGTGTCAAGTATGGAGAAGTTCAAACAATTACTAAATTAAATGAGTTCTCCATATTACAATTATACTTATTGACGTGTTGGCTGTGTCTACGTTCAGCACCACTGGCACACTTAGAGGTAATGCTAAATTTACGTTGAACAATCAATATAAGTTATCAAAGATTCAGTTAATTATGGTTAAACATTAAAAAATACATAGGTATAAATGTATATACCCTGTAAATTCGTACACTTCCTGCGAATATCTTGTAATGTGTGGTCATGGAGAATAAACTTATTCCATGAAAACAGATTATTTGAGTATGCATACATTGTTAAATGTTGTAACAGGTGTATATAAATTGATTAAATAAGGTTTAAACTTAGACAATGTTTGAAATAAGATTTTTTTCCCGATCTCTCCCATCCTAATGCGGGCTTGAAGCGCTCACTTAAATATAAAACTAGAAATTATGGTGGCTGATATGTGCCATCTCGTCTTTTCGTTATTTCGTCGCGAAATAATGCCGAGCGAAATAACGCCGGGCGAAAAGACGCCGGGCGAAATAACGAAAATACGAAAAAACGCCTAGCGAAATAACGAAAAGACGAAAAAACGCCTGGCGAAAAGATGCCAAGCGAAATAACGAAAAAACACCGGGCGAAATAACGCGAAGCGAAAAGACAAATAGTTAAAATGCCGTGCGAAAAGACAAAACCCCACCAGGTCATGTGGAGTCCGCCTTCGTTTATCCGAGTATCGGACCACGATTAGAAACAACTCACAAGTGATAGGGGGTGTGGGTAGCTGGGTTAGAATAGCGTGCATGCTCGGTTCCTCACATGTTGATTGCTTGGACATGATAGCGTGTTTGGTGCTAGGAGCTGTGAATAGCTGGGGAATGCCAGCGTGTTCGATGCTAGGACATGTGGGTAGATAGGTAGGATAGCGTTCTCGGTGATATGATGTGTCGTAGCCGGGCATGATAGCGCACTTGGTACAAGATAGGAACAGCTGGGGGCATGATAGCGTGCTCGACGCTAGATGTGGATAGCTAGGGCATGATATCAGTTGTTTGTAGCTGGTGTAGGATAGCTTGCTCAGTGTTAGGAGGCGTGAGTTACTTGGGTAGGATAGCATGCTATGAATTGCTTGGGTAGGATAGTGTACTCAGTGTTAAGAGACACTAATAGTATTGGTACGATAGCGTGCTCGATGTTAGGAGGAATTAGTACTTTGGGTAGGATAGCGTGCCTGGTGAGGTGTGAATAGCTGAGTGAGTGTTCGGAGGAAGGTTGTGTGAATACTTTGGATATGATGGCGTGTTCACTGTTGGGTGCTATCTGAGCACGCTTTACCACCTCAGCAACCCACACCTTCTAACACATGTGAGTTGTTTCGAGTCGCCGTCCGACACTCCATAGAACCAGTCGCGTGATTTTGTCTTTTTGCTCGGCGTTCTTACTATTTGTCGTCTTTTCGCTTGGCGTTATTTCGCCGGGCGTTTTTTCTTTTTTTCGTTATTTCGCTTGGCATCTTTTCGCCCGGCGTCTTTTCGCCTGGCGTTAATTCGTTATTTCGCCCGGCTTTTTTCGTCTTTTCGTTATTTTGCTCGGCGTTTTTTTCGTCTTTTCGTTATTTCGCCCGGCGTCTTTTCGCCCGACGTTATTTCGCTCGGCGTTATTTCGCGGCGAAATAACGAAAAGACGAGATGGCACATATCAGCCACCATAAGAAATAGCACGGACGGTCAGCAATACTCCACTATAGGACTGTGAGCTATACACACATACACTTAGGAGAAGTTTACCATGTAAGCTTAACTATGAGGAGTGTTGCCCCACGGACGGTCAGCAATACTCCACTATAGGACTGTGAGCTATACACACACACACTTAGGAGGAGTTTACCGTGTAAGCTTAACTATTTTAATAGGGTCACTACTTATCCAGCCAGAGCAGTATTGCCCCACTACACATCCTTGCCCCCAACCCGCATCCCCCGAGTTCATGGTTATTTGTTATTTTTGTCATGTTCATTATAGGTCTTCATCCTGATCCCTATATTGTTTCATGTGTTACTTGAGTTGTTGCAGAAAACAATGACCGTGGCTCCAACGAAAAATTGAGTGTTTACAACAGAATATGCAGCAACTCTGCAGGAGAGAAGAGGTTATGCCCATTCTGCATATTTTTTATGGCAATGGAGGGTTGGCCTAGATTGTTCATTCCTGTTGGCGCCATATAATCTTTTTTGTGTTGATGCACCGTAAAAACTAATTCAAATAATACAAGTTGGAAACTGAAAGATTGTTTTTTCAATGACCTCTTTAACAAATTTGACTCATTAAATGTTTTTCATGTTAAATTAAAATGCATATTACAGCATGAAGTGTTTATAACTACATCAATTTATCTTAAAATGTATATATTACTACAATAGTTGCTATTGGTTACCCTGACAGTTTGTTCCACTTCGGAAAGCTAGTTGGCACGCTTAAAGCATAGCAAGCTGACACAGTTGAAACACAGTATGCTTTTAAAAATGTTTAATTCTTAATATTTTTTAATAGATTTTAATTTGTCAGTATGTGTTACTTGGAAAAAATAATGAAATACAAAATTCTTGTTTGCTATGATTCCCTATGTGTGAACATTACGTGTTGCTAAGCATTTCATGAAAGGAAAGTAGCACCTCCGTGGTCGAGGGGTTAATGACGTTGCGTTGTTAACATCGCCTTTCATCGTTGTGGGTTCGAATCCCACTGGGAGCTCGACTTGTAAGTGAGAAAGTGTCAATTCCTACGGATGGTGGATGGTATACAGTACTGGTTCTACAGAGGAAAATCGTGGTGGTCTGCCCTTACCACAAAAATAAATCGACGGTTATATATGGCCTAAAATGTGCTAAGAGTGACGTAAAACACAATTCGAACAAACTTGAAAGGCATACAATTCGAATGATGCTTGATCCCTTTAATTTACATACAATACAAACAAAGGCCTTTGGAACTTGCCGAAACCATCAATCCAAATAAGGTGCAGATTTGGGTTTATTGGGTGCTCTTATGCAATGGTACAGCACAGCTGTACAGCACTCCCTCCCCTATAATGACATGGGAGAGGGTATTACTTTTATTGGAGGTGGCCGCCGTGGATTAATGGATAACATGAAGGATAAATAACTCATGAATCGCAGGTTCAATCCCAGACAGGACAGATTTGGGTTATTTATCGAAAAATCTAAAAGAATTTCCCACCTAACCAGTGTTTCGGATGAGATGTAAAACCGAAGTCCCCACATGATACACCCTAAATAGTCCAGACTCTTTTGTGCGTATACCTGTAGGATGTCCTACTGGTTAAATGGCGGAGAGACTATGAAGCTTAGAACTACTCACACACACACACTAATACTTTCCTTGGGATCATTCCACTTTTCCCCCCGGCATGAGTCGTTGTTCGTGTTAACGCGTTACGTTTAACGTTTGAACATGGAGTGGTCTGCCTTTACCACGAAATACGGCCGTCATATATAGCCTACATGTATCTTGTGTTAAAAATGTCATTTAACAATTAAAACAAGAATAAATTGTCACTCCATCCGTAAGAATCGACACTTTCTCACTTGACAAGTATGCTTAAAGATGTATCAGGGTTTATGTAATTTTGTAACCATCATAGCACATACACTGTAACTGTGGATCCTAGTTGACTTACATTTTAATCTCAGTCAAGTTTAACCGTCATACCACATACACTGTAACTCCGGATCCTAGATGACTTACTAATGTCATTTTAATCTCAGTCAAATTTAACCATCATAGCACATACACTGTAACTGTGGATCCTAGTTGACTTACATTTTAATCTCAGTCAAGTTTAACCGTCATACCACATACACTGTAACTCCGGATCCTAGATGACTTACTAATGTCATTTTAATCTCAGTCAAGTTTAACCATCATAGCACATACACTGTAACTCCGGATCCTAGATGACTTACTAATGTTATTTTAATCTCAGTCAAATTTAACCATCATAGCACATACACTGTAACTGTGGATCCTAGTTGACTTACATTTTAATCTCAGTCAAGTTTAACCGTCATACCACATACACTGTAACTCCGGATCCTAGATGACTTACTAATGTCATTTTAATCTCAATCAAGTTTAACCATCATAGCACATACACTGTAACTGTGGATCCTAGTTGACTTACATTTTAATCTCAGTCAAGTTTAACCGTCATACCACATACACTGTAACTCCGGATCCTAGATGACTTACTAATGTTATTTTAATCTCAGTCAAGTTTAACCATCATAGCACATACACTGTAACTCCGGATCCTAGATGACTTGCTAATGTTATTTTAATCTCAGTCAAGTTTAACCATTATAGCACATACACTGTAACTCCGGATCCTAGATGACTTACTAATGTTATTTTAATCTCAGTCAAGTTTAACCATCATAGCACATACACTGTAACTGTGGATCCTAGTTGACTTACATTTTAATCTCAGTCAAGTTTAACCGTCATACCACATACACTGTAACTCCGGATCCTAGATGACTTACTAATGTTATTTTAATCTCAGTCAAGTTTAACCATCATAGCACATACACTGTAACTCCGGATCCTAGATGACTTACTAATGTTATTTTAATCTCAGTCAAGTTTAACCATCATAGCACATACACTGTAACTCCGGATCCTAGATGACTTACTAATGTTATTTTAATCTCAGTCAAGTTTAACCATCATAGCACATACACTGTAACTGTGGATCCTAGTTGACTTACATTTTAATCTCAGTCAAGTTTAACCGTCATACCACATACACTGTAACTCCGGATCCTAGATGACTTACTAATGTCATTTTAATCTCAGTCAAGTTTAACCATCATAGCACATACACTGTAACTGTGGATCCTAGTTGACTTACATTTTAATCTCAGTCAAGTTTAACCGTCATACCACATACACTGTAACTCCGGATCCTAGATGACTTACTAATGTTATTTTAATCTCAGTCAAGTTTAACCATCATAGCACATACACTGTAACTCCGGATCCTAGATGACTTACTAATGTTATTTTAATCTTAGTCAAGTTTAACCATTATAGCACATGCACTGTAACTCCGGATCCTAGATGACTTACTAATGTTATTTTAATCTCAGTCAAGTTTAACCATCATAGCAAATACACTGTAACTCCGGATCCCGCTAGATGACATACTTATGTCATTGTAATCTCAGTCAAGTTTAACCATCATAGCACATACACTGTTACTCCCGATCCTAGATGACTTACTTATGTTATTTTAATCTTAGTCAAGTTTAACCATCATAGCACATACACTGTTACTCCGGATCCTAGATGACTTACTTATGTTATTTTAATCTCAGTCAGGTTTACCTATCATAGCACATACACTGTAACTCCGGATCCTAGATGACTTACTAATGTCATTTTAATCTCAGTCAAGTTTAACCATCATAGCACATACGCTGTAACTCCGGATCCTAGATGACTTACTAATGCCATTTTAATCGTAGTCAAGTCTAACTATCATATCACATACACTGTAACTCAGGATCCCGCTAGATGACATACTTATGTCATTTTAATCTCAGTCAAGTTTAACCATCATAGCACATACACTTTAACTCCGGATCCTAGATGACTTACTAATGTTATTTTAATCTCAGTCAAGTTTAACCATCAAAGCACATACACTGTTACTCCGGATCCTAGATGACTTACTTATGTCATTGTAATCTCAGTCAAGTTTAACCATCATAGCACATACACTGTTACTCTGGATCCTAGATGACTTACTTATGTTATTTTAATCTCAGTCAAGTTTAACCATCATAGCACATACACTGTTACTCCGGATCCTAGATGACTTACTTATGTCATTGTAATCTCAGTCAAGTTTAACCATCATAACACATACACTGTTACTCCGGATCCTAGATGACTTACTTATGTCATTTTAATCTCAGTCAAGTTTAACCGTCATAGCACATTCACTGTAACTCCGGATCCTAGATGACTTACTAATGTCATTGTAATCTCAGTCAAGTTTAACCATCATAGCACATACACTGTTACTCCGGATCCTAGATGACTTACTTATGTCATTTTAATCGCAGTCAAGTTTAACCGTCATAGCACATACACTGTAACTCCGGATCCTAGATGACTTACTAATGTCATTGTAATCTCAGTCAAGTTTAACCATCATAGCACATACACTGTTACTCCGGATCCTAGATGACTTACTTATGTCATTTTAATCGCAGTCAAGTTTAACCGTCATAGCACATACACTGTAACTCCGGATCCCGCTAGATGACTTACTAATGTCATTTTAATCTTTAGTCCATACTCACTGAATTCGCTTTGAGTTAAAAACAAAAGTGTAGTGTTACCCTCATGTATATAATGCTATATAAGTCTATATGTTTATTGATCCATTTGTCATGTTGTTTCTATTAATAGCACATATATAAATATCTGGATGTTTTCAGACCAGACTGTTTAATTGAGATATGCAGATTGTTACAGAACATTCTTTAATCTAGAATGTTCCATGTTGGTATATAAAGCTGACCTTAGTAAAAATGTTAGTGTTTCAGTATTAGTATTCAAATTGGAGTATATAGTTCATTATTTTAATTGGGAATTAACAAAATATTGGATGATATGAATTTTATTATTGTTTTTTCAATGACCTCTTGAACAAATTTGACTTATTAAATGTTTTTCATGTTAAAACAATAGTTGTGCTCATCTAGTGACATTTGTTTATTGAATTATTTGGACATTTGGACTATTGTCAATTAATAAACCAAGAAAGACTTTGGATTAAAGGGACACTTGAACATTTTGATTAAAGGAACACTTGACATTTTAGATTAAAGGCACACTTGCCAATATTATTTTGATTTTATTCGAATATCGGATTTTAAAGAAATACTGGATCCATTTTATGTATTTTCTGTAAGTTAATATTTTTCTTTGTAGGATTTAAATACATTTGTTGATTATATTTTAAAAATAGTTGTTGCTAGTTTTACTTCCTTTCTTGTTACATTTTACCTGTAACGTACAGTAGTATCCTCTGTCCAGCAAGTCCTGATTGTTTACAGGCTATTTCTTCATTATCAGAGCAAATTAAGCTTCTTTTTATTAATTTATACATTGTATTGCCAAAATTTTGCATACAGACTCAATATCCTCATATACAGGATAGAATTATTATTATGACAATTAAATGGGTCGTATAACAAGTTCTATTAACATTAGATTAAACCCTTCACAGCTATGCTTATGAGAAATAAAATAGGATATATGCCATCTAAGCTTATGAGCCAAGCTACACGCTCGATTATCACTCCGTAGTATTATCAATCACAAAAGCCAATCTGCTGAATGTCAAGTTTTTTTTAGACGCGTCACATATATATTCTACTTTCGCTTTACTGTCTATGTCAATTATAATGAAATATCTCAAACAAACACTAATAAATGTTCCCAATTCGGATGAATTAAAGGTAATAATAACAACAACAAATCAAAAGCGTTCATTTTGTATCACTAGTAGGGCAGGGAAACGTTTTTTATTGGCCATTATTTGCACAAACGCAATGGTTTAAGTATGCTTAATTCAACCCACACACAATATGCTATGCAAGGGTGAGATAATTCTGTCCTGACTGAGACAGGCCGTGAGCTCGATGAAGTAGTATATTTATAGAATAGTATATTTATAGAACATGTACACAACTTCCTGTTAGATCTGAAGAGGGCCGAACATAAAATCATTCTTATGTTTGCAACAAATTTGACAAATATAACCATAATAAAGTAAGTTGATACATGTTTACATTATTCTCGTATAATGCTGCAATTTAAATGTAATAGTTACGTCTCAGAGCGGTAAAAATCGATAACGAAAGTAATTGAATACTGTTAAATGACACAATGGGTGGGGTTTCATTTCAATTGGCTACTGTGTGTGACCATAGGGGTCCGGCTCATGTGCTTTGTCGGTAAATACCAGTTGAAATCGAACAAAAGTGTCCTACATGAGTTGGGAAGACATCTGAGTCCAGCACCCATATCATAGAATAGAACTTCATACAAGGGTAATCACTTGGCATACAGGCAATTCTCACTAAGTTCAGTCAATGCTGAATATTGTTTTAATTAAAAGAGCAAATCATTTAACTCTACATGCCTTCTATACCCAAATGTTCAAGGTGTCCAACATTGGTATATATTTTAATATCGCTCAATACAGTACTGAGAAATCGTCATCGAAACGTTGAAAAACTGGTCAAAAATTTTAGTCGGAAGACACCGTGCCTAAACGCAGTCACTCTGTAAACAACAACTCTAACGGCAGTTGCGTACGAAACTAGATCACGGATCATTTAGTCGTCACCGCAGATAATGAATGCTAATTGTTTCCATACCAGTTAATTCAATGGAAGCTACATTTACTATTTTGTTTACAACCGTCAAATTTTGCTTCAATTGGCAGCCATATTGATCTGGTACCCGTCTCCTACTGCGCTCGCTATTCTCTCTTCGACAGAAATAAGTTACGCATTATGTCTATGTTACCTAGATATTTAATCTATATTGATGTTTGGGATTAAGGATTGTGTCCCCTTATTTGTTTACAATCCCGTTAATATTGCATTTAAAAATATAAGCATTACAACTCAAATAATCCTGAATATGTTTGCATGCTAATGCCGGTTTATAATGATTATACTTTTTTTCTATGCAAGATTGCCCTTAAATAATATCGCATTGATCAACAAACACCTGGCGTTGATTATGGCATATTAAGCTGATTACACAATATTTATCAACTGTGTATTGGTTATTCAAGTGTAGCACTGTCTGCATAAAAATGTAAACATATTAAACTGGAAATTGCATGTACACAGTCATGTTCAGATTTTAATTATGTGTTATTTTACCTTTTATAAATACAAGTTCAGGTCTCACACCTCAATTATTAACCCATAGGGTTACTGTACAGCCTTTTCCAACATCTGAGCTTCAAAGCAGGCCAGCAGACAGTGTTGTTGGGTTGATATCGTCAGTATAGCCAAGACCAGTAATTTAAAACAATACAATACATAAGTTAGCCAGGTGGGTTTTTTCTTGCTCATGTTGATGTAACCCCTATGGAAAATACACAATTCATACACTAGCCAGCTGAATATGTGGTGATTAGGTCAAACACTTCTGAAATTTGAATGAAACCTCATATCAACATGGGATTTCTGTATCATCTGTCTTTCACACTGCAGATGTTTGCTAAAGCAAAGAAAAACCTATTTTTTCAAATTAAAATTGCCTAAAATTGAGGGGAAAAAAGAATTATTTATTGTTTTCCTTTTGTCTCTAGGGCCGTGCGCTTTCAGGGGAGATAATAGAGGTGTGAGACCTCCAATGTAATTACACATTAGGTGAGATAACCCTTCATAGTGAAATATCAAGATATCAAGAGAAATAAATATTTTACATTGCATAGTGTGACTAGTCCTTAATCTATACGAACTCTGTCGGTATTGCGTTGGTTGTTTGGTTTAACTTTACCATGTATTTATTATTTTATATTAATTGTACGGATTGTATATTAGATTATTAGGAACTGAGTTGAATTAGGTTTTAAGGAATAACAACACAAAACGTTATTTGGCGCCAACAGGAAATGAACATTTTATTAACATTGTACTTTTTGTTTGTTTTAATGCCTGTTTTTTGGTTTACTGTGTTCTGTGAAAGCTACTTTTCCTGTTCGACTTTTATAATAACTTTACCAGACCTACCCTCCAATAACATTGAAATAAACATATGCGGAATGGGGCCTATAACTAAACTTCTCGGCTACAGCACTACAGATTAGTTCTGCGCTGACCCCTCCAGATAAGAGTGTTTCCTTCTCATTAAACATTAAAGAAAGTATAAAACATTCAGACATAACAGGAAAGCAAATCAGTAAACATTACAGGAAAGCAAAATATTAAACATTACAGGAAAGCAAATCAGTAAACATTTCAGAAAAGCAAATCAGCAAATATTACAGGAAGGTAAATCATCAGTAAACATTACACGACAGCAAATCGGTAATCATTACACGAAAGCAAATCAGTAAACATTAAACGAAAGCAAATCAGTAAACATAACACGAAAGCAAATAAGGAAACATTACAGGAAAGCAATTCGGAAAAAAATTACACGAAATCAAAATCAGCAAACATTACAGGAGAGCAAATCGGTAACGATAACAGAAAAACAGATCAGTAAATATTTCAGGAAAGCAAATCAGTAAACAATGCAGGAAAGAAAAGCAGTAAACAATACAGGAAAGCAAATCAGTAAATATTACAAGAAAGCAAATCATCGACATTACAGGAAAGCAAATAGGTAAACACTACACGAAATCAAAATTAGTAAACATTACAAGAGAGCAAATCATCAAACATTACAAGAAAGCAAATCAGTAAACATTACAGGAAAGCAAATCAGTAGAAATAACAGGAAAACAGATCAGCAAATTTTACAAGAAAGCAAATCAGTAAACAATACAGGAAAACAAATCAGTAAACATTACACAAAACAATATCAGCAAACATTACACTAAAGCAAATCAGTAAACATCACAGGAAAGCAAATCAGTAAATTATACAGGAAAGCAAATAAGTAAACATTACTGAAAACAAGTCAGTAAACATTACACGAAAGAAAACATTAAACATTACAGGAAAGCAAGCCTTACTGCAAATTAGTAAACCTTACAGAAACCACATCAGTAAATATTAAAGAAAAGCAAATCAGTAAACATTACAGGAAAGCAAAAAGGTAATCATTACACAAAAGCAAAATCAGCAAACATTACAAGAAAGCAAATCATTAAACATTACAGGAAATCAAATCAATACACATTACACAAAACCAAATTCAGTAAACATTACACGAAAACAAATCAATAAACATTACAGGACAACAAATTATTAAACATTACAGGAAAACAAATCGGTAAACATTACACGAAAGAAAAAATCAGCAAACATTACAGGACAGAAAATCAGTAATTAATACAGGAAAGGAAATCAGTAAAAAATACACAAAAACAAATAAGTAAATATTACAGGAAAGCAAATCAGTAAACATCACCAGAAAGCAAATCATTAAACATTACACGAAAGCAAATCAGTAAACAGTACAGAAAAACAAATCACTAAACATTACAGGAAAACGAATCAATAAACGTTACAGGAAAGCAAATCAGTAAACATAACACGAAAGCAAATCAGTAAACATTACAGGAAAGGAAATCAATTAATATTACAGAAAACAAATCAGTAAACATAACAGAAAACAAATCAGTAAACATAACAGAAAAGCAAATCAGTAAACATTACAGGAAGCAAATCGGTAAACATTACATGTAATCATTAAACATTACAGGTAATCATTAAACATTACAGGAAAGCATTACATATTACAGGAATTCATTAAACTTTTCAGATACGCATTCAGCATTACATCAATTCAAACCATTAAGCATTACAGGAAATCAACTCATTAAACATTACAGGACAGCATTTAACATTACAGCAAGAAATTAACATTACAGCAAAGCATTACACATTACAGCAAAGCAATTAACATTACAGTGAAACATTAACATTACAGCAAATCATTAAACATTACAGGAAAGCATTACACATAAAGGAAAACATTACACATTCACATTAATAAAGGAAAGCATTACACATTACAGGTAAGCATTACTGGACAGCATTTAACATTACAGGAAAGACATTACAGGGCAGCATTTAACATTACAAGAAGGTATTACACATACCGGAAAGCACTACACATTACATTACAAATTACCATAAAAGCATTAAACATGTATATTAACGAAAAACATTAATCTTTGCAGGAAAGCATTATACATTATCATTTAACATTACAGGAAAGGTATTAAACATACGGGAAAGCCTTACACTACAGGTAATCATTAAATGTACAGGAAAGCATTGCAGGACAGCAATTACAAGCAATCATTAACAATTACAGGAATTTATTACACATAACAGCAAAATGATTACATGTTACATAACATTACAAATTACATGAAAGCATTAAACATTACAGGAAAGAAAACCATCAATATTGCAGAAAAGCATTATACATTATAGGAAGGCAATACAGATTAGAAGCATTAAACATTGCATGAAGACATTAAACATTACAAAAAGCCAAGCATTAAACGTGCAGAAAGTTATTCGGTTGTCTTGTCTGGAGGATATCTCAAACATTCGTTAATTATAACTGATTTCAACTTTATACACCATGTACAATAATGCATTACACATTACACGTATTAAACATTACAGGAAAGCATACTGGACAGCATTAATCGTACATGAAAGCACTACAGGACAGCATTACACATTACAAGACATCATTAAACATTACAAGAACTTATTACACATAACAGCAAATATATATCATGTTACAAACATTACAAATTAACATAAAAGCATTAAACATTACAGGAAAGAAAACCATCAAATATTGCAGGAAAGCATTATACATTATAGGAAGGCAATACAGATTAGAAGCATTAAACATTACATGAAGACATTAATCATTACATCAAGATAAGCATTAAACGTTGCAGAAAGTTATTCGTTTTCTTGTCTGGAGGATATCTCAAACACCGTTAATTATAACTGATTTCAACTTTATACAACAATACAATAATGCATTACACATTACACGTATTATCTATTACAGGATAGCATTAAATATTACACCGCATTAAACATTACATGAAAGCATTAACTAGTACAAGCATTAACCATTACATGAAAGCATAAACATTATAGGAAGCATTAAACATTACACGAAAGCATTAACTGTTACAAGCAGAAAAGCATTACATGTACAAGCATTAAACATTACATGAAAGCATTAACCGTTATAGAAAAGCATTAAACATTACAGGAAGCACTGAATATTACAAGCAATAAACATTACAGGAACACATTAACTATCACCGGAAAGTTGTTTCTAATATTCACAGTTATTCATTTTACGTTTTTGAATTTTGACAGATACCTGTATACTTTGGTTTTCATTGTTTAAGATCCAACTGTATTAATACGACCCAAGTGCCGGATAATTCCCGCTGTGGTTCTTCATTTTACATTCAAAACAATCATTATTACGATGACAATACATGGCGTAAGTGAAATATCATTCAGTTCTAGCCGCTACAACAAATCTCCATCTGAGGGTATAATATGGGCTTGCTTGGGGTAGGGATGATGTCATAACGCAACACTAATCTGTATTTATATACTGACGGTCAATGAATACGCACTGGGGGTAGGGATGATGTCATAACGCAACACTAAACTGTATTTATATAATGACGGTCAATGAAAACGCATTGGGGTAGAGATGATGTCATAACGCAACACTAATCTGTATTTTATATAAGGACGGTCAATGAAAACGCATTGGGGTAGGGATGATGTCATAACGCAACACTAATCTGTATTTATATACGGACGGTCAATGAATACGCATTGGGGTGGGGATGATGTCATAACGCAACACTAATCAGTATTTATATACGGACGGTCAATGAATACGCACTGGGGGTAGGGATGATGTCATAACGCAACACTAAACTGTATTTATATACTGACGGTCAATGAATACGCATTGGGGTGGGGATGATGTCATAACGCAACACTAATCAGTATTTATATACGGACGGTCAATGAATACGCACTGGGGGTAGGGATGATGTCATAACGCAACACTAATCTGTATTTATATACGGACGGTCAATGAATACGCACTGGGGGTAGGGATGATGTCATAACGCAACACTAATCTGTATTTATATACTGACGGTCAATGAATACGCACTGGGGGTAGGGATGATGTCATAACGCAACACTAATCTGTATTTATATACGGACGGTCAATGAAAACGCACTGGGGGTACGGATGGATGTCTTAACGCAACACTAATCAGTATTTATATAAGGACAGTCAATGAATACGCATTGGGGTAGGGATGATGTCATAACGCAACACTAATCTGTATTTATATAAGGACGGTCAATGAATACGCACTGGGGTAGGGATGATGTCATAACGCAACACTAATCAGTATTTATATACTGACGGTCAATGAAAACGCATTGGGGTAGGGATGATGTCATAACGCAGCACTAATCTGTATCTATATACTGACGGTCAATGAATACGCACTGGGGGTAGGGATGATGTCATGACGCAACACTAATCTGTATTTATATACAGACGGTCAATGAATACGCACTGGGGGTAGGGATGATGTCATAACGCAACACTAATCTGTATTTATATAAGGACGATCAATGAAAAACGCATTGGGGTAGGGATGATGTCATAACGCAGCACTAATCTGTATTTATATATGGATGGCCAATGAAAACGCATTGGGGTAGGGATGATGTCATAACGCAGCACTAATCTGTATCTATATACTGACGGTCAATGAATACGCACTGGGGGTAGGGATGATGTCATAACGCAACACTAATCTGTATTTATATAAGGACGGTCAATGAAAACGCATTGGGGTAGGGATGATGTCATAACGCAGCACTAATCCGTATTTATATATGGACGGCCAATGAAAACGCATTGGGGTAGGGATGATGTCATAACGCAACACTAATCAGTATTTATATACTGACGGTCAATGAATACGCATTGGGTAGGGATGATGTCATAACGCAACACTAATATGTATTTATATACTGACGGTCAATGAAAACGCATTGGGGTAGGGATGATGTCATAACGCAACACTAATCAGTATTTATATACTGACGGTCAATGAATACGCACTGGGGGTAGGGATGATGTCATAACGCAACACTAATCTGTATTTATATACTGACGGTCAATGAATACGCACTGGGGTAGGGATGATGTCATAACGCAACACTAATCAGTATTTATATACTGACGGTCAATGAATACGCACTGGGGGTAGGGATGATGTCATAACGCAACACTAATCTGTATTTATATACGGACGGTCAATGAATACGCACTGGGGGTAGGGATGATGTCATAACGCAACACTAAACTGTATTTATATACGGACGGTCAATGAAAACGCATTGGGGTAGGGATGATGTCATAACGCAACACTAATCTGTATTTATATAAGGACGGCCAATGAAAACGCATTGGGGTAGGGATGATGTCATAACGCAACACTAATCTGTATTTATATACTGACGGTCAATGAATACGCACTGGGGGTAGGGATGATGTCATAACGCAACACTAATCTGTATTTATATACGGACGGTCAATGAATACGCACTGGGGTAGGGATGATGTCATAACGCAACACTAATCAGTATTTATATACTGACGGTCAATGAATACGCACTGGGGGTAGGGATGATGTCATAACGCAACACTAATCAGTATTTATATACGGACGGTCAATGAATACGCACTGGGGGTAGGGATGATGTCATAACGCAACACTAATCTGTATTTATATACGGACGGTCAATGAATACGCACTGGGGGTAGGGATGATGTCATAACGCAACACTAATCTGTATTTATATACGGACGGTCAATGAATACGCACTGGGGGTAGGGATGATGTCATAACGCAACACTAATCTGTATTTATATACGGACGGTCAATGAATACGCACTGGGGGTAGGGATGATGTCATAACGCAACACTAATCAGTATTTATATACTGACGGTCAATGAATACGCACTGGGGGTAGGGATGATGTCATAACGCAACATTAATCTGTATTTATATACGGACGGTCAATGAATACGCACTGGGGGTAGGGATGATGTCATAACGCAACACTAAACTGTATTTATATACGGACGGTCAATGAAAACGCATTGGGGTAGGGATGATGTCATAACGCAACACTAATCAGTATTTATATACTGACGGTCAATGAATACGCACTGGGGGTAGGGATGATGTCATAACGCAACACTAAACTGTATTTATATACGGATGGTCAATGAAAACGCATTGGGGTAGGGATGATGTCATAACGCAACACTAATCTGTATTTATATACGGACGGTCAATGAATACGCACTGGGGTAGGGATGATGTCATAACGCAACACTAATCTGTATTTATATACTGACGGTCAATGAAAACGCATTGGGGTAGGGATGACGTCATAACGCAACACTAATCTGTATTTATATACGGACGGTCAATGAAAACGCATTGGGGTAGGGATGATGTCATAACGCAACACTAAACTGTATTTATATACGGACGGTCAATGAAAACGCACTGGGGGTAGGGATGATGTCATAACGCAACACTAAACTGTATTTATATACTGACGGTCAATGAATACGCACTGGGGGTAGGGATGATGTCATAACGCAACATTAATCTGTATTTATATACGGACGGTCAATGAATACGCACTGGGGGTAGGGATGATGTCATAACGCAACACTAAACTGTATTTATATACTGACGGTCAATGAATACGCACTGGGGGTAGGGATGATGTCATAACGCAACATTAATCTGTATTTATATACGGACGGTCAATGAATACGCACTGGGGGTAGGGATGATGTCATAACGCAACACTAAACTGTATTTATATACGGACGGTCAATGAAAACGCATTGGGGTAGGGATGATGTCATAACGCAACACTAATCAGTATTTATATACTGACGGTCAATGAATACGCACTGGGGGTAGGGATGATGTCATAACGCAACACTAAACTGTATTTATATACGGATGGTCAATGAAAACGCATTGGGGTAGGGATGATGTCATAACGCAACACTAATCTGTATTTATATACGGACGGTCAATGAAAACGCATTGGGGTAGGGATGATGTCATAACGCAACACTAATCTGTATTTATATACGGACGGTCAATGAATACGCACTGGGGGTAGGGATGATGTCATAACGCAACACTAAACTGTATTTATATACGGACGGTCAATGAAAACGCATTGGGGTAGGGATGATGTCATAACGCAACACTAATCTGTATTTATATAAGGACGGCCAATGAAAACGTATTGGGGTAGGGATGATGTCATAACGCAACACTAATCTGTATTTATATACTGACGGTCAATGAATACGCACTGGGGGTAGGGATGATGTCATAACGCAACACTAATCTGTATTTATATACGGACGGTCAATGAATACGCACTGGGGGTAGGGAAGATGTCATAACGCAACACTAAACTGTATTTATATACGGACGGTCAATGAAAACGCATTGGGGTAGGGATGATGTCATAACGCAACACTAATCTGTATTTATATAAGGACGGCCAATGAAAACGCATTGGGGTAGGGATGATGTCATAACGCAACACTAATCTGTATTTATATACTGACGGTCAATGAATACGCACTGGGGGTAGGGATGATGTCATAACGCAACACTAAACTGTATTTATATACGGACGGTCAATGAAAACGCATTGGGGTAGGGATGATGTCATAACGCAACACTAATCTGTATTTATATAAGGACGGTCAATGAAAACGCATTGGGGTAGGGATGATGTCATAACGCAACACTAATCTGTATTTATATAAGGACGGTCAATGAAAACGCATTGGGGTAGGGATGATGTCATAACGCAACACTAATCAGTATTTATATACTGACGGTCAATGAATACGCACTGGGGGTAGGGATGATGTCATAACGCAACACTAATCTGTATTTATATACGGACGGTCAATGAATACGCACTGGGGGTAGGGATGATGTCATAACGCAACACTAAACTGTATTTATATACGGACGGTCAATGAAAACGCATTGGGGTAGGGATGATGTCATAACGCAACACTAATCTGTATTTATATAAGGACGGTCAATGAAAACGCATTGGGGTAGGGATGATGTCATAACGCAACACTAATCTGTATTTATATACTGACGGTCAATGAATACGCACTGGGGGTAGGGATGATGTCATAACGCAACACTTAACTGTATTTATATACGGACGGTCAATGAAAACGCATTGGGGTAGGGATGATGTCATAACGCAACACTAATCTGTATTTATATAAGGACGGTCAATGAAAACGCATTGGGGTAGGGATGATGTCATAACGCAACACTAATCTGTATTTATATAAGGACGGTCAATGAAAACGCATTGAGGTAGGGATGATGTCATAATGCAGCACTAATCTGTATTTATATAAGGACGGTCAATGAAAACGCATTGGGGTAGGGATGATGTCATAACGCAACACTAATCTGTATTTATATAAGGACGGTCAATGAAAACGCATTGGGGTAGGGATGATGTCATAACGCAGCACTAATCTGTATTTATATAAGGACGGTCAATGAAAACGCATTGGGGTAGGGATGATGTCATAACGCAACACTAATCTGTATTTATATAAGGACGGTCAATGAAAACGCATTGGGGTAGGGATGATGTCATAACGCAACACTAAACTGTATTTATATACTGACGGTCAATGAAAACGCATTGGGGTAGGGATGATGTCATAACGCAACACTAATCTGTATTTATATAAGGACGGTCAATGAAAACGCATTGGGGTAGGGATGATGTCATAACGCAACACTAATCTGTATTTATATAAGGACGGTCAATGAAAACGCATTGGGGTAGGGATGATGTCATAACGCAACACTAATCTGTATTTATATAAGGACGGTCAATGAAAACGCATTGGGGTAGGGATGATGTCATAACGCAACACTAATCTGTATTTATATACTGACGGTCAATGAAAACGCATTGGTGTAGGGATGATGTCATAACGCAACACTAATCTGTAATAATATACGGAAGGTCAATGAAAACGCACTGGGGTAGGGATGATGTCATAACGCAGCACTAATCTGTATTTATATACTGACGGTCAATGAATACGCATTGGGGTAGGGATGATGTCATAACGCAACACTAATCTGTATTTATATAAGGACGGTCAATGAAAACGCATTGGGGTAGGGATGATGTCATAACGCAACACTAATCTGTATTTATATAAGGACGGTCAATGAAAAAACATTGGGGTAGGGATGATGTCATAACGCAACACTAATCTGTAATTATATACGGACGGCCATGAAAACGCATGCATTGGGGTAGAGATGATGTCATAACGCAACACTAATCTGTTATTATATACGGACGGTCAATGAAAACGCATTGGGGTAGAGATGATGTCATAACGCAACACTAATCTGTAATTATATACTGACGTTCAATGAAAACGCACCAGTGGATGTTATTGGAGATACATTTTATTACTAAAGTAATTTATAATAACTTAGTAGGTGAATAATTTGAAATTGAAGGATAGTAATTAACAGCTGCAAACACTGATTGTCTCAGAATTCATAAACATGGTGTATAGTGATCAACTAAAGGCACATGGGTAAAAAAACCAAGAGTCACATATCTTAATACCGGGTATGTCCAACCGTTTAACCTTTCCTAGGAAATCGATACATCATCCCAACGTCAGGTTATTCCAGCAATATAACGTCACTTGTAGCTCTGAGAGTGGCCTGTCGTTATCTCGCTCTTAATGTAAACGGGTATTCAAATACTGTAATTAATAACAAATAACTTAACACTATAGACCTGTTGAATGTTTTAGGTTCGACTGCATGATAAAACGTTTTAAAATGTTTATTCATTTTCTTAAGATGTCAGTTTCCGGGAGGAAAGCAAGTCAGCTAAGCGCATCGTTATCGGCAGAGTCGGAGGAGGTGTTTGAATTCTACTGCCACCTGTGTAGTCAGGAAGGACAACATCTAGAAGCCCATGGGTACTGTGTGGACTGCCAACACCATCTGTGTGCACCATGCTACAAGTACCACTGCCGACCATTACCGACCAAGAACCATGTTCTTCTGGACAAAACAAGTATGCCGAAAATGAATCTGCCTACCAAATCCAAGGACATGTGCACTGGTATATGTCCTAATCATCAAGGTAGGATTGTTGAATACTTTTGCGAGCAACATGAATGTTTTGGATGCAGCGTCTGCATGACAACCGGACATAGACGTTGTGATGACGTCACCTTTATACCGGATATAGCATCGTCGGCTGCAAGCAAACGAGAATATTCAGAAATGCAAATGGCATTGAACGGCTTTTCAAATGGGTTCCACAATAATTTAAGAAAGTCTAAAGAAAATATTTCTGTATTTGACCGGGTCCATTCTCAAGCAATTGATTGCATTAGGGAATTTCGGAAGAAGATGAACAGCTTTTTCGATGAACTTGAAAACAAAATAATTGCAAAGGCAAACAAGTTCAAGGATGACAATACGAAAGTTATAAACATGGTCACAGATACAAGTAACATGATGATACAGGAGATTAAAAAACTGACCTCTGACCTTGATAATCTGCACCAATCAGATCAAAACTGCCAACTATTTGTTGAAATGAAAAATGCAAAGAGTAAACTGCAATCTTACAAAGACAGCCTCATCAAAATTGAGACTGAGAACACATTGAAGAAGTACCGATTTAAGCCGGATAATAAGCTCGTAGAATTGATGAAAAGTATTGACATCATTGGGTATATGATAAAAGACACTACGAAAAACAAAACAACGCCGGTTGGTGAGATCAACGTTAAACAAAACAGTGACTCTAAATTCTGTTGCATAAGTGGATGCATCGTACTGACAAGTGGTCAACTTGTACTAGCTGATCAAGAAAACATGAAAGTTAAATTGTTCCATACGAAACAAGGTGGGTTTATAACTAAACTGAAAGTTAAATTGTTCCTTACGAAACCAGGTGGGTTTATAACTGAACTGTTGCTAAAATCAAACACTGTGGATTTGACAGAGGTCAGCGAATGTCAAATAGCAGTGACAATGCCTAGACAACAGAAGATTCAGCTGATAAATGTGTCGGACTCCTTGTCTCTGGACCGTGAGATTAAAGTCGACGGCAAATGTGCTGGAATTGTCTATAGCAAGCGGCGGTTAATCGTGTCATTCATCAACCCGGGTAAGATACAAATACTTAGCTTCCAAGGACGAGTGCTACAGAATATTGCGACAGATGACAACGGGGAGCAGTTATTTAGCAAACCATTCAACATTGCCATCAACCCAGATCATACTACGTTATACGTGTCTGACGAAGGTAAACATACGGTGACCAGTCTGACAATGGACGGCAAGATGACGAGCGTCTACAAGGACGACGACATGGAGGGCCCTGCAGGTCTGACAGTGGCTGCTGACGGTACCGTATTCGTCTGTGGGAAGGCTTCTCAAAACATACACCAGTTGACGGCTGACTGCAACAAGATTCGAGTAGTATTGTCCACAGACGATGGGGTGATATATCCATATCCACGGTCAATTAGTTACTGCGACAGAGATGATAGGATATATGTCAGTAGTAATAACCAAGCGAATTGTTACATGATTAAAGTGTTTCAATTATAATAGTAGGGAGGTGTATAGGCATCATGGGTGACAACGTGAGTCAATTGAGGATAATGTACATGAGTGCAAGTATATTATTGAATTTATTGAAAGAGTTGGCAAATATGAGTTAATGCGCCGACTAGGTGAGCATCATTCTTTTCCTGTTTGCCAAACGAGTGATTGGCTGAGTCTTTACAACTTGTGAAGTATACATATGTTTATACTATCGGAAATTTAACAAGTTTCAGCTGACTGCAACAAGGTTCGTTTAGTAGTGTCCAGGGAAGATGGAGTAAAATATCCATTTTCAGGTAGTTACTGCGACAGTGAAAAAAGGGTTTATACTAGCAATAAGCAGACATTTCGCACACATAAATAACGTATTTCAGTTATGACCTAGAGGGTAAAACAAAGTGGAAATATATATGGGCACCACGGTTTAATCTGAATTCGGGTGAAATGAAAATTACAAAAAGCATTCTGGATGTGTGAAATAACTTTAAACATCATGAACTGAAAATTAGACAAAAGCAATTTGAATTCAAGAATTTTTGGACTTGTGTCTTTCCCTCCCACTTACCCAAAGAAAGCAAATTCGCTCTATATCATACTCTAATGTATGTCTGTGGTTCGCACATATGGCTGCATAAAGAGCTTGATATCACAAAGCCATGAAATAACATGTTCAAACAAACACGTGTTTATGGCGGGATGTTACTGAGTATGAGCTTTAAGAATATCAGAATGATATATATGTTTATTGTAAGCAATGTCAGTATGATATAAGTGTGTGTATTGTAATCAATGTCAGTATGATATCAGTGTGTATTGTAATCAATGTTAGTATGATATCAGTGTGTGTACTGTAATCAGTGTCAGTATGATATCAGTGTGTGTATTGTAATCAATGTCAGTATGATATCAGTGGGTATTGTAATCAATGTCAGTATGATATCAGTGTGTGTATTGTAATCAGTGTCAGTATGATGCCAGGGTGTATTGTAATCAATTTCAGTATGATGCCAGGGTGTATTTTAATCAATGTCAGAATGATATCAAGGTGTATTGTAATCAATGTCAGTATGATATCAGTTTGTATTGTAATCAGTGTCAGAATGATATCAGGGTTATTTTAATTCATGTCAGTATGATATCAGTGCGTATTGTAATCAGTGTCAGTATGATATCAGTGTGTATTGTAATCAATGTCAGTATGATATCAGGGTGTATTGTTATCAGTTTCAGTATGATATCAGTGTGTATTGTAATCAGTGTCACTATCATATTATGTTGTATTTTATTTGTTTTTTTGTATGGTGTTTTACGTCATTTTCAACACATGTCAGGTTATATATGACGGTCGATGTTTTTGTGTTGGAGTTTCCTGGGTAGAACCAGTACTGTACACCTCCCGCCATCCGTAAGAATCGACACTTTCTCACGTACAATTCGAACTCTCAGTGGGATTTATGGTGTATTGTAATCAGTGTCAGCGTGATATCAGTGTGTATTATGATCAGTGTCAGAATGTAATCAGGTGGTATTGTTATCAGTGTCAGCGTGATATCAGGGGGTATTGTAATCAGTGTCAGCGTGATATTAGGGGGTATTGTAATCTATGTCAGTATGATATCAGGGGGTATTGTAATCTATGTCAGAATGATATCAGGGGGTATTGTAATCTATGTCAGAATGATATCAGTGTGTATTGTAATCAGTGTCAGAATGATATCAGGGGGTATTTTAATCAGTGTCAGCGTGATATCAGGGGGTATTGTAATCTATGTCAGAATGATATCAGTGTGTATTGTAATCAGTGTCAGAATGATATCAGGGTGTATTGTAATCAGTGTCAGTATGATATCAGGGTGTATTGTAATCAATGTCAGTATGATATCAGGGGGGTATTGTAATCTATGTCAGAATGATATCAGGGTGTATTGTAATCAGTGTCAGAATGATATCAGGGGATATTGTAATCAGTATCAGAATGATATCAGTGTGCATTGTAATCTATGTCAGAATGATATCAGGGTGTATTGTAATCAGTGTCAGAATGATAGCACAGTGTATTGTAATACATGTCAGAATGATAGGGTGTATTGTAGCCGATGCCATAATGATATCCATGTGTATTGTAGCCGATGTCATAATGATATATGGATGTATTGTAATCGATGTCAGAATGATATCAGGGTGTATTGTAATCGATGTCGGAATGATATCAGTGCGTATTGAATATATGTCAGAATTATATCCGGGTAAATTGTAGCCGATGTCATAATGATATCCGGGTGTATTGTAGCCGATGTCAGAATGATATCCGGGTGTATTTTAGGCGATGCAAGAATGATATCAGGGTGAATTGTAACCGATGTCAGAATGATGTCAGGTATATGGTAACAGTAATCGATTTCAGAATGCAATTAGGGTATATTGTAACCAATGTCAGAATGATATCAGGTGTATTGTAAACGATGTCAGGTGTATTGTAATCGATTTCAGAATGCAATTAGGGTATATTGTAACCAGTGTCAGAATGATATCAGGTGTATTGTAATCGATGTCAGAATGATACCCACTATAATGAAACTTCATTTGTACATTGCCCTTGATGAGAGGAGGCATTCTTTTGTTTTGGGGTCAGCAGGTCTACTGTTAAGGTCGTCGTGAACTAATATGGAAGTACGCATTCTTCGCGATAACTTCGAAACAAATAAAACCAACATTCATGAATCATCACAAGTAAATGTTCCTTGGTGAAAGGAGAAACGCTTTTGCTTTTGGGATCAGTCGGTCAAAGGTCGTGGTCGCCATAACTTTTGACGTAAGGTCATGCTCGACATGACCTTATATGACATATGCATTTTGGGCGATAACTTCAAAGGCATAATATCAATGCTCACGAAATTTCTTTGGTACATTGCCCTTATTCGAATGTCAAACCTTATTGCTTTACCGTCAATCTGTCAAAACTAAAGGTCGTTGATCTCGTATGAAACTACACATGCCGCGCGATAACTCAGTCAATATAACACATATTGCCATTTGTGAAAGGAGGAATACTACTGTTTTTGGGGTTAGTAGATCAAAGGTCAAAGTCACAATAACTTTATTAGTCTAGATCATCTGCGACTCTTGCTTATTTTCAAGACAAACGTCTAGAACAGTCCTCCTGAACAAAGTTTTATTTTTACCGATACCCTGGTATCGTTTCTGATTGGTCAATGGAAACATCAGTACTTATATACGGACGGTCAATGAAAACGCATTGGGGTAGGGATGATGTCATAACGCAACACTAATCTGTATTTATATACGGACGGACAATGTAAACGCATTAGGGTAGGGATGTCATAACGCAACACTAATCTGTATTTATATACAGACGGTCAATGAAAACGCATTAGGGTAGGGATGATGTCATAACGCAACACTAATCTGTATTTATATACGGACTGTCAATGAAAACGCATTAGGGTAGGGATGATGTCATAACGCAACACTAATCTGTATTTATATACGGACGGCCAATGAAAACGCATTGGGGTAGGGATGATGTCATAACGCAACACTAATCTGTATTTATATACGGACGGCCAATGAAAACGCATTGGGGTAGGGATGATGTCATAACGCAACACTAATCTGTATTTATATACGGACTGTCAATGAAAACGCATTAGGGTAGGGATGATGTCATAACGCAACACTAATCTGTATTTATATACGGACGGCCAATGAAAACGCATTGGGGTAGGGATGATGTCATAACGCAACACTAATCTGTATTTATATACTGACGGTCAATGAAAACGCTTTGGGGTAGGGATGATGTCATAACGCAACACTAATCTGTATTTATATACTGACGGCCAATGAAAACGCATTGGGGTAGGGATGATGTCATAACGCAACACTAATCTGTATTTATATACGGACGGTCAATGAAAACGCATTAGGGTAGGGATGATGTCATAACGCAACACTAATCTGAATTTATATACGGACTGTCAATGAAAACGCATTAGGGTAGGGATGATGTCATAACGCAACTCTAATCTGTATTTATATACGGACGGTCAATGAAACGCATTGGTGTAGGGATGATGTCATAACGCAACACTAATCTGTATTTATATACTGGCCGACAATGAATACGCATTAGGGTAGGGATGATGTCATAACGCAACACTAATCTGTATTTATATACGGACGGTCAACGAAAACGCACTAGGGTAGGGATGATGTCATAACGCAACACTAATCTGAATTTATATACGGACTGTCAATGAAAACGCATTAGGGTAGGGATGATGTCATAACGCAACTCTAATCTGTATTTATATACGGACGGTCAATGAAACGCATTGGTGTAGGGATGATGTCATAACGCAACACTAATCTGTATTTATATACTGGCCGACAATGAATACGCATTAGGGTAGGGATGATGTCATAACGCAACACTAATCTGTATTTATATACGGACGGTCAACGAAAACGCACTAGGGTAGGGATGATGTCATAACGCAACACTAATCTGTATTTATATACGGACGGCCAATGAAAACGCATTGGGGCAGGGATGATGTCATAACGCAACTCTAATCTGTATTTATATACGAACTGTCAATGAAAACGCACTGGGGTAGGGATGACGTCATAACGCAACACTAATCTGTATTTATATACGGACGGTCAATAAAAACGCATTGTGGTAGGGATGATGTCATAACGCAACACTAATCTGTATTTATATACTGACCGTCAATGAATACGCACTAGGGTAGGGATGATGTCATAACGCAACACTAATCTGTATTTATATACGGACGGTCAATGAAAACGCATTGGGGTAGGGATGATGTCATAACGCAACACTAATCTGTATTTATATACGGACGGTCAATGAAAACGCATTGGGGTAGGGATGATGTCATAACGCAACACTAATCTGTATTTATATACGGACGGTCAATGAAAACGCATTGGGGTAGGGATGATGTCATAACGCAACACTAATCTGTATTTATATACGGACTGTCAATGAAAACGCATTGGGGTAGGGATGATGTCATAACGCAACACTAATCTGTATTTATATACGGACGGTCAATGAAAACGCACTGGGGTAGGGATGATGTCATAACGCAACACTAATCTGTATTTATATACGGACGGTCAATGAAAACGCATTAGGGTAGGGATGATGTCATAACGCAACACTAATCTGTATTTATATACGGACGGTCAATGAAAACGCATTAGGGTAGGGATGATGTCATAACGCAACACTAATCTGTATTTATATACGGACGGTCAATGAAAATGCACTGGGGTAGGGATGATGTCATAACGCAACACTAATCTGTATTTATATACGGACGGTCAATGAAAACGCATTAGGGTAGGGATGATGTCATAACGCAACACTAATCTGTATTTATATACGGACGGTCAATAAAAACGCATTGGGGTAGGGATGACGTCATAACGCAACACTAATCTGTATTTATATACGGACGGTCAATGAAAACGCATTGGGGTAGGGATGATGACATAACGCATCACTAATCTGTAATTATATACGGACGGTCAATGAAAACGCATTGGGGTAGGGATGATGTCATAAGGCAACACTAATCTGTAATTATATACGGACGGTCAATAAAAACGCATTGTGGTAGGGATGATGTCATAACGCAACACTAATCTGTATTGATATACTGACGGTCAATGAAAACGCACTGGGGTAGGGATGATGTTATAACGCAACACTTATCTGTATTTATATTATTTATATACGGACGGTCAATAAAAACGCATTTGGGTAGGGATGGTGTCATAACGCAACTCTAATCTGTATTTATATACGGACGGACAATGTAAACGCATTAGGGTAGGGATGATGTCATAACGCGACACTAATCTGTATTTATATACGGACGGCCAATGAAAACGCATTGTGGTAGGGATGATGTCATAACGCAACACTAATCTGTATTTATATACGGACGGCCAATGAAAACGCATAGGGGCAGGGATGATGTCATAACGCAACTCTAATCTGTATTTATATACGAACTGTCAATGAAAACGCACTGGGGTAGGGATGACGTCATAACGCAACACTAATCTGTATTTATATACGGACGGTTTATAAAAACGCATTGTGGTAGGGATGATGTCATAACGCAACACTAATCTGTATTTATATACGGACGGTCAATGAAAACGCACTGGGGTAGGGATGATGTGATAACGCAACACTAATCTGTATTTATATACGGACGGTCAATGCAAACGCATTTGGGTAGGGATGGTGTCATAACGCAACTCTAATCTGTATTTATATACGGACGGACAATGTAAACGCATTAGGGTAGGGATGATGTCATAAAGCGACACTAATCTGTATTTATATACGGACGGTCAATGCAAACGCATTAGGGTAGGGATGGTGTCATAACGCAACTCTAATCTGTATTTATATACGGACGGCCAATGAAAACGCATTGGGGTAGGGATGATGTCATAACGCAACACTAATCTGTATTTATATACGGACGGTCAATAAAAACGCATTGTGGTAGGGATGATGTCATAACGCAACACTAATCTGTATTTATATACGGACGGTCAATGAAAACGCATTGGGGTAGGGATGACGTCATAACGCAACACTAATCTGTATTTATATACGGACGGTCAATAAAAACGCATTGTGGTAGGGATGATGTTATAACGCAACATTAATCTGTATTTATATACGGACGGTCAATGAAAACGCACTGGGGTAGGGATGATGTCATAACGCGACACTAATCTGTATTTATATACGGACGGTCAATGAAAACGCATTGGGGTAGGGATGACGTCATAACGCAACACTAATCTGTATTTATATACGGACGGTCAATGAAAACGCATTGGGGTAGGGATGATGTCATAACGCAACACTAATCTGTATTTATATACGGACGGTCAATGAAAACGCACTGGGGTAGGGATGATGTCATAACGCGACACTAATCTGTATTTATATATGGACTGTCAATGAAAACGCATTAGGGTAGGGATGATGTCATAACGCAGCACTAATCCGTATTTATATACGGACGGTCAATGAAAACGCATTAGGGTAGGGATGATGTCATAACGCAACACTAATCTGTATTTATATACGGACGGTCAATGAAAACGCATTAGGGTAGGGATGATGTCATAACGCAACATTAATCTGTATTTATATACGGACGGTCAATGAAAACGCACTGGGGTAGGGATGATGTCATAACGCGACACTAATCTGTATTTATATATGGACTGTCAATGAAAACGCATTAGGGTAGGGATGATGTCATAACGCAGCACTAATCCGTATTTATATACGGACGGTCAATGAAAACGCATTAGGGTAGGGATGATGTCATAACGCAACACTAATCTGTAATTATATACGGACGGTCAATGAAAACGCACTGGGGTAGGGATGATGTGATAACGCAACACTAATCTGTATTTATATACGGACGGTCAATGCAAACGCATTTGGGTAGGGATGGTGTCATAACGCAACTCTAATCTGTATTTATATACGGACGGACAATGTAAACGCATTAGGGTAGGGATGATGTCATAAAGCGACACTAATCTGTATTTATATACGGACGGTCAATGCAAACGCATTAGGGTAGGGATGGTGTCATAACGCAACTCTAATCTGTATTTATATACGGACGGCCAATGAAAACGCATTGGGGTAGGGATGATGTCATAACGCAACACTAATCTGTATTTATATACGGACGGTCAATAAAAACGCATTGTGGTAGGGATGATGTCATAACGCAACACTAATCTGTATTTATATACGGACGGTCAATGAAAACGCATTGGGGTAGGGATGACGTCATAACGCAACACTAATCTGTATTTATATACGGACGGTCAATAAAAACGCATTGTGGTAGGGATGATGTTATAACGCAACATTAATCTGTATTTATATACGGACGGTCAATGAAAACGCACTGGGGTAGGGATGATGTCATAACGCGACACTAATCTGTATTTATATACGGACGGTCAATGAAAACGCATTGGGGTAGGGATGACGTCATAACGCAACACTAATCTGTATTTATATACGGACGGTCAATGAAAACGCATTGGGGTAGGGATGATGTCATAACGCAACACTAATCTGTATTTATATACGGACGGTCAATGAAAACGCACTGGGGTAGGGATGATGTCATAACGCGACACTAATCTGTATTTATATATGGACTGTCAATGAAAACGCATTAGGGTAGGGATGATGTCATAACGCAGCACTAATCCGTATTTATATACGGACGGTCAATGAAAACGCATTAGGGTAGGGATGATGTCATAACGCAACACTAATCTGTATTTATATACGGACGGTCAATGAAAACGCATTAGGGTAGGGATGATGTCATAACGCAACATTAATCTGTATTTATATACGGACGGTCAATGAAAACGCACTGGGGTAGGGATGATGTCATAACGCGACACTAATCTGTATTTATATATGGACTGTCAATGAAAACGCATTAGGGTAGGGATGATGTCATAACGCAGCACTAATCCGTATTTATATACGGACGGTCAATGAAAACGCATTAGGGTAGGGATGATGTCATAACGCAGCACTAATCCGTATTTATATACGGACGGTCAATGAAAACGCATTAGGGTAGGGATGATGTCATAACGCGACACTAATCTGTATTTATATATGGACTGTCAATGAAAACGCATTAGGGTAGGGATGATGTCATAACGCAACACTAATCTTTATTTATATACGGACGGTCAATGAAAACGCATTGGGGTAGGGATGATGTCATAAGGCAACACTAATCTGTATTTATATACTGACGGTCAATGAAAACGCACCAGTGTATTTTCTGGGAGGTACATTTTATTACTAAAGTAATTTATAATAACTTAGTGAATAATTTGAAATTGAAGGATAGTAATTAACAGATGCAAACACTGATTGTCTCAGAATTCATAAACATGTTGTATAGTGATCAACTCAAGTCACATGTGTAAAAAACAAAAGTAACATAACTTAATACCGGGTATGTCCAACCGTTTTACCGTTCCTAGGAAATCGATATATCATCCCGACGTCACGTTACAATCTCTACCCAGAGTACACTCGTTCCTCATTTGACTCTGTCAACGTCAAAGAAAGTAGGGCGAACGGTTAGGTCGCGTAATTATTCAAAAAAGTTATGACGATGTTTATAATAAATCCTTTGGCGTGATCTGCAAAGATAACATATAGATCTATATTAACATGATTAAATAATTTCAATTTTACGGGCATTTAAATACTCTAATAAATAAACATAAATATAATGTAACAATATATTCACTAAATGCTTCAGTTTTAACTGAATGGTAAACAGTTTAAAATGTGCGATTCACATTTGATCATTTTAGGTTGCAATAAAGATGTCTGTTCCGGGAAGAAAAGCTAACCAACTGAGCAAATCGTTATCTGCAGAGTCGGGGAATCTGTTTGAATTCTATTGCCACCCGTGTAGTCAGGAAGGACAGCATCTAGAAGCCCATGGGTACTGTGTGGACTGCCAACACCATCTGTGTCAGACATGCTACAAGTACCACTGCCGACCATTACCGACCAAGAACCATGTTCTTCTGGACAAAACCAGTATGCCGAAAACGAAGCAGCCAGCCAAATCCAAGGACATGTGTACTGATTTATGTCCTTATCATCAAGGTAGGATTGTTGAATACTTTTGCGAGCAACATGAATGTTTTGGATGCAGCGTCTGTATGACAACTGGACATAGACGCTGTGATGGCGTCACCTTTATACCGGATATAGCATCGTCGGCTGCGAGCAAACGAGAATATTCAGAAATGCAGACGGCTTTGAACGCCGTTTCAAAAGGTTTTCATGACAATTTGAGGAAGTCTAAACAAAATGTCCTAGTATTTGATAGGGTCCATTCTCAAGCAATTGATTGCATTAGGGATTGTCGGAAGAAGATGAACAGTTTTTTTGATAAACTTGAAAACAACATAATTGCAAAGGCAAACAAACTCAAGGATGACAATACGAAAGTTACAAACCTGGTCATAGATACAAGTAACACAATGATTAACGAGATTGAGAAATTGACCTCTGACCTTGATAAGCTGCACCAACAAGATAACAACTGCCAAATGTTTGTTGAAATGAAAAAATCGAAGAGTAAACTGCAATCTTACAAAGACAGCCTCATAAAGATGGAGAATGACATCACATTGAAGAAGTACGCGTTTAAACCGGAAAATAAACTCGCAGAAATGATGCAAAGCATTGAAAGCATTGGGGAGCTATATACGATAAAAGACACTACGAACTCCAAAGCCACGCCGGTTGGTGAGATCAACGTTAAACAAAACACTGACTCCGAAAAATGTGGCATAACTGGATGCATCGTACTGACCAGTGGTCAACTTGTCCTAGCTGATCAAGCAAACATGAAAGTTAAATTGTTCAATACGAAACAAGGTGGGTTCATAACTGAACTGTTGCTACCATCAATACCACGTGATGTGACAGAGGTCAGCGAATGTCAAATAGCAGTGACACTGCCACGTCAACAGAAGATTCTGCTGATAAACGTGTCGGACTCCTTGTCTCTGGACCGCGAGATTAAAGTCGACGGTAACTGTTTTGGAATTGTCTATAGCAAGCAGAGGTTAATCGTGTCATTCGTAAACCCGGATAAGATACAAATACTTAGCTTTCAAGGACGTGTGTTACAGAATATTGCGACAGACAAAAACGGTGACCAGTTATTTAGCAAACCCTATAGCATAGCCATCAACCCAGATCATACTACGTTATACGTGTCAGACTATGATAAACATACGGTGACCAGTCTGACAATGGACGGCAAGGCGACGAGCGTCTACAAGGACGACGACCTGAAGGGCCTTGCAGGTCTGACTGTGGCTGCTGACGGTACCGTATTCGTCTGTGGGAGAGATTCTCACAACATTAACCAGCTGACGGCTGACTGCAACAAGATTCGGGTAGTATTGTCCAAGGAAGATGGGGTGATATTTTCAGTGTCAATTAGTTACTGCAACAGTGAAGATAAAGTATATGTATGCAATAATAGCGCAGCAAACTCTAACATGATCAAAGTTTTTCAGTTATAACAGGAAAGAGGTGAATGGGCATCATGGGTGCAACGTTGATAAATAGAGGATAATATATGAGTGCCTTTGTATTATTGAATTTATTGAAAAAGTTGGCAAATATGATTTAACGCGACGCTTCAATTAAATGTGAGCATCATACTTTTAATTTTTGAAGACGAATTTTAATGCATGTCATATAACTTCAGAAAGTGGTTTCAATGTGACGTCATTGACGTACGTCAAGTTATACCGCTATTGTATTATTACAGATTATAACGCACTCAGGAATGTCATGTATTCTAATTGGCTAATTGTCATTACAACTTGTGACCTATAAATATGTATATACTCTCGCAAATTGAACACGGTTAAGCATATGTATATACTCTCGCAAATTGAACACGGTTAAGCTGACTGCAACAAGTTTCGGGTAGTAGTGTCCAGGGAAGATGGAGTGAAACATTGGCAGTTAGTTACTGGGACAGTGAAAATAGGGTTTATGATAGAAATAAGCAGACATTTCGCACACATTTAAATCAACGTATGTCAGTTATGACCTGGATTACGTGCTCTCCCTTTAATTCCATTTAGCGACTGGAAAGTTTATATTAGCAGGATTTTATAACGGATATTTCGACAATAAAACACGTTTAAAAACGTTCTTTCTGAAAAATGCGATAACCTGTTACAAATTACAATATACAAACTTTTTAAGCCGAAATTAAGGTTTATTTTATACCCCAGCCAACCCCGTTTTCGCTTTTTGTAAAAGGGGATGGATGGGGTATGAAAGTTAATACTTGGACAACGTAATGTGGACGGAAAGACAATGTGGGGAAATATATATGGGCAACACGGTTTAATCCGAATTCGGGTGAATGGAAATTATAAAGAGCACTCATACTGGATGTGAGAAATAATTTAAAAATCATGAACTTAAAATGATAAAAACAAGCTGAATTCAAGAATGTGCCGACTTGTGTCTTTCCCTCCCTCTTACCCAAAGAAAGCAAGTTTTCGCTATACCTATATCATATTCTAATGCATGTCTATGGTTCGCACATCGGGTTACATAACAAGCTTGATATCACAAAGGCATGTTAAATGAAATAAAAAATGTATCAATGCTAAAAACATTTCATAGAGGAATGTTTTTACATGTTTAAACAAACACGTGTTTATGGTGGTATGTTACTGAGTATGAGCTATAAAATATCAGAATGATATCAGGGTGTATTGTAATCAATGATCGTATGATATCAGGGTGCAAAAGTCTTTATTTGGCGGTGACTCACGGCCATTTCGTCAAGGTCATCAGGTGGGTGGCATAATGATATCCGGGTGTATTGTAATTGATGTCAAAATGATATCCGGGTGTATTGCAGCCGATGTCAGAATGATATCATGTTGTCTTGTAATCTATGTATAAATGATATATATGTGTATTGTAATCAATATCAGTATAATATCAGGGTGTATTGTAATCAAAATCAGTATAATATCAGGGTGTATTGTAATCAATGTCAGTTTGATATCAGTGTGTATTGTAATCAATGTCAGTATGATATCAGGGTGTGTATTGTAATCAGTGTCAGTATGATATCAATGTGTATTGTAATCAATGTCAGTATGCTATTAGCTTGTATTGTATTCAGAGTCAGAATGATGTCAGTGTGTGTATTGTAGTCAATGTCAGTATGATATCAGTGTGTGTACTGTAATCTATGTCAGTATGATATCAGTGTGTATTGTAATCAATGTCAGTATGATATTAGTGTGTGTATTGTAATCAATGTCAGTATGATATCAGTGTGTATTGTTATCAATGTCAGCATGATATTAGTGTGTGTATTATAATTAATGTCAGTATGATATCAGTGTGTATATTGTAATCTATGTCAGTATGATATCAGTGTGTATTGTAATCAATGTCAGTATGATATCAGTGTGTGTATTGTAGTCAATGTCAGTATGATATCAGTGTGTGTACTGTAAGCTATGTCAGTATGATATCAGTGTGTATTGTAATCAATGTCAGTATGATATTAGTGTGTGTATTGTAATCAATGTCAGTATGATATCAGTGTGTATTGTTATCAATGTCAGCATGATATTAGTGTGTGTATTATAATTAATGTCGGTATGATATCAGTGTGTATATTGTAATCTATGTCAGTATGATATCAGTGTGTATTGTTATCAATGTCAGCATGATATTAGTGTGTGTATTATAATTAATGTCAGTATGATATCAGTGTGTATATTGTAATCTATGTCAGTATGATATCAGTGTGTATTGTAATCAATGTCAGTATGATATCAGTGTGTGTATTGTAGTCAATGTCAGTATGATATCAGTGTGTGTACTGTAATCTATGTCAGTATGATATCAGTGTGTATTGTAATCAATGTCAGTATGATATTAGTGTGTGTATTGTAATCAATGTCAGTATGATATCAGTGTGTATTGTTATCAATGTCAGCATGATATTAGTGTGTGTATTATAATTAATGTCGGTATGATATCAGTGTGTATATTGTAATCTATGTCAGTATGATATCAGTGTGTATTGTAATCAATGTCAGTATGATATCAGTGTGTACTGTAATCAATGTCAGTATGATATCAGTGTGTATTGTAATCAATGTCAGAATGATATCAGGGTGTATTGTAATCAATGTCAGTATGATATCAGGGTGCAAAAGTCATCATTTGGCGGTGACTCTCGGCCATTTCGTCAAGGTCATCAGGTGGGTGGCGATTCAAGGCCACATCTCAAATGTCATCAGATGGGCGGCGATTCGCGGCCACTTCGCTAAGGTCATCAGGTGGGCGGCGATTCCAGGCCACTTCGCCAAGGTAATCATATGGCAAAGATTCACGGTCGAAGTCAGGTGGGCGGAGATTCACGGTCATTTAGACAAGGTCATCAGGTGGTAGCGATTCATGGCCATTTCACCAAGGTCGTGGTTCATAGACCCTTCGCAAAGGTCATCGTGTGGGGTGGTTCAAGGCCACTTTGCCACGGTCATCAGGTGTCGGTGATAGGAATCCACTTCACCGAGTTGGATCGATGGCCAGTGATTCACAGTAACGTCGACAAGGTCATCAGGTGGCGATTACGGCCATTTTGCCAAGGTCATATTCAAGACCAATTCGCCATGATCACCATGTTGACGGCAATTCAAGGTCACTTCGCATAGGTCATCAGGTGGGTCCACGTACAATTAGCCAAGGTCATCAGGTGGCTCTGCTTCACGGCCACCTAGCCAAAGTGATCAGGTGGGCGGCGATTCCCAGAAACTTAGCCTGGGTTATCAGATGACGGACATTAACGGTCATTCGTCAATGTCATCAGGTAGCGGTGATTCACTGCCACTTTGCCAAGGCCATCAGGTTTACTTTGATTCACAGCCATTTCGCCGAGGTCATCAGCTGGGCGGTGATTCACGGCCATTTGTCCTGTTCATTATGCAAAAGCGTAACAGAAGTACATATAAATTGTACATATCCAGAGACGTAATTAAGAAGTAGTGTTTGGGCACTTGCTCAAATGCCATGATCTCGTATGACACAAGGTCAAGCTGCCAAATCTCGTTCTTCAATTTCTCGTCTTATATCTCAGTCAGAAAGGAAATACTAATATCACTACACACAGGATCATTCTCCTAAATTTGAGACCAGTCGCAGACTCCTGCTGTTAAAAATATATACAGGTATAGCTTTCAGCAAAACTACAACAACAACAGGAAATAGCATAAAATAGGACTATAGTAGGACATAAGATTTTTTAGTAACCTGTATTGACATTGTTAGCAAACATAGGTATTTTCTGGAAATACCATTACTTTCTACGCACAATTGTCTTTAAATCGAGATCATTTGCAGACTATTGCTTTAAGAAATAACAATTTCTATAGAATGACCATTGAAAGTGCATAGCTGACATTTCGAGTATTTTCTATCCGAAATCATACATTGCAATTATCTGGTTTATTATCACTGATATAATATCTAAATAAAATATTGCTAAAACTAAGAACATGCTTAACATTTAATCTGTTTATATACTCATCGAGGGATTGACACACTCTTTACTGAGTGAAAATGAATAATTATGAAACACTGAGTGAAAATAAATAATTATGAAACACTCTACGGAGTGAAAATAAATAATTATGAAACACTCTACTGAGCGATAATAAATAATTATAAAGCCCTCCACTCAGTGAAAATAAATAATTATGAAGCCCTCCAATCAGCGAAAATAAATAATTATAAAGCCCTCCACTCAGCGATAATAAATACTTATAAAGCCCTCCACTCAGCGATAATAAATAATTATAAAGCCCTCCACTCAGTGAAAATGAATAATTATGAAGCCCTCCACTCAGCGAAAATAAATAATTATGAAACGCTCTACAGAGCGATAATAAATAATTATGAAACACTCTACGGAGTGAAAATGAATAATTATGAAACACTGTACGGAGTGAAAATAAATAATTATGAAACGCTCTACAGAGTGAATATCAGTTTCGAAGAGCAGCTTTCTTTTTCACATAACTTGCATTTTTCAAATCAATATTAGTAATTATTTAAATAATTTGAAAAGATCAATGCTAATTAAGTTTTTCATACTATACTCTTCAAAACAATTTAAGGACCACACAAAAAGAACAATGATGGATTCTTAATCTTTAATATTGTGCATTACATATCCATGTCAAAATTTAATACTTTTGGGTCAAGTAACAATTGTTAAATAATAGTTAAAGTTAAATAAAAGAAACTGCAAGAAAGACAGAAACGCGTTCAATAATGGCACAATTAAAAAATGACACAAATCAAAACGTGTTCCTTAAATTATTTTGAAAATATATTTAAAGCCCAAATACTTCTCCCAGGGAGAAAATGTGAGTAATGTGTTTCTATACGGTCGTAGCGGCATGCTGACCTAAATTTACAAGTCAAAGCCTCCTTAAATATGCGACTGCATTGTATCACTGTATATTTAGACATATGGATAATTTATACCAGCATAGTATATATATTAAATGGTATTGAACTGAACAAAATATAATGAAGGAATTGAAAGAAAACTTTATCCAAATAATTAAAAACATATTACAGTTTATGTATGGTCAACTACTGATTTTTGTTAATATAAAAAAAAAGAACAACAACACTGAAACATCATTCTCCATAATGACTTCAGTACAACCCATAGAAAGATAATGTGGGAGTTATTCATTGCTAGATCATACTATATATTACCATGAATCTCAAAAAACTCGTTTTGTCTGAATGTGAATATAATGATTTAAACAAATCTTTTTTATACTAACAGGCTGTCTTTTATTGAGGGAAAATCTTGATTTTGGTTTACATTTATTTGCTGCATAAACTGGCATCATTTTATGTTGATTTTAAATATAAAACCATTAGTTAAATCATTATGTATTGTACAGGTTTTATGCAGATAAATACACTACTTCTTGGATGTATCAACATTGCCCACAAGTGCGTGGTCAATAATGATCACATCCTGTGATAATTGTCCATTAACCTGCAGCACGAGCATGCTTCCCTGTCACTTGTATTTGGGGGTTTAAGCATATCGTAGATTAACGAAGAAAACGTGAACACTTCCAAAAGTTACTCCCTGTAATTTCATTATATATAGGCAGGATTTAATTTAATAAATCGAGGTGTAATTTTAATACGTGATATATACTTTAAGATTGCCACGTGTCCCTTTCAGTGCAAAGTGTAGGCATTCAGATTTGTTGGCGCAAAAATATGACCTGTAATCGAATTTGTTATATATGTTCCAAGTCTAACCGTTTTTTTAATTAGGAGTATCAATACTAGCAGCCTATTCTTACAAAATAAAGAGTTTAACATTACAACTACTTTTATAATAATACGAGTATCATCATGAAATATTACGAGCTGGACTATTTTATCAACACTTAACACGTATTTGATAAACTATTTCATTTGAACATATTTCCAAAGCTGCGACTTACACATGATGAATCTAAGAATCTTATGAATACGAACCTTGGTCTGTTCAGTCATTTTATAGATTGAATACGAATCTTAAATCGGATGGACATCGGGTGACATAAGACAAAATAATTGTGCACACGTATACATTAAATATTATTCAAAGTACAGTTGTAATCTTCACGATTATGGCTCAAAAATGACATTAATTAAAAAATACAGGCTAATATGAGTAAGGAGTAAAACAGTAAAATACCGTTTCATTATTGTGTATTTACAATTGCTTTAACGGATGCCTGTATTTACATTTAGAATACGCTTAAAACAGAAATAGACGTGCATCATAGTATGTTATACATTGCCAATATCGCTACAGCAGACTGTGTCTGGTACATATTGATATCGACAATATCACTGACTATAAACAATCTATTTTATAGTCAAAGTTATTGGGGGACACTTACTGGGTTTTCCACTTACTGAGTGATTTTCACGGTGCATTTGTTCGTACATGTACATCGGCATGTTGATTTGTTCACAAATAGGTAAGATTTGCTTTGAGCTTACATTTAAAAACTTAAATTTATTAACAGCAGACTCGCAGGATCTATGATTTTGTAATATTTCTGGTGATAATGATTTTGTCATCTATTAGGATGTATTAGTTTCTATTTAGTCATACAGATGTTACGTTGTTCCTGGATGCAAATAATGTTTTCCATTTCACCATGTTTGCGCCATTTTTTGGTTCTCGCCGGAGAAAATTGTCTTCCAATTTTATTCACATATTAAGCTTTATTTCGTCTCTTTCTTTGTTTCTATTCTGATAATTCATATAGGTCGTGGATATTAATAAATAAAGACATTCGTTCCTCCCGCCGTGTGTAGTGTCGTTATCGTTTCTCACGCAGTTAAGTTTCCAGGGACTTTAGGTAGACATTGATTAATATTACTCTGATATTGTGTGGTTTGTGGCTGTCGGGGTCGAATTGAAATGGTTTCTACACATTGGTAACTTCGTTGCTTGCCTTTGCCTTCGGGGTTTGCTGCGGGCTTGGGCGTAACTTATTCACCTGATTCACCTAATTCCAAAATGGAATGTCTCTTTAATTTAGAATGGATATAACTGTTTAATGGTGTATGCTGGTCGAGAATATATATATACTGCACTCTCATGTTCGCGTTAACTTGGTCAACAGCTGATTATCTATATGCTAAAATTAGAACAATGTGGATGGAGTATTTGCGTCTAGCTAGGCTAGATTTTAACTGCAAGCTTTATGCGTCTGGGTGCGTTTCGAATGAGGAAGTTTTTTGGGTGTGGGGTAATAATAATAATTAAATAAATATAATAATAATACTAATAATGATAATAATATCAAACCTATATAAAAAAATCGATAAATAAATAAATACATAAGAAAAAAAAAATAAAAAAAAAAATAAAAAAATAAATAAAAATATACTAGATCTACATGAAGACTGCACAAACAGTTATTACAGTAAGTTGGTATTACTATTTAGGATTTTATTTTCATTTGTACTCCATTTGTGCTCGGTTTATACATTGTACGTCGATTTTATTTTCATAATCACACTGGATAATGCGTCGTGGTAAGCGAGCCAGTTCGAGGTTACTCTCTGTCGGTTAACGCCTGGAAAAGTCGGCGATTGCCTCCCAGCAGATCCGAAGGGTGTGAATATCCTTCAGCTATTCAGTGACGTCACAGATCGTTGAGTGGCTCGATTGGTTGCAGAAGCGGCCGTACACAAACGTTAGTCAGTTAGAGGAACAGATGTTGCACTGCCTCCGGAAACAGGACTCGTTTTTATACACTTCATAATGCTGTTGTCGTAGATAATGCAAAAATCACCATAACAGTATCATATTATCATGTTTCCACCAGGAGTCTGCAAATGCAAATTGCAAGTTTATTGTAGATGTTGGTGGGGGATGTATGGCTGTTGTCATTATGCGGATGATTGTTCACAACTTTTCATTTTTGTTACAGTAACACATTGTTACTGCAAACAGTTCACACTAGGAAATTTAAAATGGTATCAAAGTAAACAATATCCTGTTTGCAATGACAGTAGTTAGACTACATTTTCAACTCAGTGAATCAATTTGCAAACACAATTAAAACAATAATACTAATAATTATTGAGTCATTCGAGAGGCAATTAAAACTGTAAATAAAAATATTATCATTTTGTCATTATGCGGATGAGAATACATATCTACTGCAAATATTATTTAAGAACTATTATGAAAACCATTTATATAAGAATAATGTATTTATACCATCTAGTTGATGGAGAAATGTTGATCAAAGCCATAATGTTAGCCTATTGTTATCATCATCGTTGTTGTGCACTATGTTTCTCAGCTTCTGCTGCTAGTATTTAACTCCAACGCTGTTGGTGAAATCGTGTGTTTATGATGCTAACCATGTTATTGGAGTGTTAAGGCAATATGTTTTCTTACTGCGGATAAGTATATCTCAACAGTTTTGTTGATCTCAGCTAATTTTAACTTGCTGCTGTTGACTATTTGCTGCTAATAAAAATGTTGGTCTGACAATGGAGGCGCAATGCCATATTCATGACCAGAGCGATAGGTGACGTCATACTGTCTGGGCGTGCGACTATGATAGTGCGGAAGCATTGTGATGGATACTGGCATTATTTTCATTTGAATTAATACTGATTAACAGTTTAAAATCAATTCATGCCCCCTTTGTACTTGCCTTTTTCCTAGATTGACTGTTTATAAAACATCCCAATGCTTTTCGTCTAACAACACACGCCTACTAAAAGTGACTCCAGCTCAAAAAAGAGCAATCGTAAAATGAGACAAAGCAAACATCCGAGCTAGAGACAATCGTCAAGAAATGGATGCAAAATTTGAGTTATGACCCAGTGTTTTAGCTATTTTTATTGTTTTAATACATGAACTGACGACAATCGGAGAATGTCATGCTCCGGGTATAAGCCAGGAACGTCCTGTAAAATCCACGATTTGTTTCCATATAAATGGCTGACCTTTGTTTTAGAACTTTTTCCCGTGACCGGTAAGCTTGTTTACATGACAATTTCGACATTCTTGTGTAGTTTAGTCCAAATTCTACACATGATACATATTGTAGCATCATATATTGGTCCAATATGATGGTAGATACAAATGAGCACCACAAATACACAGGAAAAGGCATTACTCGGAGAGTTATGCTGATTTTATTATAAGAGCTAGAGACAACATACGGGAGCTGGAGACAAAACAGGAGAGCTTGAGTCGATGCATTTAGAAGTATTACTTAAAACTTACGATATTTGGAGTGGTGGTTATCATCGAAAGAGACTGATGATATTGTGACATTCGAATTAATCGTAGGTTTCTACGAAGCGATACACCCGGTATATATGTTCGCTAAACAATAAATGAATTGAATGCGATGTATTTTATTTAAAAGTTTATACCAAATATTTCCAACTGACGCAGATGTTCTATTTACATGTAATCTATTGATTTTCGTTTTAAACTGAATCCGTATTTAAATTATCGTGAAACTGTAAACATGTATCTATAAAGAGAACTAAACATTTGATGTTGATGTACCGTAACGGGTAAAATGTAATAAATATTTAAGATTTATGATCGCCCTGTGTCCGTCGTCCGTTGTCCGTCGTTTAACTGTTTGCTTCTCAAACAAATCTCCTCCTAAAGCCGCTTGGCCAATGTCAACCAAACTTCACAGGAATGTTCCTTAGGTGGTCCCCCATTCATATTTGTTCAAAGAATTGAATTTGGTTAGGACTTAAGCTCCGGCACAAAGTGTGCACCCTAGTTAAGACAGTTTATAAAACGGGCTGGCGTGCGCAAGTCGGTAGCGCGGCGGATTTGTGAAACCGGAGCCCCGGTTCAATCCTCCGTGGTGCCACTGAGTTCCGTCAGTGTGTTCTTGGGCAAGACACTTTACGTCCGTCGGATGGGACGTAAAGCGGGCGGTCCCGTGTAATCGGTCTATCCTCCGAGTCACGGTTAAAGAACCATAGGAATCTATTCCGATATATAAGATAGAGGGCAGGTTCCCAGGATTCCTATGTATCCTTCCCCTCTCTCTGGTGCGGCTCTAAATAACCTATACTGTGTTGATGAGCCGTTAAAACAACATTCAATTCAATTCAATTCTAATATGCCGTTGGTTAAATAGATATCTATTTTATGAGAATGAAACATCAAACAGTAACTGACAAAGGAAGAAATTAACTTGAAGAAATAGCACCATGTGGTGAGATGTTTTTTTTACAAAGTTCAATTGAGACAACACTGAGCTATTGAAAGCCCAAGTCGCTTATCAGGCGACAAAATTCGAGCACGCTAGAAGCCGCAACAGTATCGTCACTGACGTAATGTATCACTACGCTAACAGACAGAGCGTCAGCTGTCATTTTGATGTGGGTGTTCATTCGCATACATTCAAGTCACTGTATGCATATTGATAGGGGCCCTGGCCTTGTGTAGAGAAGAAATAGTTTTCCGGATCAGACAAATACCATCTTAATCGTAAATAACTGTGGGAAATGGAAAGAAAATTGAAGAATGTTGATGTACTTTCTACTAGCGACAAGAACGAGATGATATATTTATCTCGAAATATTATAAACGCCGTCTGGACCCCGTACATCCAGCTTTGCAAACCTGGGATAAAGTAGCTCATTTGCATTATAATATCTAAAGGACCAATGCTTCTGAGCAAAAAGTAGTTATTTTTCAGCAAAAAAGAATAGAGGTAAACATTTGCGATATTAGCGGGGAAAATGGAACATCCGTCACCTAATGGAGACAATCTTAAAAGAAAGTCTTCGTCAAAATGTTTATATTGCATAATTTACAAATTGTTTTAACTACGCTGTAGAAGCGGCATTCCAGACGCAATAGATTGAACTGATCACGCGTGTGATGATGACCCGCGATCACCATAAATCAGAGCGGAGAAGTGTTTTTTTTGAATACGATTTTGTACAGATATGAATAATGTTGCTCCGAATTAATAAATGATGGAATACATAGCACAATAAAAAAATATGTAAACAATAAAATCAATTTAGACGTAATTTTCCTAAAAGGATAACTCATATTTCTATCCGGTGCATCGAACTCAAGAAGACGCTTTCCGCCAGTTTTGTCTCAACGCAGAACCAACTTGATACTTACAGACAGTCCAATAGTAAAATAGGAAAAACAATGCACCGTTATTGATAACAATTGTTCGCTGTAAAGGTTTTTCTGTTACTATTATTATTCAATGGTCAGTACTAATCCATCTGGGCGGGAAAGAAAACATCGTTGGCAGACTGTAGTACCATCCAAATACAAACGCAAGGTCACTGCATACAATGTTCATAAATGCACTTACACCATGTACACTCAACAGAACTGTTCAATTTCCAAAGCCCCTAGTCCATCAGTGCTTTCAGCACTTTGATTAAAATTGGTTTTAATAACTTTTATTATGGTATTGCAATAGTATTCCATCGACTCTAGCTCCCTGTTTTGTCTCTCCAGCTCCCGTATGTTGTCTCTAGCTCTTATAAAAAAATCAGCATAACTCTCCGAGTAATGCCTTTTCCGGTGTATTTTTGGTGCTAATTTGTTTCTATCATCATATTGGACCAATATATGATGCTACAATATGTATCATGTGTAGAACTCGGACTAAACTACACAAGAATGTCGAAATTTGTCATCTAAACAAGCTTACCGGACACGGGAGAAAAGTTCTAAAACAAAGGTCAGCCATTATATGGAACAAATCGTGGGTTTTACGGACGTTCCTGGCTTATACCCGGAGCATGACATTCTCCGATTTGTCAGTTCATGTCTTAAAACAATAAAAAATAGCTAAAACATGGGTCATACTCACATTTTGACAGCCATTTCTTGACGATGTCTCTAGCTCGGATGTTGCTTTGTCTCATTTTACGATTGCTCTTTTTTGAGCTGGAGACACTGTTTAGTAGGCGTGAATCAGCTTTACATTTATTCAGTTTGCGTACAATGATGTGTTCATTACAGGTTTATATACGGATGCTGTTGCTGTTGCTGCTTAATTATGATTGGATCTATATCACTTCTTTCAAGGTTTATATTGTTTCATTCTCTCGAACATGTTGCCTTATATTTCAGTTTGTGTAACCATCAAGTTCACTTAAGACCGGTCAAACGTTCCTATGTCTGTATCGGATGCAATGTGTGGAACAGGTTATAGAGTCCTCCAGTGTTGGTATTGTATGTAAAGTTCCACTTTTTACCTGTTATACAATATCCATCAGCTATTCAAAACATGGTTCATTTCGAAACTTTTTCGTGTGGAGTTTTGGGAATATATCCCTATAGTTCTTTAATATATTCATATTTAATACATCGACAGTGCCTTATCAGTTGTGTACATATTCAAAACCTGGAAAGAAGTTACATACTTTCATAATGACTTATTTTAAGGCTATTCTATTTGATCATTGGTTTAGTTTAAGGGCTATTCCTTTTGATCGATGAGGTTTTATTTATCCTGCACCAGGTAGTTTTGCCAGTTTTGAAGTTTACTTTTCCTGTCCGCTTGTCCCTATTCAATACATAGCACTTTAAACCAGTTCTGTGCATGGTCGCCAAATTATAAAACCACTTCTATCTATGCTGTGTTCTATTCAAAATAAACTTCTCTGCAAGGTTGCACACTGCAATGTGTGTGTGTAGCTATGGGGTTTATAGTCAATAGGCATAGTCATATACACAACAGGGCGTCCAAAAGGTATATGCACAATAGAATCTGGGCAGGTTGCAAATGGTATTCTAATAACACGTCATCCAATTCAAAAACTTCAACTTAGGTTGTCATACAGGAAGGTGATAAATGAGGTCAATGTCATTCCAATAGTCAGCATCAAATCACGATGGCATCACATTTATGTATTAGTTAAAAGGAGTTTACATAGTTTTGCGGCTAACCTTTTAAATGTGGGCTAATTTCAGGGTTTGAAATTAACTTTTTTCAGCAAATACTCCATAGGACAAGTAACTTACACCATTTACTTGTCCCCAGTCAAATTTACTTTTCCCAGCACTTCATGTAAAAGTGATACAAAAAACAAGATCAATCATGAAAATTACATTACATTCCCTCAGTTGCATTCCACCAATGACAACAAGATGGTTTTTATTTGTCATTTACAATGTGCTCGCTAATGTTTTGACATTTTTTCAGCCACAAGTTTTAAAGATGAATAATTCATTTCTGTTAAAAAAAGTAGTTGTCCGTAGGACAGGTTACCTGGGACAATTAACTTGTCCCCAGTAGAATCTACATGGCACAGGACAAGGGGACAACTGTTAATGTCAAACCCTGAATTTACTTGAAATGGATACATGTTCTTCGTCTATTGTTGTCGGAGTGTTTGGATGGATTAGCTTTCAGATAGTTAAATATCGTCATGCAAATACTTGGTATTTCTAGTATGTCTGATAAAACAGTGGAGCAATGACATCAATTGAGCGTTACTATATATGGCTTGTACACAGGCATGTACCTATTGATTGACTAACTGTTCATTAATTTCTTAGACCTCTGATGTTGATGATTGATACACAAGTCTAAAAACCGATCGAAGGTTAAAGGTAAAAATGCAGTTAAAGTCCTGTTCACAATAGACATAAACTTGATTATCAAGGAGGCAAAAGTTAATACAATTGGGAAAATGTGCATATTATATACGAACAAATGTATATCAGTTGTTTGCTGACTGAAATGAAATAACAGTGGCACACGAAACAGGAGGAAAGGATACATCCTTAATCAGAAATCATTCAATGTTCAAGGTCTGAAACTAAGTAACATGTACATGTTACACTTCATATTATTTATATTTCTGATGCTAATTTATGACAGCTTCGAAATGTTTAACAGTCAATTTGTGTTTGGCGCCACACATTAAAGGTTACAATCTTCCTCCAACATTTACATACTGGATGTTTTTCTGACATTTATTTATTTTGTCAATGTCTGATGCATCAACTCATGTGGTCCGGGGGAATTGATTTAGAGAAATACCCATTAAAGGTTCTTAGAAAGCATGTTAAGATTCTGACCGTTATTTTGTCTCACATATTTCCTAGGCTTTCATGGCGTTAGCCTAACCACCCGTTTGCAATGGAAAGGGCCAGAAAGAGGCTAAACAGTTATGCTGCTAAGGCGATAATAGATATTGGGGGCCATTATCTGCGTATTCAGGCTGATGATACCTGTCTTGAACCGGCTGGTGTTCATTTCAAATGTAGGGAACAACTTGTTTCTTAACCAGTTTCTGGCTGGATTTTAATGTTTCATTAAAAGTGGGCAGTGCTAAGGCAATATATACTTTTTTGGCACCGTTTCTGTTTTGGGCGTGGCATTTGGATATTTTGCTTTTGATACGCACTCTTCGCTGCTGCCAAAACTAAAAATGTTTCCTCCGTTTTTGGCGGTGGATGGGAGTGTTCGGGCGCCCATCCATATGGCGGGCAGCGAAGGTGTGAAAGGAAGGACATATACGTTTTAGTTTAACTTTATTCAGCTCCTGTATACCCAGAGACTGAATTGTAATCTAAACATAAATTTATTATTATATACAAAGTTGCTGTCCGTACGAATTGCTAAAAAACATTTGAATTGATTGAATTCGGTGCACTTGTAATTATGCTTGAATATCAACCGTGCTTTCAACACTTGCTTAAATGCTTATCAGAAAAGTTGCTTTCATAATGAACATTTAATTTGGTGCATATGTATTTATGTCCTTAATATTGTAATATTCAATTTGCTTTATTGTTTAATGCTTTCTACTGTAAGGGCTTGCCATAATGGTCTTTTGTGCTTACCGGCAGCCCAATTGTTAAGCCCCATGATTGGGGCTTGTTTATCAATCCATGCCACGCCCAATATTTGCCAAATCTATTGAAGTTTAATATTGATATCCACAACGTCGCTACAGCAGACTGTTTGTGGTATATCGATATCCACAAAATCGCTACAGCAGACTGTTTGTTGAATATCGATATCCACAGTGTCCCTACATCAGACTACATCAGACTGTTTGTTAAATATTGATATCCACAAAGTCCCTACAGCTGACTGTTTGTTGAATATTGATATCCACAAAGTCGCTACAGCAGACTGTTTATGGTATATCGATATCCACAAATTCGATACGGCAGACTGTTTGTGGTATAATGATATCCACAGTGTCGCTACAGGAGACTGTTTGTTGAATATTAATATCCACAGACTGTTTGTGATAATTATTATAATGTCGTTACAGCTGATTTTTTGTCACGGTATTTTAATATGGACGATGTCGGTACGGCAGATTGTTTGTGGACATATTGACATCGACAATGTCCTGGTATACAAGTATTCAGCTTTAATTTTCTGAGTGGCTGTGACAGACTATTCTTTAATTTTCAAATATCAACTCTAACAAAAGAAAATGCAACATTAAACAAAGTCTAAAAAAAAAAGATCCGGTATATATCCAAAACTGGATTTATCTAATACTATCTGATACACGTTACCTTTAATATTTATTTTTTCTCTTTATTATATAAACTAAACCGTCAAATAATGTCAAAATTACACTGCAAAAACAGCTCATCAAAACTCTATCCAGGTTTTCAGTTCATATAATAATGCATATGTTTCAATTAAAATGTATATTTATTCACACGTTTTTAAAATAGCCGTGATTGAAATAAGTTTTATTTTCATCAGTTTACAGTTACACGGCGTCATTCTGTAAGAGAAAATTGATCAACGCAAAACTGTTGTATTTAGATTTTAGCCACAGTAAATGTTGATTTTAATCTTGAATTTGCGTGGCTCTAGTAGTGTATTCAATCATTAAATAAACAAGAGAGAAACACCTGGTGGCGTTAAAGCCGGATTTTCCAAAAATGTGAAAGATGAGTGTCTGTGTGTTTGGTGAAACTATTTATATGAGCTTTTCTAGATAGATTGTTTTTTTGGGAGTGGCAGGATGCTTTAATAATGAAAACCTATGTTTCGTTTTCAGCGCATGATGTTGGGTATATGTCAGCAAATTACTGTCCAAGATTTATAATAATTTCACAAGGTAATGCTGATATCTAACAGATAATTGGATATAACAATGCCAAGATATAAAAAAATGATGATGCCCATATAACAAAGTCAAAAAGTTTAAATTAACATATATTTTGGAGAAAGTAGGTTACAGTGATTTAGTTGTCAGGGTATTATCAGTGCTTGCTGAAGGACGGTGCTATTAAAAGTTGATGAATATCGAACATGCTGATGCTAAGATATAACAAAAACTTAATTCCCCCACCCAAACTTCAACAAAAAGCTTAACGTTACCATTTTTTGGAGAAAGTAGGTCATAGTGACCTAGTTTTCATGGTAAGGTCAGTGCTTGGTGAGTGGAAGGTGCTGTTAAAAGTTGATGAAGATCGGACTTGGTAATGCTGAGATATAACAAAACATTAATTCTGCCAGCCCAAACTTAAACAAAAAGGTTAACGTATAGCATATTTTTGGGAAAGAAGGTCATAGTGACCTAGTTTTCAGGGTATGGTCAGTGCTTGATGAGAGGAAGGGGTCCTGTTAAAGTTTTATTTAGATCGGACATTGTAATAATGAGATATATAGAAAAAACAAAATGTGGACGCCCACCGCAAGTCCGCCCACCCGGTCCGCCCCGTTTACGCCAATCTGTGTTCGTTTTATTTTCGGATGGTATATTTTGGTTGATCGATTTTGTTTCAATACAATTACCGATGTGTTTGTAAGTCTCTTGAAATTCAAACGGTTATACTACTGTACGTTACAAGTTAAACTTCCTATTAGTATAATAGCACTAATTCATATATTTTGGAAATATTTGTTTTAACTGCTTTGTTATAAAAGATATATATACGCATGTTAGTTTGTGATACAATGTGCTGCCAAGTACGTTTCTTATGATACAACGTATTTGGCTGCCTTTATCTACCTTTTCCGATTTTAAATATATATTTTAACCGCATTAATATACATATTGACATATGGTTTGACTTGTTTAATTGTTTGTTGTCAAAAACGCTTCATATTAATGTAGTAACACAGGATAAGAGAATACAGAAACGATAGTCATCCTGTGTATCAAATGTGTGCCGAAAACGTGTTTTCATCGGAGACGCTAGGTTCGGTGGAACATTTAATCTTAAACTAGCACCCCTCGTATACCAGCGCGTTTTTATTTTGTTTGAACATTGATTCACTGCTTACTTTCTAATTTAGATGGATTGCTGTGCCTTTCTGTAGAAACATAGCATTAAAAACACCCTGATATAGTATTTTCTGCAGCCCATTTTGTGACGAAGTAGCATATATTTGGTAGACTTTGTTATGTTATTAAGAAAATACCTTTAGGGAAGGAATGTCTTATTGTGTTGTTTTTTTTTAAGTTCAAATTGGTGATTTAAGCAACTCATTAGCATAACTTTCATGAAGCGCATGTCATATTGAAATAAAGTAGTGTACATAAAGTGTACCCAACATTCCGGACCACGTTTAAATGACTTAAACTGTATCAGCGTAAAGGAGATACTTTCCCATCTCCTAATACATAAATAAATGAGAAGACATTTAGACACGCTAGAGAATACTTGCACACATTAATGTTTACCTTTTTAAGTGGTGAGTAAAGGGGTTGCTGCATTCTTTTCAAACAAGGTTTATTTTAAAGGGCTGTGAAAAACTTGAAAAAAACTGACGAAAAATAAAGGATAAAAAATTGCAAAGAAACATAAATGGAGGCGGCCATCTTGGAACGATGACGTCATCGCGCCTTTTTACCATATATGGCATATTGAAAAAATGTCTTTTAAAGCAAAGAAAATCACTGCAAATAAAAAGCATACCATTTATACATTTCATATCCGTATTATTTATTTTTGATCAATTTTCAGTGATTTTCTTTGCTTTAAAATGCATTTTGTCAATATGCCATATATGGTAAATAGGCGCGATGATGTCATCGTTCCAAGATGGCTTCCTCCATTTATGTTCTTGCAAATTTTCAATAGGTCATATCTCCTTTATTTGTTATGGCATTTTGATAATTCGTTCAGTTGTTTTTCAAGTTTATCCGAGCCCATTTAAACACATCGGTGCCTTTAATTGTAAATATTAGAAGCAACATTTGCAGTAATTATTTACTTCTGATTGTAAAATCAAACATTCCCATTATTTCGAACATGTCGAAACCGTTTATTATTTAACTGGAAATTAGTTAAGCATGTTAAATATAGAACAGAGTTCAAAATACGTCTTTTTACCTCTCTTTTGCAAATCATGTAAATCGTTATAGAAACTATCATTAACGCTAAACAAAATAACACCTAAATAGTTATACCAATGGTCTGATTGTACTATAACAATGAATTGTTCCGTCATATAATCTACCTTCTTTATTAAAAAGTAATATTTAAGACTTCTCATAATAAATATGTACTAGACACAATTCTTGACAAAAAGCAGATGCATTATTGAGACATTTTTGAAGCCCAACACAAATTAAGTCAACTGCATACAAAAACAACTGATCTTTATATTGCCAAGCTGGAAGGGGTTACATGTTTCATCAAATTTGATGTCTGGACTTAAATTATCCCTTCAATATACGTCAACATGTGACAAAAAGGAGTCGGTAAGCCCTTCGTTTGAATCAGTTCTTACTCTTCTATTATCCCTAGTATACATAATGTGTGCTTACTTTTTTAAAGTGATAACAACATTACCTCCTACACCAAGTTGTATCAATGTAATGATTAGTGCTAGACGTATTACTGTGTCAATGCCTTTCCAAGGTCAACAAAAACATAGGAAAAAACTTGTTCGATTTACTAAATTGGCTATTTGTGATAACTTTAAGCTGGCTAATTTGGTCATTGCAGTTACGCCTAAACACTAATATATAAGTTCATCACGTATATACAAAGTGTCATCTCTAAATGATTTACTAATTTGTTGTTTAAGAAATTGTTAAGCAACTTCGCTCAACAACTTGTAGTTGTTATACATCATAACGTGTCATCTAGAATTTTTGAATAATGGAATAATGTACCCATCAGTAATTTAAGGACAGGATACAGGATAGCAAGCAATGACTGGACAGCAATGTATTAAAATCATGCACGATCATGTATTAACAATTATTTAAGAGTTCCTCACTCGAAATTAAATAAAAAATAACACAGCTGCCTAGCAGTAAATTTTCCTTTCGTAATCTCCATTCTTCTTTTAACACATACATGAAGGAGTAAATTATCTCTATTTGTATTGATATTACTTCAATTTAGATGGCGCTAAGGGTTGTCAATAAAGAAAACTAAAGATAACAGTGATTACAACAACTGTGACATACACCAAACTGTCACGGCTGTTGTTGTCACAGTCACTTATTTGAGGTTGAAGTTGTCTCCAAGCATCATGGTCAAAATGTTCCAAACATACTGAACTCGTCGTTAAGTTGTCATTCCCCTGAAAGTTCCAGGCTGCTGTTGATGAAATTCCTTGATAAAGGTCATACTCATTGTCTCCAGTCACCACGTCATGAGACAGAATACAAACCTCTCCATAACCAACGTCTACCTCTGACAAATCAAGTCGGACCTGTATAAAAAGAGTATCCGAAATATAGAGAACAATCATGTTATATGTGTCATAGTCACCATGGTTACTATTAAAATCAGTCTGCTTTGATTTAACCAATAAGATGTAGTCATAATATGGCCATAATTTCATGATTCCTGTGTGCGTGAGTGGGATTGATGATAATGAAGACACATGCAAAATTCGAATGAATTTGAAAAAGCAATGTTGAAGCTATTAGAATGTGAAAGACTTTAAGACAAAACAACTAAATGACGGATTAAGTTGAACGGGAGTTATGATAAGTGTACGAAATGAACATTTCAAGAAAGGTAACTCGTGCCTAGTACAACTTGCTAAAGTATCGCTAAAAAGACTCGAGGTTGGTGTTTTTATTTAGGTGTACAATTGGGTTCGAAACTTCAGAAAATACAGCAGAATGATTATCCTTTTTCTTGTATATATGTTAATATATTCGAAATGAACATCTGGGTATTAACAAATCCAAATAGAAAAAACTGCCAAGCTGGTAAAGCAATCACCCAAAATCGTGAAGCATATTTATAATAAATAAACTGATAGTATAATGAATGATACTTTACGCTTGTACACAGAATATAAAATAATTGTCTATACCTCATGGAGAAATATTGTTTCAGACCACTAACACAATAAGGTGAATGTCGTGTAATGACACACACATTAAATACAGTGGCAACCAATAGTCTAGCAATGTATATATTTATATTGCAAAACTCGCAGATATTATTATATAGTGAGTACGAAAATCAAATGAGTAATCAATAGATGGCTGAAACTATAATACCTGACAGAAGCACAGCTTTGTTATCTCAACGCCGGTGGGATTTTAAAAGTTGGACATCAGTTCTGTCATATCTTGAGGACCATTAGTTATTGATTCGTACAGCTGGGGCTGTAAATCACCGGTCCCGTGGATAGAGTGATACCGAACCATGTTACCATCCTGTACGTATTTTCTGCATTTGTAAAGATCAGCTCTAAATGGGTATTTTTGTCCGTCAATAGTGAGCAGCCATCTTCCCCGGATGAATTCGTCAAGATGAGGTATGACGACTGTAGGATCAGAACCGTTTGTATTAACCGTGAGCATAAACAGGCGAACTAATAATGTTTTGACTATGTGCGTTTCTGTCTTGTTGAGATTGTTTACTTCATCTACGGACGTCCATTTGTCGTCCATGCATATGGATTGCATCCATTAAGTTGGATCTTTGCGAGCTTTTTATCTAAGAGACTCCATACTTGACGTCTTTAACTGAGTACCTGGGTACGGTCAAAGCTCAATCTGCACTATGTAGTGTGATACTATCCACCAGGTAGTAAAGTTATGCACATTCGTTATCGATTCTAATCATACCGTCTGGACAATACAGGTGCCTGCATTCATTCTGCGAATTCAAACAAAAAACAGGTAATCGTTTGCGTGTTTAAAGACATGTTTGCTTTATTAAGTAAAGGTGCATGCCATCAATATACTATCAGGACTTACGAACATTGATGGTATTCTTCATTCCAGGCGCTGTGCAACGTGTTCATTGGCTGCTTCAAATGAGATGCGTAGATAGGTAGATAATATACATATCGAACCGGAAATGTAGCATTCAATGACGACAGTCAACAACACACACACACATACATGATTGAAAGACAAGATATGACATTATCTGACAAAGATATGACACAGCTGATTGGAAAGCAAACATGAAAAATGATAATAAGATCGAAAATCCAATCAATAAATGGTTAGTAAACTTAAAACAGATAAAAAAGTAAATTAAACATTCTACCCTCAACATTTGAAGTCAGTAGTTGAAATTCTAAATAATTCTCAAATGAAATGGCAAGCAGATTTGGAATGCGCATTGACTAGTGAAGATTGGGCAATTCTATATACGCAACCTTTCCGTATAACAGATGACTCATATCTTCAATCCTTACAATTTAAAATTAGTCATCGAATTATTTTCACAAATGCAAGATTATATAAATGTGGAATGTCTGAAAAGGAACTTTGCACATTTTGTAATAATTCAAAAGAAACATTGTTGCATTTTTTTGATGAATGTATGGGGTCAGTGTTAAAATCGTGCAAAAGTTTTAATAAGAAACGGAAGACAATGCATATCGTTACAATGCATGTATCACTGTATAGAGGCACTGTTAAACAACTTAAAGTCGAAAAGTCGAATGAAAGAGTAAAAATATTGCTAATTACCCAAGGGCCAGTGTAAATGTATGTATTACATTCGACACTGGGTATATCCACAGCTACTCTACAGTGGTGCACGTTTTCAGTAATGACCCCTACGTGATTTGTGATATCATTTCTCTGTGTTTGTTTTGCTCGAATTTAAAATATTTTATTAGATTTGTATGTATAAATGTGTGTCAATTCAGCGATATATGCATTTTAACTAACTTAAACTAACCTGAATTGGATAGAATGATATGCTTATATACCATTTAGTTTATGAATGTATGTCAGCCAAGAACATATTAATAAAGTTGTTTAGTGATTTACATCAAAATTTGCAATATTTTAATAGAATTAACACCAGAGTCCATTTTTCTCGGCACACCATGCTCATCAGATATTGATTATATGTTGTATCTAGTTGTGCTCAGCTATAAGAAGTATGTCTATTCTTGCAAACTGAGAAAATGTCTACCCAACTATACAATATTTTTAGAACAAGTGAAATGTTACAGAGATATGGAACTATTCTCAACATATATGTATCCCTTATATAAATCTAATACAATTAAATCAAGGTGGAATGCATTCCAAATTATGTTGTTGTGAACGAAGTTAAATCCATTCCACATATTTAATGAAGTTATAATTTACTATAGGAGCAGGTAGACTATAATGCATCCATATATGTACGGTATATAAATGTTTGTACACTTGATATTCAAATAAAATGTTAAAAACAAAACAAGATAAACGACATGTCAAACGATTTAATTATTTCGCAAACTCGGACGTCTGCCCGGGGGCCCAGGGTGGGTGGGACGTGGGTGGTGTGTTGATTTGAGGTTATTATTTTTTTATTTATTTTTTTTGCAATTATGTCTCAAATGAATGATGATGGCTCCGCACCCAGGGTCCCTCAGAGGATCAAAAAGTCAAATACACTAACATTTCAAATACACTGTCATTTGTCTATATTCTTGCACATAACTTGTGTGTATGTAAATAGTATATGAAAGATAAACAACATATCAAACGATTTTATAATTTCTAACTCGGACGTCTGCCCGGGAGCCCTGGATGCGGGGTTGTGTGTGTGTGTGTGTGGGGGGGGGGGGGGGGGGGAGGGGGGATTTGTGGTATATATAATTATATATATATATATTTTGATAATTATGTCTCAAATGAAACATTATGATGATGGGATTACACTGTATATATTTGTTTCCTCCTACATCATCGGTGGGGCCAGGAGGAAGGGGCATCAAATACACTAATAATTCAATTACGGTGTCATTTTTTCATACTTTTGCATATTAATTGGTATAATATTCGTCTATAAAAGAGATACACAGCATGTCAAATGATTTATTATTTAAAACTCGGACGTCTTCCCTGGGTTAGAGAGGCTGGCTGGTGGGTGGTCTCAAATGAACAATTTGATGAAGGGATTTCATTGTATATAATGTGGTGCTGGGTGTGTTGTGGTGGGGTTGGTAAGGGTGTGGGTGGGTTTGGGCTAGAGAGGTAAATTCGGTCAAATATGTATTTTTCTTTCTCAATAAAATATAATTATTTTGGGAATATCAGTATTATTTGGTCCAGGGTACCATGGGACTCTGGAAAATGGGTCAACATTTCAAATACACAAATAGCCCAAACATTTTTTGATCAGTTTACAGTGTCATAAATGTATACAGAAAAGCATAAATAGTAATATATCAAAGAACGATCAAAACAATGTAAAATGGATACAGGGCTAAAGGAAATTGACCCTTGTGAAGAAAACGTGGGTATTTTGCGATGGCGTGCCTTCGAATTCGTTCTAGTTTAAAATTGAGGTTTTCCAGAAAGAAACCTGCCATAAAGCTACATTAGCTGTAACTTTGAGCCGATAAAACTCAACACAACATCATTACGTTTACAAACATTACACAAAGTGAGAAAACTTATATTTTCACGAGTGCTTAGTACGAGTGAAAATATTTGAGTTGTCTCATTTCGAGATGAATATAAATCCTATATTCACGACAAACCAACAAATATTCTATTTATTATATACCCACAATCCGAAAACATAATACGACAAAACAATGACGTCACAAACGTCAACAACGTAAACAACGTCAACAGTTGCATGACGTCATTTTGAGTGAAAAAATATTATGTTATATAAACAATGAAAATATAAGGTTTTATTTTTGTCATAAAATCCACTATTTCACTGGAAAATATATCATAAATGTATTTTTTAAAATTAACTAATTTATTACTATTTATTTAGTATGGTCTGTGCTTATGTGTCCATGTATACATTTCACTGAATAAAAATCTGACAGTTATTTTCTTATGTTCAATATATGCTTTGCTTAGTCGTTTTAATAAGACAAAATACAGGCATTAGTACTAACCGCGTGCATAAAGTTAATCAACTTTTAATCTAAACTGGCTTGATATTGTCTATGAGGATATGTTATTTGATGTCAAACAATTAAGTATTAAATTGGTTTTCTTTTGCCATATCTGCTATGCGTCATTAAAACATGTTTCAGTGATACAGTTCTTTAACAATGAACTGTGGCAAAGGGCTGTGGAGAGTCAAATCAAGGTTCTAAATATACGGTATGCTATTACATGGATTTTGAATACGTCCTGCTGTTTGTTGGGCAGGATTTAATCATCACGTTTGTATTAATGCGTCATTACATGTATAAGCATGATTGTTCGTTGGATAATATACTCGGTAAAAAAGAAATGGATCAGAAGTTATAATTAAAGGTGTAACTCAGAGCATATATACGACTATTAAAATGCATATATCGCTGAATTGACACACATTTTATACATACAAATCTAAAACTTATTTTAAATTCGAGACCAACACACACAGAGAAATGATACCACAAATCACGTAGGGGTCATTACTAAAAACGTGTCCCACTGTAGAGTAGCGGTGGATATACCCAGTGTCGAATGTAATGCATGTATTTTACACGGCCCCTTGGGTGTTTAGCGATATTTTTACTCTTTCATTCGAGTTTAAGTTGTTTAACAGTGCCTCTATACAGTGATACATGCATTGTAACGTTATGCATTGTCTTTCGTTTCTTATTAAAACTTTTGCACGATTTTAACACTGACCCCATGGTCATTTAAGATATCATTTCCCTTTGAATTTGTTAAATGGAGTTTTCGGCTCTTAAGGTAACGCAAATGTATCATGAATTATACCTACATGGCACCTATTCTACTGCTTAACATCAATTATCAATTCTGATCCATTTCATTTGTTACCGAGTATATTTACTAGCGCGTTTGAATTTATATAGAGCCAAGTTTAGGTTTTTAATTAATCAACACGCGATTGTTTTACTCGTTGTATTCGTCAAATTGATATCTAGATAGTAAGTTATACAAACATTAATATATCGAAACAAACGTAGGAAACGAAGCATTCAAGGACGACAGTCAACCACAAACACGCAAAGAAACAAACAACAACAATAACGATAAGATATGACATAACAAACGTATAAGGGTTGCCAATAGGGCCAGCGTGCTGGAACGGACAATGGCAAAACAGGCCGATGAGGGTATAAACCAGGTTCTAGGGTGCACGAATGAACGGCACAGTGTAAATAAATCCCCGCCAGGTTGTTTTCTCCCACACAAATAGTATGCCACAATGTTGTTGATGTTAATATATTTGCACATGCGCTACATGTATACCTTATAAAAAACATTAATTTAATTCTTTAAAATCGAAGTTCATTTACTAGTTTTTGGGGCATTCAAAATATAGACAATAAATGGAAACATAACATATTATGTTTGTATGGATCACGCACCTCGTTGTACAGACATTGTTCGTCGGTTTGGTCTATGTGTGTTGGATATTCTTGAAGCAAAGAAATATAAAAAGATCGGACAGGGAAAGAAGCATTCAAGTAGGACAGTCAACCACAAAACACAGAAACAAACACGCAAACAGACAAACAAGAAGGCAAAAGCAATAATAAATGCAAACGACATCACAAACACAAAAAGGGTTGACAATAGGGCTACCGCCTTGGAACGGTCAGTGGCAAAGTAGGCCACTGGGGTTTAAACCGGCTCTAGGGTGCACCAAACCTCACACTTACTCTACTGTCATCCCATTAAAACAGGACAGTGTAAATAAAGAAATCCCCGCCATGATCTAATCTCTAACCAACAAGGCAGCATCAATAGGCAATATAAGTAAAACACAAATATGCTCGTGTAAATATAATACAAAAAAACAATAGCCTAGAAAGCCACAATGAAGGTACTCAATGACTTTGCAGAAGCCAGAGCAGTAAGAGAATAAACCATTAAGGGCACGACAAAAAAGATCATGGAAAAACATCAAACGCCACCGTCCCAATGGGCTTTAGGTAGGCGTCATCATAGGGTCCACAGCCTGTCCGGTCATCGTACAATTAAAGAGGAAAGCATAGTGGCGAACTGTGAAAGGGTCCACCACCAAGCATGCAGTACGTTGCAAAATGATAAGGTCATAACCTCTTTTGATTAACTTTTTAACAAGTTTAACAAAGATAGTATGAAAGTGATCATGACCTAGAATCTTACGAAGTTTATAAATCACATCACCATAGAAGTTAGGTTGTGATAGTCCTTGTCGCAGAAGAGTCCTTAAATTACTTTTATATTTGGAAAGAAGATCAGGGTTACGATAATAAAACTTTGCAAAGGTTTTACGAAGTTTATGGTAACGGTAACCCTGATTGAGTAACTTTTTAGTTATACAAAGATTACGAATATTAAAGTCCTCAACTCGAGTACAAGCTCTAAAAAAACGAATAAGTTGAGACACATATACCCTATAAGAAGTTGCTCGGGGAACATCCCCATCCAAGTGGGGATAATTAACAATGTCAAAATTAAAATCATCTCTCTTGTCATAGATTTTGCTAATTATTTTACCATTTTCAATCGAGAGATCTAAATCAAGAAAAGAAGCGTTATTATCAGATATTTTAGCTTTGTTAAGCTGAAGTTCTTTAGGATAAATATAATTAATCATAGTTGGAAAGAAAGGGTTGTCAATGTTCAATATGTCATCCAGATACCGAGAGGTGTCATTAAAGGCTTCAATAACATCTGCCTGGGTATCTGGTGAAAGACTCAACATGAAATCCCTTTCATAGCAAAATAAGAACAAATCTGCGACAAGTGGTGCACAGTTCGTACCCATAGGGATACCAACAATTTGTCTATAAACGGTGGTTCCATACCTGACGAAAATATTATCTAAAAGGAAGATGAGTGCTTCACAGATTTCATTAAATCTGAACCGTTTATAAGTGTCTAAAATGAATTCAAACTACTTTTGACGTTTTTAGAAAAACAAATATCTCGATCTGGTTGACGTGGAATGCCACTGCACTTTGCGCAAGAATGTTTTCATATACTAGTTTGGTTACAACACGAAGCTCTTTAATATAAGGTGCCTTTAAACTCTGACATACTTCGGTTAGCCAAACATATTCACCCTCACAAGTAACATATTCAAACATGTAGCATTGTCTTCCAGCTTTCCGAATTAGGTGGCAAATATATTGAGCTGCAGTTGGAATCTTCTTTAAGATGTTGCTGCACAGTCTTGGTGATGCCGTCTGTGCAGTAGAGTTTATAGTTCCAGGAGGTGTATAAATGTACACCGTTACATGTTGCACATTCTGCGTTGAAGTATATACATTAACATGTGTGTCCATGGATGAGACAGGAGCGAGGTTATCTACCACCTCACCTTCGACTTCTTTTTCTCTAAACTGGTTGTTACCGGTGGGGTCATTAAGGCATGTATCTACCATGTAAAACTGATCATCATCCCCTGTGTTAACATACACACCTTGTATGGATTCTATCAGTCTGTATGTGTCCAAATGTTCTTAGCAGCAGTTCATATGGAGACCACAGTCTGGAGCGCAACTACACGATTCGCAACACGGTTTATGGATAGTGTCGGATATTTGCAGATTGGCGTTCCTGTTACAGATATCAGAATATGGATAGCGCATGTAAATATCTTCAGTGATGTTGAAGGTTTCCTCCATGAGAGAAACGGCTGCTATTGTCCCCCAAAAGACGAAAAACAAATAAAACACGAGCCGTTCGTCCATAGTGATCTGAAACTATAAAGTCAAACTAAACTAATTGACATAGGTTTACACTTATGTATTTGCTAACTTTTTTCACAAAACGATGTGCAATTAATCAATACTATTTAAAATTAGAAACCGATTGGTGACGTATACTATGATATTGTGTTAAAGCAACGTGTCTTTAAAATAAATAAACGTATAGCTTAACATATTTGTTTATTCGTTAAACTGCACTGCGACCTTTTTAGTATACTGGATTATGAAAGGAGACGAAATCTCGTAAATGCATTGCCGTCGTAAATTTTGCACCGGACATCAGTCGCCGTTTTTGTTGGAAAATGGCACAGAGATTTCTCCAGTAAATGAGTATAACAATATAGCAAATGTAAAATGTATCAATGATAATCGATACTCACGTGGTGGTGTCTAACCTATACAAGTGTGTTTACATTTTGTAATCGGTGTAATATTATTAGTTATAATGTTTAAAAAGTGATTTGAATGGATATAATTACATTTTACTTGTGTTAAAAGTTATAATGAAAACTATTTGATATATTCTGAGTTATTTGAGACTATTTATTTTTCATATCAGTTCTATTGTGTACACATATATAGCAGCCATTATCGACAAGTAATTATCGTGCAACGTCACTACATATAGCGGGGCTTTGTTCGAAAAATCGTTACGCTCTAGCGATCCGCTCTAGACTAAAGATTAAGGAGGTGTTACACCACAAAATATGGAGCATCACTGTGGACTCAACGACGACGCTAATGAGTATGTGAATACGGAAATGCTCTCTCAGGATGCGTCGGTACTATTCAGAACACCGGTAGTTACTGGCAGGAAGCGCTTTTTGTCAACGTCAGATGTAACAGAAAGCGAAGTAAAGAAAGTCAAAAGTGAGAAAAGTGACGATGCAAGGCAATTTTGTTAAAGCAAAAAGAAACTTAATGAATCTTGACAATCAGATAAATGATGACAAAAGTGAAAAACAGGGTAAGTCAGATAATAAGACCATAAGTGGAACTAGCAGCAGTACAAATGAACCTCCAAAAGCTAAAAGGCGATGTAAGAAAAAGGCAGATCAGAGTATAAATGAAGAACCTGAACATATTGTGACAAGAGCAGAAGTGCATAAAGATGCTGATATAGAAATCAAAGACATGTTCAAGAAAATGTCAAATGATATGCATAAGATGCAAGACATTGTAAATAGTAGGATGGATATGATTGAGTTGAAAATTGACCAATCAGAGAAAAAGTTGACCGACACAATTACTGATAAAATAACAAAGATAATAGACAAACGAGTTAGTTCAGAAGCAGCAAAGTTAAGAAAAGAATTAGACAAAAAACTTAGTGATATGAGAATAGAATTTGATAATGAAATAGCTCAAATCAGTCGTAAATTAGAGAATAGGGACGATAGTAGAAATTACAAGACACCGGAAGACAAACCAGATTTATCACTTAATGTGGTGATCCGTGGTCTACCTGAAACAATCAAATTAATGAAAATGTGCAAGCAAAGGTAGATGCTCTGATTAAAGATAGTCTAAAAGTAAGAGACGTCAATGTTGAAATAGCAGTAAGAAAAGTGTCAAGAATGGAAAATAAAGCAGGTATTATAATAGTAAAGTTTAAGACCAAGGAAGATAAGAAGAAAGTGATGATTTGTAAGAAATCGCTAAAGGGGCATAGATCATATGATAGAGTGTTTATCAATCATGACCAGTCAACACAGGAGAGACGGTTAGCATCAAACATGCGCATATTGGTCGAGGCAGTTAAACGTGGGGATGCCAATATAGCGGTTCGTGGTTCCAGAGTTATTCCCTCTAAAGACTTTGAGGATAGAGGCGAACGTATTCGGGTAGATAGTCGAGATCGGAATGACAGAGACAGGCGGGTTAGTGATAATCGCGATAGAAACAATTACAATAGATCAAATCGGTTAGACCATCACTACGAGAGATGTGACAATAATGATAACAGCCAGAGGGATCATGAGCATGTCGAAACTGCACAGCAATCACATGAGAACCAGAGATGGCACACAGCAGGTCGTGACGGGAGACAAAATGGTCGATACAGTAGACAAGGCAATTGGCGAAGAGATAACTATTAGATCAAAGGAGGCTTTTGGAATGTCAATGGTTTTAATTAAGATATAATGTCTGATAATTTTAATATACGTGAAACTGTTGTTAATCACTTCAATTTAGATAGTATTGGAGTTTCCGAAACTCATCTTAAAGATAAAACTATTATTGATTTTAAGGGTTATAAATGGTTTGGAAATAACAGATCTAATATACATGTAAATGCATGGTCCGGATCAGGAGGTGTTGGATTTCTTTTAAAAAACAGTGTGCTTAATTCATTTAATGTTTCAATATGTGATGATAGTAATGAAGGAATATTATGGATAAAACTTACGCATAAGTATGAACATTTTAACTTGTTTCCTTGCGTATGTTATTTACCACCTAAATATTCGACGAGACAGCTTGATGTTAATACTTTTAAATTTATGATAATATTGTAGCTAGTATATATGAATATCAAGAGATAGGAACTATATTTATTTGTGGGGATTTCAATAGCCGTATAGGAAATACACCAGATTTTATTGATTTTATTGAAGGAATTGATGGTGTTCCAAATAGAGATATTGTGGATTTTAAATGTAATGATTATAGTGCTGCACTGATAGAGTTCTTAATTAACAGTAACTATTGTTTTAAATGGTCGTAATTGTGTAAAAAATGATTATACTTGTATAAGACCACAGGGATCCTCGGTGGTTGATTACTGTTTAGTAAGTCATAACAACATATCGATATTTAATGAGTTCAATGTGTATAGACCATCAGAGCTAGTTAACATTGCAAGGGTTGTGCCAATTTCGGTTCCAGATCATTCTTTTCTTTCATGGAGCATTAATATACCATGCCGTTATTTTGATAGTGCTGCAAATGATCATTCTGAATATACATTTGTTTAATATAATTTGCATAGTATTCCTAATGACTTTTTTCAAAACCCGAAGTTAATAACGGATTTACATGATACTGTTTTTAATCTTGACATGAGTTTAAGGACTCAGCATGACATTGATAATTCATATAATGATCTATGTAATTATATAGAAACAGAAATGAGTGCGATACTACATAAACGGTCAATTACTTAAAATAGTGCTTCATCGAACAAAAAAAGAAAAATTGGTAAGCCCTGGTGGGATGATAATGTAACCACTCTTTGGAATAAAGTATGTTATGCTGAACAATTGTTTATCAAATGTAACGATGTTTATCAGAAAAAGGTTTATAGAATTGATTTTATAAAATGTAGAAAGGCCTTTAATAGGAATGTTCAAAGAAATAAAAGATTGTATTGGTTTAAGTTGCAAAATGATTTGTTATCTGATATCGATAGTAATTCGTGTAATTTTTGGAAGTCTATCGGAAAATAGGTGTAGGCTTTCAAAAGAAAAAGAAAATTCCAATGGAAGTAACAAATGATAATGGAAATATTGTCTCAGATAGCGAATCTATATTATTAAAGTGGAAAAACAGTTTTTCAAATTTGTATAAGTCTTCAGCTAATCAAAGTGTTCCGATCAATTTCAATAATGAACATGTAACAAATAATGAATCTATTCCAGAATTTGAAAATGAAATTACAATAGCTGAGATACAAAAAGCAATTTTTAATTCCAAAAAGGATAAAGCAAGCGGTATTGATGAAATACCAGCTGAAATATTTCGCAATGATACATCTGTTTCCATTTTACATGTTATGTTTAATGTTTATTATAATACTGGTATTATTCCTACTGAATAAGGAAAAGGAATTGTTAATCCCATTCCTAAATCGTCAACTAATGATCCACGTGATCCTATGTCTTACAGAGGCATTACACTTGCTCCGTCTATGTATAAATTGTATTGTTATATGTTAAATCAAAGATTGTCTATCTGGACAGAAGCAAACAATATAATAACAGATGAACAAAATGGGTTTAGAAAAAGGAAAAGTACTACGGATCATCTATCGTCATTAACTAATATTATTTAAACCAGAATAAAAAAGAAACTTTCAACTTTTACTGCATTTGTCGATTTCAAAAAAGCATATGACACTGTAAATAGAAATTTGTTGTGGAATAAACTTTATGACTTAGGGATAAATGGTAAAATGTTGAAAGCAATTATGTCTTTATATGCATCTGTTTCATCCTGTGTGCGTATACATGGTTTAAATACAGAATGGTTTAATGTTACAACGGGATTAAGACAAGGTTGTTGTTTATCCCCATTGCTCTTTAATTGCTTTATTAACGATTTAGCATTAAAATTGAAGTCTTTAGGTCTAGGAGTAGATATTGGTAATGGGGAAAAAGTATGTGTTATCATGTATGCGGATGATATTGTACTGTTGGCCGAAAATGAAACAGATTTACAGCTATTGTTAAATACACTAGATCATTGGTGTGAAACCAATTTTATGTCAGTCAATATAAATAAAACTAATGTTGTGCATTTTAGACCAAGATAAAAACCACAGACGATTTTTGAATTTAAATGTGGCGGATCTGATATAATTATAAAAAATAAATATGTATATTTAGGCCTTGTTTTAGACGACAATCTCAATTATAATGTAACAGCTTCATTTGTTGCACAGTCAGCCAGTCGCGCGTTAGGACTGTTAATTTCAAAGTATAAAACAGTTGGTGGGATGCCTCATACAATTTATACTAAACTATTTGATTCGCTAGTTTGGTTTATTGTAGCTTATGGTGCAGCAATATGGGGTACTCAAACGTACTCTTGTATTGAAGCCGTACAACATAGAGCAATGCGAGTATTTTTTGGTACGACAAGACACACACCATCAGCTGCAATGGCAGGAGACATAGCATGGCAACCGGTTTGTGTTAGACAAATAATTGCGGTATCAAATTACTGGGTACGATTGAATCATATGCCAAATATGTGTTTCAATAAACGAATATTTAATTATTGTTTTAATAGTAAAGGATCTAGATGTAAAAATTGGTGTTACAAAGTTTTAAATAATTTGTCAAAAATTGAGTTTAATAACGTTCTGAGTGTAATTAACCCTAGTGTTAAACGTAAATTTTTAGATGATGTTAAGAGTGCATCTTTAAATCAGTTTATAATAAACTGGAATGTAAATATTAACTCGGAACATGGTAGTAGTAATATTGGTGGCAATAAATTACGTACTTATAAGTTATATAAAACTACATTTGAAACAGAAAGGTACTGTAAACTAATACTACCAAGATATCATAGGTCGGCTTATTCTAGATTCCGTTGTGGCGTAGCACCAATTAGACTAGAGACTGGAAGATATGAGAGACTTCAGATTAGTGAAAATGTCCATTTTGTAAAGTTCAGGTGGAAGATGAGTTACATGCTATGATAACCTGTCCTTTATATAATGATATCAGAGCTAATTTATATGATAAAGCAATAAGCCTAAATCCCAATTTTAATAACTCTACAGATGAACAAAAATTTGTATAGTTATTCACAAATGCAGACTTAATTCGTGTATGTGCCAAATCCTGCTACTTAATTCTTCCACGTCGATCTAGTTTTTTGTACCGCTAGTCTTTTTTCCTTCTTAAATATACCAAACAATGTCAATTTTATATATGTAAATAATGTCAATTGTTTTAATCATATCGTGATTCTGTTTTATTTTCTTCTATGAAAATGGTGCTAATCAGTACCGTTTTGATCTGATCAAAGGGGATAAATGATTATTTAATTTTGTTTTAACTAATGCGCAATAGTGTTTTGTTTTTTTGTCAAATCTTACAATACTCATTCTTAGTACATATTTTATAGATAGATTAGCATCATTTACATAGTCTTAATGTGTAATATATATGCTAATATCGTTTGAGTTTGATGTTATTAGCTACTTTTAAAATATGTTGATGGTTTTATAACTATAGTCTCTTATAATTCTAATTAGAATGGCATGGCTATCTTTTACGATGTTTTATTTATGTTTGTATTTATTGTAAACCATGATGAGACTTTAATAAAGAAATTAATAAAATATTGTATATCAATTATTATCGATACTCACGTAATATTGTATCGCAAATTGATCATTAAAGTGTTTGTCTTTGGTTGTCTTATGTTTGATTTACTTGTAATATAAAATCACGGAGGTATTTAAATGTGGCGATCGGTACACAAAAACCGCCATTATGACAACTGTGAAAACAAGCGGTAATACTGTTGCTATGGTCTTGTTTGGTAGCGGTTTTCCAACTCAGCGACCAGTTCTATTAGTAAATAATGAATTAATTTTTCGAGCAAGGATCATTTAATTGTCCATTTAATTGAGCTTTTTTCATTTTGAGATTAAGCTCTCGTGCGTCTGAAAATGACAGTTGTTGTTGAAAATATGGATGCATTCACATTCCTTAGGAATCCAGTTCAAAATGATCTTGGTCAGTTTACTTCCGAACTATGTTTTATTTTTAGAAGTTGTAAATGGTATATAAACATACCGTCATTCTATCCAATTTAGGGTAGTTTAAGGCATTGCAAAATGTATCATATTTTGCGTATTGTATAATTATATATGGTAAGGAAAAGTATCACAAACATATAATTAAAAAATGTACGCGATATAATGAAGATTCTACATAATATAATATAACATACAGACACAGCTGCGTTCAAGTACCCCAAAAAAATGCATTCCGTTTGTGTTTCGTTTGTGTTCCATTTGCGCACCGTTTGCATTCCGTTTGCATTTCATTTTTTCAACGCATTTTTTAAAAATTACAAATCACTGCGTTCTTGGATGCATTCAGCGTTTATAAACAGAACTATGCCTTCATTTAATCCACGGAACGAACGGAACAGAATTAGTGCGTTTAAATGCACAAACGGAGAAAATGCATTTGCATTCGTTCGTTCAGCCTTTACCAATCGCAACATCTCTTAAGCTTAAATTTCGCATGATATATGGCCATGCGATTTTTATCACGACTTATGTTTATGTGATCATATTCGAGAATGGGTATTTTGGTTGACATTATTTGGAGGTGCACATGATGATTATTCTGTTTCCTTCCGGGTTTATGTTAGTTTCATCCCATAGCACTATATAACGATATACAGGTTGTTTTTATGAACATTATTTTAATTTTATATTGAACTAATTTAAAGTTTTTGCTACACAATAAATCAATATTTCCCGTTTTGAATCAGTAAATATTAAAGTAAATGTATAATCGTGCTTCAGCGGTTTTAAAACACCATTTACATAGTGAAATTCTTTATATTTAAATACTGAAAAAACGCTCTTCGTTCAAATTGAGATTTTAAATATCAACTCAAAAGGATCATACTAGAAGATATCCGAAATAGCGAAATGCATTTGCGTTAGTTTCGTTTGTTTCGTTCGTTTTGAACGTTTCGCATTTATAAAAAAATGCATTCATTGTTCATTTTTTAAAACGATAAACGCTGAACATCATACAACGTTCGTTCTGCGTTCATTCTGCGTATATTTTCCGTTCTTTCAGCGTTCGTTCTGCATTTATGTGGAGTACTTGAACGTAACTGGGTCTGTAATAAAGTAAACATGTAATATAAACAATATACTCATAATAATGCGCCTTTGGCGTTCCATACTTACTGTAGAATCCGAATGCAAATACGCATGTAATGAGGGACAAGTTACTATTAAAAACATAACAAATAGAGTATTATGTAATATGACCCGTTGTTACTTATGAAAATCTACTTAAATTAAAACTATTAGTTAGATTCAATACACCGATTGTTCAAGTATTTGTTGAGAATGATAAGGCATCATTCAAAAAAAGAAGTATATTCGTAAATATTAAAAAAAAAAATCTATTTCAAATATCTTTTTTTTTCATTTATTTCAAGCTAAATATAAGATCACTTGACGATTAAATCATGCGAAAGTTTCTCATTTCTGAGTCAGAATTGGAAAATAATATTTGGATTTTATATGCTCATTTGCATTTTTATATATTACAAATCTTTAAAAAAAAAAATTATAATAATGTATATACGTTCCAAGTTCATCAAGGTGTATATAATACCTGCAAAAAATACCGTTTGAAAAATAAAATAAAACGTGAATATTGCCTGTTTAGCGTGCCGTTGCTCACTTTACTAAATGTTATAAGTTAAAAACATTTGACGTTACTGTACGCGGTAATTTTATTTTACGCTGAGAGTGCGTTTGCAGTTAAATATTATATTAAGCAATTATCATTTTGCAGATACTATTTCCTTTATATAATACCCATTGTAAAAAAGTGCTCAATGTGTTGAAATTAAAATATCTCTAAATACAGCATTAATGGAAACATTAATATATATTTATTTTAGTACGTAGATCTGTTGAATGATTAATAATGTTTGGACTAAACAGCGTTAATTTCCCACTCGATGTCATTTTTAAACATCCTTAAGCTTGTAATACAAATTTTATAGTTTTATATTAGATATTCTGTGATGAATTATAGAAATTTCCCAGTTTGAGAAAATCTATAACATATCTCTTCCTCTACTGTGCTATCTCTACTGTGCTATCTCGCCTAGTGTGCAAGATAGCACACAAGTCAGATTTTAAAAACTACTTTCTTAGCAGGTTGAAGAACTGTCAAACACTTCTGAATTTGAGGAAATAAGTGGTCCTGCAAAGCCTATGCAACCAAAAAATGCTGGAAATTCCCCCTGAACACCAGCCATCATCGTCTACAGGACGGTTCCAGCCTGTGCCTGTGCAGCAATATCGTGACGTCACACAGCGCGACAATCGGAACTGCCTCAACCATTTTTTTCAAAAATAATCTCGGAAAGAAATAGACACCATCTTGGATCGATCGGAACTCTTCGCCAATTTCCGTACTCGGGAATAGTGGCTCGGAGAGTACTAGGTGCCGCTCAATGGTTTTTGGAAGCAAAATGATGAATTTGGTTCGGTTTTCGATTGTAGCTCTCCGCAAAATAGTGCTCTTTTATATAATGTTGTATTGATGAAAATTTTGCAGATTTGTGAGTGATTTTTATCAATTTCTTGATATTTTATTGCTATGACCGATAAATTATATTTTTTAACAAAATAAATCCCCAAATATGTGTAGTTGAAATCAAAACGTTTCGGCCCCAAACAGTTCGTTCGGTCCCAAACAGTTCGTTCCATATAATGACTGATAGTTTGGAAGCATTTGTTGAGTTTTCCAAATAGATACTCTGAGTATACTTTAATATTACGGTTGAACTGAAGGAAAAGGAAGAAGAGACATTGTAATTATGATTATATCATATTATGGGAGTGATTGTTTACCGTTTTGTCAGTCGAGAGTGATATGTCAGCTGCATGCATATATGAACTTGATATTGTATCAGTAAATCAATTAATAAAACTCTAAACAAAGAAAGATATGACTCATGAAGTCCATACTGACGTCCATGGCGTCCATGGTACTTGATATATTGTTAAATTACGCTTATATGGTCTGCAAGTATATATTTTTTCTCCAATCCACAGACATTAGTGTACACCTTTGACATGAGGGTTAGTTTATTGCAAGATATAGATCTTATACATATATCATCTAGTGAAAACATTCCAGATATCATATATTTAATATAAACAATATGTAAATAGTTTATTTAACACTATTACTATGTGATCAATGATTACATCAAATGTATTTATTTTATAAGGGCTTCTAGAAGCATCAAACATTTTTAAAATGTTTAAATTTCAATCGGAGGCTCTAGTGTGTTTTACAAAAGATGGTTTACAGGAGGAATAACTTTTATCAATGACATTTTAAACAAAAATGGAAATCTTTATTCTTACATAGAATTGAATAAACACTATAATATACAGTCCAATTTTCTTGAATATGAAGGTATTATAACTGCTGTCAGGAATTATTTGGCAAACCTGAATATTGTGCATCTAGCCTGTAACAGCCAAACCCTATTCGTCCACTAATCCTATCCTTAATTCTACAAAATGAGAAAGGCTGTCGAAACATATATGACATCATGATTAGAAATAATGTATATCCCAAAGCATAAAGTAAATGGAATAATGAAGTAGTTAGTGTTCCAAACTTTGAATTTGAAAGATTATATGCCTTACCTTATAAAATAACAAAAGATCCTAAGTTACCTTGGTTCAATTTAGAATCAACCATAGGATACTTGGAACAAATTACCTTTTATCTAAAATGAATTTTATTAATAACTATATGTGCAGCTCTTGCAAAAATACACCTGAAACTATCCAACATCTGTTTTGGAACTGTGGAACAGTAAAAGAATTCTGGTCAAAACTGCAAACTTATCTTACAGAAAATGGCAATACAGCATTCGTAACTTTAACAGAAACAGATATTTTTATTTGGAAATAGTAAATTTAATACTGTTTTGAGCAAAATCATCATGCAAGCAAAACTTTACATTTATCGAAACAAGATGCAACGTCAAATTCCACAGCTTAACCTTTTTAAAACAGAGATAATATCTTTGTACAAAGTTGAGAAACTAATCACATATAAAAACTTAAAAATCAATAAGTTTGAAACCATGTGGAGTCAATACCTCGCTATCTGTGGAACTGGAGTATAGAGATAATTTACTTAGTTGATTTTTCCAGTATCAAACTGTAGCAAATAAACTTAATGTTTTCATTCTGGGACATGCAAAGCTTAGCTTACTAATTAGAAATAACATACCCTTGCTTATATCTTGATCTTCCTTAATCAACCTTCTTGTTGTTTTTTATAGAAAAAATAATAGTTTTCGAAGTTGTGTATATTAATCCTTTAAAACTATCCTAAAACATTGTCCTTTGAAAATGGATTTATATACAGATTATTACACAGTATGGGTTATTGTTTTTTTCTCTTTCCAAAAACAAAATATGAGAAAAAATCAGTGTAGCATGAAACAATGTTTATTTTTGATACTATAACATTAAAATTATCTGTGTAAAGCATGTCTGTATGTATTGACAATGTGGGTTTTGAAACAAAAAATATTCTTTAGTGCTGGCTTGTGGTCGGTAGCGCGGCGGATTTGTAACTGGAGGCCCCGGGTTCAATCCTCCGTGGCGCCACTGAGTTTAGTCGGTGTGTTCTTGACCAAGACACTTTCCCTTAGCCTTTTCCGTCGGATGGGGACGTAAACCGGGCAGTACCGTATCGGTCTATCCTCCGAGCACGTTAAAGAACCATAGGAATCTATTTGATAATAAAAAGTAGGGCACGGTTCCCGGATTCCTATGTATCCTTCCCCTCTCTCTGGGGCAGCTCTAAATAACCTATACTGTGTTGATCAGCCGTTAAACAACATTCGTTTCAATTCAATTCATACATTTATTATTGTTTTTTTCCACATTACCTAGCACTAGTCCTTCATAATAAGACTTTGCATTTTGTATACCGTATTTCACATTTTTTGTCTCTTTTTTTTTCTTTTTCTTTTTTAACTTTTTTTTTATTTTGCCTAAATGCGAACAGTAGTCAATTTGAAAAAATAAAGATCACAATAATGAAGATTAAACCTGAAAAAAGCTACTGTATGATATCTAAAAATGGATATATATTTACATAATTGTTATAAACTTCCATTCTTGGTATTGATCTCAGCTCTCAGAAGTGCCCAGTGAAACGACGGAGCTATTATTTTTCAACATTTCAATTAAAGACATACCCGGTTAAAATGAGATTATAAATATAATAACAGTCGTGAAAGAAAAGAATGTAGTTAGAAGAGCTTATGGATGTGTAAACGTCTTGAAAACTGGTCGACATCACATGTTAGGTTTCATCCTGCGCTAAAACGACAACTCGTTAGTCTCTGTTTGGCTACCAAGATTTAAAGGGCAAAGGTCATAGCAAAAAGAGAAGAATATGGACAAAAGAGGGCCTCAGGGAAGATTTTTGTAAATATATGGTAAACATATTTAAAAAAGACCTATTATTGTAGCTAAATAACATTGTTTTTCATTTTAAGACCAAAGGGTAATATAATAGGGTCTTAAAGATGATGAATTGAAAAGAGGGGTTCAGGGAAGATAATTTTACTAACTGGGCCACTGTCTTCTAAGAGCATTCAATGCATTACAATATTAGGTAAAATATTTTATAAGAGGCTCATTATTGCAAATCGAAAAGAGGGAAACGGCTTTCAAAGAAGAAAAGAGGGCCTCATGAAAGATTTTATTGCTAAATGGGCCATTGTCTTGTAATAGCTTCTTTCCCTCGTGGTCGTTTCCAGACATGCTGTAACTTATGATATTCGATTGTTTAAATTGAATTTGATTACATTGAATTAAATTTAAAAGTTAGAAATACTAAGAAATGCTTAATCCAGCTCTTTTTCCAAACAAATTTTTACTCCCACCAGGATTTGAACCTGGGTCTTCTACCCTAAAAGGGTAGACGTGTTTACCGATTACACCATAGAAGTGGTACATGTTTGTACTAAGAGCAAATGAACTAAAAATTAAACTGAAGTTCCTAATTTCACAGCAAAGTAGTTAAACTAGATTTAGCCCTGGCAACAGGGATTCATTTTGAATTCCAAACGATTTGATGAGGGATCAAGGAAGTTAGTGTCACATATTGCAAGTACAAGCTGAGGCAAAAATAACTGATGATAACACCATTTTAACCGATAATTTTGATCGGCAATTGGCTACTAATAACAACCCTGACGCCTATTTGTTGTGCTTATAATATAAAGCAAATAAAAATATGTGCCTAATAAATACATAACTTTATATATGCAATTAATATAACATTTAAGCATGAAATGATTTAGATGTGAGTTGGCTGATGGGAGTCATCTGACGCTGGCAACATCTGTAACATGAGGGTCATCAACATGAACCTGGTGGTTCAGTAAATCGGTTGGCTGGTTGTTTGAATGATTTACATCATTTTTAGCACATGTTAGGCCATATATGATGATATATATCATCCATGGTGGGGGCACACCACTTTTTACTGGGTAGAAATAGTAGTGTATACCTTCTGCCCATCTGAAAGGACACGCTTTCTTATTTATTCCAACTCGCAGTGAGAGAGGCGAGGTTTCAAACCATCCAAGCCACGGATGCAGTAAATCGGAATCAACCTTCTCATCATATTAAACATTTAGGGCACTGCTCCCCGATTCAGATGTAACCTTTCTTAATTTTTTTTGATCCCAGTAACTTCTAGGTATGGTTATATAAAATGTGTAACCTGTTTCTATAAATACTAAAAATAATTTCCTCTGCTTTAACAATGGCTTGCAACCTTCTACTAGATACGTATCATACGGTGTATCTGTAGGCAGCATTAAAAAAAATTAGTGACTGTCCCGTTCATTTGTTTTGTTCAATTTAAACAGAACTAATTTGGTATATATAAACCATCATGGTCTCTTTCAGCGTAAATCCACGTATATAAATGATGTCACGGTCTCTTTCAGCGTAAATCCACGTATATAAATGACGTCACCGTCTCTTTTAGCGTAAATCCACGTAATAAATGACGTCACCGTCTCTTTCAGAGTAAATCCACGTATATAAATGACATCACCGTTTCTTTCAGCGTAAATCAACATATAAATGATGTCACCGTCTCTTCCAATGTAAATCCACATTATAGTAACTTCACTGTTAATTTCAGGTTGAATTTGCATATAATATTAATATAAATAACTTCGTCGCATATATACACTCAACAAAATTCCTAATCGGTCACCTCAGTTTTACAAAATATTTTCTTTTCTTGGAATATCTTCCTCTCGGTTTTACTTGTTTTGAATAACATAGTTATTTAGTAAAAGGTCCTGAAAGTTTCAGAAAAATCATATAACTACCAGTGAAATTAGGACATGTTAAAGTCGCGAACCCCCAAAATCAAAAATTACAAAATGTCAGACTCACAATGGAAATCCCATAGAAGAGTGCTCGTTATTGAAATTTGAAGATTTAACATGCACTCGCAGACCAAAAGTCGCGGAAAGGAACTCATAACATACATGTTATATGTCTAATGAAATGATTTTATAGGTCATTTATTTATGTTTGCCATTTCTTTATTACCATATTGGTTTTTAAAACACTTGACTGTCACATTCTAGAACCCCGGTTGATAAAAGGTCCTGTATATCTGAACATTTTCACGCGTTTTGCTGCAGCAGCAGATTACATTTCAGTGATGTTGGAAAAATATTGATTACATGGTCATTTTTATAAATCACATAACAAAACCCATTTCATTCTAGAACCCCGGTTGATAAAAGGTCCTGTATATCTGAACATTTTCACGCGTTTTGCTGCAGCAGCAGATTACATTTCAGTGATGTTGGAAAAATATTGATTACATGGTCATTTTTATAAATCACATAACAAAACTATATATCATTTTGTAGGTATTGAAATCCCTGACACAATGGTATAAGTTAACATGCAATATTCATGCAAAAACTCATGCAATTAAAAAAAAAACATAGGTAAACATGCGAAATGGGTCATGAAAATATGTCCTACCTCACTTTCAGTTGAAAATTTCTGTATGATATATTGACATTTGCTCTGGTAACCCAGCAAGTAGATTGTAGGGAATTTCAAGCCCTTGCCAGGAGTGTAATCAGCTTTAAATTCCATTGAATACTTCAAAAGTTATTAATTTTTTTATAAACTTGGTCACATGATATTTTTTTCCATTTCAGAACTGGTTTCGGAGACAGATTTACCCGAATGTTCATTGAAGCAAAAAAGTTGATTTTCATTCAAATAAATAACTCAAAACTGTAACCAAGAGTTGCTGTTGTCTTATTTACACCATAATAAAGATTATTTACATCCATTTACACAGTTTTAAAGTTATATTTTGTATATACCGCCAAATTAGATTGAATCGGTCACGTGGCATGATCGAGTTGAAGGCGGTCCGTAAATGACGCTTCTTCACCCGCCAGTAGTCATTTCTGCTGGGCAATCTCATGATCCTCCATTAGAAAACATAAGCCAAGGAATGCATTCATGCAGGGAACATCAACAGGGGACCACTATGGTGCGAACGGGGGTGGGGGATTTTTCGTCCTTTCCTGGGTGGCATATCGGTTGGTTTCAGTAACCAAATAATCCCATAGGTCATCACCCCAGATCAACCCAAAATAATCTCGGGGAGAAGCTTCCTCTGGGTGCTGAACTGTTGCACCTCCATCACCTGTATACGGCCGTGTCTGGCGACGTTGAAACTCATCCCGAACCCATCCACCTTGGAATCCTTCGAATTCTGAGATATCCGAATCATCAGAGTCCCAATCGTCATCGAAAAATCCCTGATAGTCGGGAAATTCATACCTGTTCCTTTGTTGTTGACAATCTCCGATGTTTTCCTCGACTCGATCGTCACTTTCTACGTCGGAATCATTGAAATCAGACAAGTTCCCCACGTCTATATCGCTCCCGTCGCTTAGTGCTTCTTGGGCCTCCGCCATTTTGTTCAGATCAAAAAGAAATCTTCGAAAAAACGAGCAAAAACTACCTTTTTTCAAGACTTTTTCAATTTTAACACACGCGGAAATGACTCGCAAATACTGCGCATGCGCTAGTAAAGTTTCACTTCCTTGCACAGAAAGTAATGACGTTTCACACACGTTTCTATGGGAGACGGGTTTTCAACAAAAAAAATACCGATAGATCGGTGTCCCGAATAGAAAGGGTAGTTACTGATGGATCGGTGTCCCGAATGAAATGGGTTAAGCCAGGTCATTCCCCTTACAATTCAATGCAAAAGTATGTGACTTTGTGGATCGAGGGTGTTATAATATAATGCATTGTTTCTTCAAAAATAATTTAAATATCTTTACCAAATTTTCAGTTAATATATATCAAACATTGAACGAAGATTTGATTAATTTTACATGAATACAAATCTTGTGTAAAAGGTAATAATTTCATAAAACTTAGGTGACTGATTAGGAATTTTGTTGAGTGTATATATTAACTTCAGTGTTAATTTCAGGGTAAAAAATTGCATACATAGTAACTTCAGTGTTAATTTCAGGTGAATTCAGGGACTTCTCTGTTAATTTCAGGATAAATTTGCATATATAGTAACTTCACTTATCAATTTTAGAAAAAAATAGTCAATAGAAAGAAAAAAATGAAAAAGAAAATATAAGAACGCTTTTAAATGTATGGGTTGACATAAGTTACTGTAAACACTATCAAAGATAGAATTATGAAATGAATGTTTTACTGCATTTTTTCTCAATTTTAAAAAAAACACGCGACGGTATGGGTTATGTTCCTAAAATATATAAAAAAAATTCACATATATAAATGACGTTGCTGATCCTTCAGTGTAAATCCACATAAAAACGTCACTGTCGCTTTCAGCGTAAATCCGCATGTTTAGAATCTTCACTGTCAATTTCCGGATAAATCCATACGTATAAATAATTTCACTGTCTCTTTTTGTGTAAATCCCACTAAATAAACAATTTCAACATCCCTTTTAGTATCAAGTCGCAGTGATAAACCATGTCACTGTCTCTTTCAGCGTAATTCCGTCTGTACAAATGATTTCATCGTCACTGACTTTCAGTGTTAATCCACACATATTATTAATAACTTCACTGTCACTTTCTAGGTTAATCCACATGTATAAATAACTTCTACTTTTTATTCAGTTTTAAATCTATGTATTTAAATTTATTATATACCTATCAATAATATATACATAGTACGTTCATTTTCTTACAATGGAATACAACAACCTGTATCACACTACAGGTTATCACTATGCTACTAAAAATAGAATTAGTATCACTATCTTACTAAAAATAGAACAGCGGTTTTTCCAATGATTCAAGCAAGTTTTACGCCACTATGCGCGAGAACGTCAAGACGACGTTTCGTCATACAAACAAAACAAGTAGGTCAGACCAATGAACACCAACACTTTAAAACTACATACATTTTCCCGCTGCACTTTATCGAGAAATAATATGCTTTATTGAATGTGTATGCAATAGCAATGAAATATTTCCATGTTAATGATGTGTAAGAGGTATATAATAAAAGGATCATTACTAGAGTAACGTGTTCTGGAAGTTTGAATCACCTCTCGTAGGTAAATGCCAGATCAGGATCGCACTCGAGGCTCCGCCTCTCGTGTGATCCTTGATCTGGCATTTACCTACTCAAGGTGGTACAAACTTCCAGAACACGTTACTCTAGTAATAATCCTATTATATCAATATAACGTTAAGTCTTAAGACCTGTTTAAGGAATTTTCACAGACATATTCTAACTATCTGGGTTCCATTAATTACGGGTGGGAGTGTTTCTGGTGGTGTTCCTTGTTGTTCCAGGCAGACAGTGTTCTCTTTATTGCGCGTTTCTTTTTCCCATATCCCCGTGCCACTAAAGCAAGTCTCCACTCCTCAAATGACTCTACCAGTGATGTCATTAAGAGGTGGGAGGCAGGGATTCTCCCTGCTACTTTGACTGGTCTACCTGGCTACTATGAATACTTTTACTAGTATTTTATACAAGTATCAATAGAAATACCCGGCTATTCTGCTCTGGGTTCCGCTTTCTTATAAATTTAATGACACCCCTGCTCTACCCTGCCCTGTATATATTGGTGGGGACCATGATCATGATGCCCATTAGTGTGTTAAAATACACGTTTAATGCTCTTTTGAAATTTTTCGTATTGGCGAGTATATGCAGTTACATAGAACGTCAAAATAATAATAAAAAAAACTGCATAGGAGCCAATTTATTAGGCTAGATGCCCATGTGCTCGCACTTTTAGTTTTAGATGAAGAAGAGGTGAAACCTCTTAATAAACTATAAAAGAAGCGCCTACGTTTGACTGGAATCACCATATTGTTTACCTAAGTATGAATAAATTATTATATCAGGAATCTCTATGAATACTCTCTGATAAAACAAATAAATATGTACCGCATTTTCGGAACTTGCCAGCAGTCGCCATTTTGTTTATCTTATAATTGAAGAGGTCGCTACTGCAGAGTTGTCGTTTCTTGAAAATAGTTCAATATGGCCACGAGTACTCTCCGAGTCGGAATCCCGAGTGACGGAATCCGACGAGGCAGTTCCGATTGAATCGGTAATAGTGGCTCGGAGAGTACTCAATCGGAACTCTTCGCCATTTTCCGTACTCGGTAATTCCCGAGTGACGGAATCCGACGCAATCGGAACAATCGGAACTCTTCGCCAATTTCCGTACTCGGGAATAGTGGCTCGGAGAGTATTGGGTGCCGCTCAATCGGAACTCTTCGCCAATTTCCGTTCTCGGGAATAGTGGCTCGGAGAGTACTGGGTGCCGCTCAATGGTGGAAGCAAAATGATGAATTTGGTTCGGTTTTCGATTGTAGCTCTCCGCAAAATAGTGCTCTTTTATATAATGTTGTATTGATGAAAATATTGCAGATTTGTGAGTGATTTTATCAATTTCTTGATATTTTATTGCTATGACCTATAGATTATACTTTTTAACAAAATAAATCCCCAAATATGTGTAGTTGAAATGAAGACGAACATCTCCGTCGTTCGGTCCCAAACAGTTCGTTCCATATAATGACTGATAGTTTGGAAGCATTTGTTGAGTTTTCCAAATATATACTTTAATATTACGGTTGAATTGAAGGGAAAGTAGGAAGAGACATTGTAATTATGATTATATCATATTATGGGAGTGATTGTTTACTGTTTTGTCAGTCGAGAGTGATATGTCAGCTGCATGCATATATGAACTTGATATTGTATCAGTAAATCAATTAATAAAACTCTAAACACAGAAAGATATGACTCATGAAGTCCATACTGACGTCCATGGTACTTGATGTATTGTTAAATTACGCTTATATGGTCTGGAAGTATATATTTTTTCTCCAATCCACAGACATTAGGGTACACCTTTGACATGAGGGTTAGTTTATTTCAAGATATAGATCTTATACATATATCATCTAGTGAAAACATTCCAGATATCATATATTTAATATAAACAATATGAAAATAGTTTATTTAACACTATTACTATGTGATCAATGATTCCATCAAATGTATTTATTTTATAAGGGCTTCTAGAAGCATCAAACATTTTTAAAATGTTTAAATTTCAATCGGAGGCTCTAGTGTGTTTTACAAAAGATGGTTTACAGGAGGAATAACTTTTATTAATGACATTTTAGACAAAAATGGAAATATTTATTCATACATAGAATTGAATGAACACTATAATATGCAGTCCAATTTTCTTGAATATGAAGGTATTATAACTGCTGTCAGGAATTATTTGGCAAAAAAACCTGTGCATCTGTAACAGCCAAACCCTATTCGTCCACTAATCATATCCTTAATTCTACAAAATGAGAAAGGCTGTCGAAACATATATGACATCATGATTAGAAATAATATCCCAAAGCATTAAGTAAATGGAAAAATGAAGTAGTTAGTGTTCCAAACTTTGAATTTGAAAGATTATATGCCTTACCTTATAAAATAACAAAAGATCCTAAGTTACCTTGGTTCAATTTAGAATCAACCATAGAATACTTGGAACAAATTACCTTTTATCAAAAATGAATATTATTACGGTAATAATATTATAGTGCTTTTGCAAAAATACACTGAAACTATCCAACATCTGTTTTGGAACTGTGGAACACAGTAAAAGAATTCTGGTCAAAACTTCAAACTTATCTTACAGAAAAATGCCATACAGCATTCGTAACTTTAACAGAAACAGATATTTTTATTTGGAAATAGTAAATTTAATACTGTTTTGAGCAAAATCATCATGCAAGCAAAACTTTACATTTATCGAAACAAAATGCAACGTCAAATACCACAGCTTAACCTTTTTAAAACGTATATAATATCTTTGTACAAAGTTGAGAAACTAATCGCATATAAAAACTTAAAAATGAATAAGTTTGAAACCATGTGGAGTAAATACCTTGCTATCTGTGGAACTGGAGTATAGAGATCATTTACTTAGTTGATTTTTCCAGTATCAAACTGTAGCAAATAAACTTAATGTTTTCATTCTGGGACATGCAAAGCTCAGCTTACTAATTAGAAATATTATCCCCTTGCTTATAAGTTATATCTTGATCTTCCTTAATCAACCTTGTTGTTGTTTTTTATAGAAAAACAAATAATTTTGGAAGTTGTGTATATTAATCCTTTAAAACTATCCTAAAACATTGTCCTTTGGTAATGGATTTATATACAGATTTATTACACAGTATGGGTTATTGTTTTTTTTCCTTTCCAAAAACAAAATATGAGAAAAAATCAGTGTAGCATGAAACAATGTTTATTTTTGATACTATAACATTAAAATTATCTGTGTAAAGCAAGTCTGTATGTATTGACAATGTGGGTTTTACACTGGGTTTTGAAACAAAAAATATTCTTTAGGGCTGGCATGGCGCAGTCGGTAGCGCGGCGGATTTGTAACCGGAGGCCCCGGGTTCAAACCTCCGTGGCGCCACTGAGTTTCGTCGGTGTGTTCTTGACCAAGACACTTTCCCTTAGCCTCGTCCGTCCCGGATTCCTATGTATCCTTCCCCTCTCTCTGGGGCAGCTCTAAATAACCTATACTGTGTTGATGAGCCGTTAAACAACATTCGTTTCAATTCATTTCATACATTTATTTTTTAACTTTTTTCCCCCATAACCTAGCACTAGTCCTTCACAATAAGACTTTGCATTTTGTATACCATATTTCACATTTTTTTATTTTTTAACTTTTTTTTTATTTTGCCTAAATGCGAACAGTAGTCAATATGAAAAAATAAAGATCACAATAATGAAGATTACGTGAAAAAAGCTACTGTATGATATCTAAAAATGGATATATATTTACATAATTGTTATAAACTTCCATTCTTGGCATTGATCTCAGCTCTCTGAAGCGCCCAGTGAAACGACGGAGCTATTATTTTTCAACATTTCAATTAAAGACACACCTGGTTAAAATGAGATAATAAATATAATAACAGTCGTGAAAGAAAAGAATGTAGTTAGAAGAGTTTATGGATGTGTAAACGTCTTGAAAACTGGTCGACATCACATGTTAGGTTTCATCCTGCGCTAAAACGACCACTCGTTAGTCTCTGTTTGGCTACCAAGATTTAAAGGGCAAAGGTCATAGCAAAAAGAGAAGAATATGGACAAAAGAGGGCCTCAGGGAAGATTTTTGTAAATATATGGTAAACATATTTAAAAAATACCTATTTAGGGCTGTACAAATCCTATAGCCCGACGCCCGGGACTAGTCCAAAACCAAAGTCGGGCGTGTCACTTTTTCAAAGATTTCAGTCCCGGACTAGTCCAATTTTAAAAAAAGAGAAAGTCGAGCGTGTCACTGTTTGAAAGATTTCAGTCCCAGATTTGTCCAATTAACAATGTTCAATATTTAATGATTCTTACTGTTGCTACTGTTTCACCCAATGGCAGTCTACAATCTATACCACTGAAACATGTATACATTAATTGTCTGAAGAGTAAATAAGGATTGTTTCATTTACTGTGTATATTGAATTGTGTGCAAATCCGTTAAAATAAGATGCAGTTTTAACATATTGACTTGAGAAATCGAAAGAATTCAGGACTTGTGTCCATTTTTTAGGACTAGTGACAATTTTTTTGAGACTAGTCACTTTTGACAGGGTGACTAGTCCCGGACGAGTGGCTAAAACTTTTACTTGTACAGCCCTGCCTATTATTGTAGCAAAATAACATTGTTTTTCATTTTAAGACCAAAGGGTAATATAATAGGGCCTTAAAGATGGTGAATTGAAAAGAGGGCCTCAGGGAAGATAATTTTACTAATTGGGCCACTGTCTTCTAAGAGCATTCAATGCATTACAATATTAGGTAAAATATTTTATTAGAGGCTCATTATTGCAAAACCAAAAGAGGGAAACGGCTTTCAAAGAAGAAAAGGGGGCCTCATGATAGATTTTATTGCTAAATGGGCCATTGTCTTGTAATAGCTTCTTTTCCTCATGGTCGTTTCCAGACATGCTGTTACTTATGATATTCGATTGTTTAAATTGAATTTGATTACATTGAATTAAATTCAAAATTTAGAAATACTAAGAAATTCTTAATCCAGCTCTTTTTCCAAACAAATTTTTACTCCCACCAGGATTTGAACCTGGGTCTTCTACCCTCAAAGGGTAGATGTGTTTACCGATTACACCATAGAAGTGGTACATGTTTGTACTAAGAGCAAATGAACTAAAAAATTAAACTGAACTTCCTAATTTCACAGCAAAGTAGTTAAACTAGATTTAGCCCTGGCAACAGGGATTCATTTTGAATTCCAAACAATTTGACGAGGGATCAACGAAGTCAGTGTCACATATTGCAAATACAAGTTAAGGCAAAACTAACTGATGATAACACCATTTTAACCGATAATTTTGATCGGCAACTGGCTACTAATGACAACCCTGGCGCCTATTTGTTGTGCTTATAATATAAAGCAAATATAAATATGTGTCTAATAAATACATAATTTTATATATGCAATTAATATAACATTTAAGCATGAAATGATTTAGATGTGAGCTGGATGATGGGAGTCATTTGACGGATAGCTGGCAACATCTGTAAGATGAGGGTAATCAACATGAACCTGGTGGTTCAGTAAATCGGTTGGCTGGTTGTTTGAATTATTTACGTCATTTTTAGCACATGTTAGGCCATATATGATGATCGATATCATCCATGGTGGGGGCACACCACTTTTTCCTGGGTAGAAATAGTAGTGTATACCTTCTGCCCATCTGAAAGGACACGCTTTCTTATTTATTCCAACTTGCAGTGAGAGAGTCGAGGTTTCAAACAATCCAAGCCACGGATGCAGTAAATCGGAATCGACCTTCTCAGCACATTAAACATTTAGGGCACTGCTCCCCGATTCAGATGTAACCTTTCTTAATTTTTTTTGGGCCAAGTAACTTCTAGGTATGGTTATATAAAATGTGTAACCTGTTGCTATAAATACTAAAATAATTTCCTCTGCTTTAACAAGGGCTTGCAACCTTCTACTAGATACGTATCATACGATGTATATGTAGGCAGCATTAAAAAAATTAGTGACTGTCCCGTTCATTTGTTTTGTACAATTTAAACAGAAAAATTTGGTGCAAACAGTATATATAAACCATCACGGTCTCTTTCAGCGTAAATCCACATATATAAATGATGTCACGGTCTCTTTCAGCGTAAATCCACTTAATAAATGACGTCATTTAAAGTATATAAATGACGTCACCGTCTCTTTCAGCATAAATCCACTTAATAAATGACGTCACCGTCTCTTTCAGCGTAAATGACGTCACCGTTTCTTTCAGCGTAAATCAACATATAAATGATGTCATCGTCTCTTCCAGTGTAAATCCACATATAATAACTTCACTGTTAATTTCAGGTTGAGTTTGCATATAATAACTTCACTGTTTAATATTTCCTGGGTAAATTCGCCGCATATATATATATTAACTTCAGTGTTAATTTCAGGGTAAAAATTTGCATACATGTATATAGTAACTTCAGTGTTAATTTGAGGTGAATTCAGGGACTTCTCTGTTAATTTCAGGATAAATTTGCATATAAAGTAACTTCAATTTTAGAAAAAAATGGAAAAGAAAAATATAAGAACGCTTTTAAATGCATGGGTTGACATTAGTTACTAGATAGAATTACGAAATGAATGTTTTACTGCATTTTTTCTCAATTTTAAAAAAACCACGCTTGCGACGGTATGGGTTAAGTTCCTAAAATATATATAAAAAAAACACATATATAAATAACGTTGCTGATCCTTCAGTGTAAATCCACATAACAACGTCACTGTCGCTTTTAGCGTAAATCCGCATGTTAAACATCTTCACTGTCAATTTCCAGATAAATCCATACGTATAAATAATTTCACTGTCTCTTTTTGTGTAAATCCCACTAAATAAACAATTTCAACATCCCTTTTAGTATCAAGTCGCATTGATAAACCATGTCACTGTCTCTTTTAGCGTAATTCCGTCTGTACAAATGATTTCACCATCACTGACTTTCAGTGTTAATCCCCACATATTATTAATAACTTCACTGTCACTTTCTAGGTTAATCCACATGTATAAATAACTTCTACTTTTTTATTTTCAGTTTTAAATCTATGTATTTAAATATATCAATATAACATTAAGACCTGTTTAAGGAATTTTCACAGACATATTCTAACTATCTGGGTTCTACCGGTATTAAACACGGGTGGGGGTGTTCCTGGTGGCGTTCCTTGTTGTTCCAGGCAGTGTTCCCTTTATTGCGCGTTTTGTTTTCCCATATCCCCATGCCACTAAAGCAAGTCTCCACTCCTCAAATGACGACTCTACCACGCTGGGCAAAACACGACTACAGACGGACCAGTAGTGTCACTGAGATGCTCCAGTCCCTACAGTGGAGAAGACTAGACCAAAGACGTGTCGACAGTCGACTCTCACTATGTTACAAAATCACAAATGACCTGGTAGCTATCCCTCTAGAAGACTACATGACACTGACGAACAGACAATCCCGACATTCACACTCGCTTGCTTTCAAATTAATTGACGCAACCGCTGACTACTACAAATTCTCCTTTTTCCCCAGAACAGTCTTCCACTGGAATTCATTAGCTCCTGACATCCCTATATTACCCAATATAGAACAGTTCAATTCTGCAGTCAGCAGGAACATATCTCACTATAAATTTAATGTTTGTTTTTATTTTTAAACCTAAGGCCTAAAAAAATAATTTGTTTGTTTCCACTGACATGGCCAAAAAAAATAGGGTCGGTAGGTAGGCAAATAATTTTATTTTTTTAAATATTTTTTTTTAAAGAAAACCTCATAAATATGCATCTTCTTCTCATGTTTGGTGTACAACTGAATGTATAATCACTCTGATGATGTATATAATGTTATATGGTTGTATTTAAATGTCAATATATGAAATAAATACTTACTGTTCATGTTTACATTTGTTGCTTTTTTTATTTCCAAGTTTAATGCTGACTTCTGGCAACGGCATAATTTTACTTTTAAAAACTGAGATATTAAAGTGTCTTTCATATTGTACTTTAATATCAGTGTGCATCTACATATGAAGTTTTAAGACCCTAGGCAGTACCTTGTCCATTCTATGACCAATTCAAGGCTTAACTATTAGAGGTCACAGTGACCGTGACCTTTTACCTACTGACCTCAGTGTTTATAGGGATCATTTACTGGTGGGGGGTCACTGAAGTTTCAAGACCATTCACCAAAGGGTTAAGAAGTTATATTGTCAGACAAAGTTTGTGGACGGACAGACAGACTGACTGACTGACAGACAGACAGAGTGATTTAACCGGACTGATATCACAGGCAATTAGTATGTACATGTATGTACAGACCGTCACACCTGTAACATGTCAGGGAAATATTAATTATCTTTTGACAGAATTTATTTTATTATTTTTCTCAAGCAAAATTATGCAAATAAAATGTCAATTAAAATCATGTTTGTCATCATCATACTTTAATATACTTTGAGACAAAAACAATATCATATTTTGATGATCTCAAAAATCCTTTGATATCGCTAATTTAGTGCAGTACGACCTAATGTGGGTGGGGTGTAGTCCATGGTGCCTTTAATAGCTTCAGAAAAGTATATATGCACTTATTTTAATATACACATACCCATCACTTTTCAATACGATACATATCTATTAAAATATAAAAAATATGCTGCAAAACTCACACGTTTTCAACTGATTCATACCTTCAATAACCATGACAGACCTTTTTGGATTAAAAAAATAATATTTAAATAATATTTAATCCATATTAACTACTCAAACGAGGAAAGAAAAACAAAAATAATGCCGTTTAAATTAATATCAGAATTCCATGTGGCGATTTCCATGTGTCTGTCCGTCTATCCGTCCGTCCGTCTACGAGTTTTGAAGTTTTCGTTAAAGTTTTTGTTTTTTCCTCATTTCTCAAAAATGAATTGTCGAAAAGCTTTGAAACTTGACACTTGTTCAACATCATTAAAATGTTATATGAAAATAACCCTAACTATGTCATGTATTTTACCTGGACTACCCCACTTTTCACACAGATTTTTCACTTAAAATGTTAAATTCACAATCCGGCTTTCGCGCCACTATTGGTGCTTCACCTTTTTCTTTTTGTTACTTTTAACAAAGTTTGAGGTTTCCACTGGACCCCCATATAAATGAAACGTTCCTATGCCTGTGTATCTGTAACCGATCATCCGGTTTGGTCTGATGCTACAGAGTAGTTTAAATTTAAAGGTGATGCAAACACGGTTTGGAAACTTTACCTGTCTTCTGCTTCAATCGATCTATGCTTTTCTCTGTCCTATCATTTCACTATTTTTGTTTTTCTACCACCGACAGAAACATTAGGGTCAAATAGGACACTCAGTTTCTTAAAATGTAGATGTAGAAACTAATAAGTATCTTGAGCACAGCTAGTGCTAAACGTCAAGAACAGTGAAACAAACCAACGTCTTTTCTACATAGAATTTGATGAATTTGGTGCATTTTCAGAATATATTGATGAAAAACGTCGGACCCGGTGTCCTCCACCCCCAGACATACTCAACTTAGTTTGATTTAACTAATATTCTGAAAATGGACCACCATTTATTAAATGTCAAGTAGGAAACAACAAATTCCTATGTTTTAAAAACATAGTACTTGTCTCAAACGTACATCATCATAATGATTAGACAATACGTATGAATCAATTTAATACACGTTGAAGACAAGACGTATATTAGACGTATATTCAAATAAAAACAACTTAAATCATATATATACATTTTTCTTAATGACATAACGTTGAAACCGTAATTACATGTTGTTCGGCAAAAAAGTATACGCGTGTATCACGGTTTATGTATATATAGCTTACATACACTGATGTAGTAGCATCATTATGACTGTTGGTGATTCAGCCAATGTCGATCTAGACTGGATCATGACTAGATAGCCGTTCGAAGTTCGTTCCATGCCATATCTGTCCTGTCTGGGAACGAATTGAAATTTGACCGAAGCATTGTGGTGTACTGGTTAGAGCGTCTGCCTTGCATTCGGGAAGTCGTCGGTTCGAGTCCCCTAACCGCGTCATACCAGATACTTTAAAATGGAACCCTTGCCTGACGAGCAAATAATAGTGCTACGACTGATTGACCAGTGTCAGAATAATGTGACTGGGGGTATCATGTCTACTACGGTGTGGTATTCCAGTGTGGCAGCACTATAAAGAAACCACCGAGTTCGCTGCTTCAAGTAGACATATCATCACATCACACACAAACACACAGACTCCATTGTGCCTATAATCGTCGGGTACGACGCCTGTCGTAGGCGGACGGATTATAATCCTTAGAAATACTCACAAACACACACACACACACACGAATTGAAATCTGTTGGGGTGGGATGTCACGATTCATAAGACACGTACAGGCGATTTATAAGACACGTACAGGTAGACTTGCACTAGACGTGAGAAGCATGACTCTTATGGTGGTATGTACCTACCATGGTATAGGTACATGCCATAAGAGCTACGATTCTCGCAGCTAGACTTGCACTGTACCGGTGCATACATACGCAGCGGCACAATCAAAGATGAACTGTGCTCGCCCTATAGGTTTAACCTATTTCATATTATGAATACATATTATATCAGGAATCTCTATGAATACTCTCTGATAAAACAAATAAATATGTACCGCATCTTCGGAACTTGCCAGCAGTCGCCATTTTGTTTATCTTATAATTGAAGAGGTCGCTACTGCAGAGTTGTCGTTTCTTGAAAATAGTTCAAAATGGCGTCGAGTACTCTCCGAGTCGGATTCCCGAGTGACGGAATCCGACGAGGCAGTTCCGATTGCATCTTGGATCAATCGGAACTCTTCGCCAATTTCCGTACTCGGGAATAGTGGCTCGGAGAGTATTGGGTGCCGCTCAATGGTTTTTTGCATCAAAATACAGCATTTGGTTCGGTTTTCGATTGTAGCTCTCCGCAAAATAGTTCTCTTTTATATAATATTGTATTGATGAATATATTGCAGATTAGTGAGTGATTTTGATCAATTTCTTGATATTTTATCGCTATGACCGATAAATTATACTTTTTAACAAAATAAATCCCGTAGTTGAAATCAAGACGTTTCGGCCCCAAACAGTTCGTTCGGTCCCAAACAGTTCGTTCCATATATTGACTGACAGTTTGACTTTAATATTACGGTTGAATTGAAGGGAAAGGAGGAAGAGACATTGTAATTATGATTATATCATATTATGGGAGTGATTGTTTACCGTTTTGTCAGTCGAGAGTGATATGTCAGCTGCATGCATATATGAACTTGATATTGTATCAGTAAATCAATTAATAAAACCCTAAACAAAGAAAGATATGACTCATGAAGTCCATACTGACGTCCATGGCGTCCATGGTACTTGATATATTGTTAAATTACGCTTATATGGTCTGCAAGTATATATTTGTTCTCCAATCCACAGACATTAGGGTACACCTTTGACATGAGGGTTAGTTTATTGCAAGATATAGATCTTATACATATATCATCAAGTGAAAACATTCCAGATATCATATATTTAATATAAACAATGTGACAATAGTTTATTAAACACTATTACTATGTGATCAATGATTACATCAAATGTATTTATTTTATAAGAGCTTCTTGAAGCATCAAACATTTTTAAAATGTTTAAGTTTCAATCGGAGGCTCTAGTGTGTTTTACAAAAGATGGTTTACAGGAGGAATAACTTTTATCAATGACATTTTAAACAAAAATGGAAATCTTTCCTACATAGAATTGAATGAACACTATAATATACAGTCCAATTTTCTTGAATATGAAGGTATTTATAATAACTGCTGTCAGGAATAATTGGCAAACCTGAATATTGTGCATCCTAAGCCTGTAACAGCCAAACCCTATTCGTCCACTAATCCTATCCTTAATTCTACAAAATGAGAAAGGCTGTCGAAACATATATGACATCATGATTAGAAATAATGTATATCCCAAAGCATGAAGTAAATGGAAGTATGAAGTAGTTAGTGTTCCAAACTTTGAATTTGAAAGATTATATGCCTTAACTTAAAAAGTAACAAAAGATCCTAAGTTACCTTGGTTCAATTTAGAATCAACCATAGGATATTTGGAACAAATTACCTTTTATCTAAAATGAATATTATTAATAACGATATGTGCAGCTTTTGCAAAAATACACCTGAAACTATCCAACATCTGTTTTGGAACTGTGGAACAGTAAAAGAATTCTGGTCAAAACTTCAAACTTATCTTACAGAAAAATGCAATACAGCATTCGTAACTTTAACAGAAACAGATATTTTTATTTGCAAATAGTAAATTTAATACTGTTTTGAGCAAAATCATAATGCAAGCAAAACTTTACATTTATCGAAACAAGATGCAACGTCAAATTCCACAGCTTAATGTTTTCATTCTGGGACATGCAAAGCTTAGCTTACTAATTAGAAATAACATAACCTTGCTTATATCTTGATCTTCCTTAATCAACCTTCTTGTTTTTTATAGAAAAAATAATAATTTTGGAAGTTGTGTATATTAATCCTTTAAAACTATCCTAAACATTGTCCTTTGATAATCGATTTATATACAGATATATTACACAGTATGGGTTATTGTTTTTTTTCTCTTTCCAAAAACAAAATATGAGAAAAAATCAGTGTAGCATGAAACAATGTTTATTTTTGATACTATAACATTAAAAGTATCTGTGTAAAGCAAGTCTGTATGTATTGACAATTTGGGTTTTACACCGGGTTTTGAAACAAAAAATATTTTCTTTAGGGCTGGCATGGCGCAGTCGGTAGCGCGGCGGATTTGTAACCGGAGGGCTCAGGCCCCGGGTTCAATCTTCCGTGGCGCCACTGAGTTTCGTCGGTGTGTTCTTGACCAAGACACTTTCCGTTAGCCTCGTCCGACGGATGGGAACGTAAACCGGGCAGTACCGTGTATCGGTCTATCCTCCGAGCACGTTAAAGAACCATAGGAATCTATTTTTTAATAAGAGTAGGGCACGGTTCTCGGATTCCTATGTATCCTTCCCCTCTCTCTGGGGCAGCTCTAAATAACCTATACTGTGTTGATGAGCCGTTAAACAACATTCGATTCAATTCAATTCATACATTTATTATTGTTTTTTCCCCATAACCTAGCACTAGTCCTTCATAATAAGACATTATGTGCATTTTGTATACCGTATTTCACATTTTTTGTCTTTTTATTTTTTAACTTTTTTTTTATTTTGCCTAAATGCGAACAGTAGTCAATATGAAAAAAATAAAGATCACAATAATGAAGATTAAACGTGAAAAAAGCTACTGTTTGATATCTAAAAATGGATATATATTTACATAATTGTTATAAACTTCCATTCTTGGCACTGATCTCAGCTCTCTGAAGCGCCCAGTGAAACGACGGAGCTATTATTTTTCAACATTTCAATTAAAGACACACCCGGTTAAATTGAGATAATAAATATAATAACAGTCGTGAAAGAAAAGAATTTAGTTAGAAGAGCTTATGGATGTGTAAACGTCTTGAAAACTGGTCGACATCACATGTTAGGTTTCATCCTGTGCTAAAACGACCACTTGTTAGTCTCTGTTTGGTTACCAAGATTTAAAGGGCAAATGTCATAGCAAAAAGAGAAGAATATGGACAAAAGAGGGCCTCAGGGAAGATTTTTGTAAATATATGGTAAACATATTTAAAAAATACCTATTATTGTAGCAAAATAATATTGTTTTTCATTTTAAGACCAAAGGGTAATATAATAGGACCTTAAAGATGATGATTGAAAAGAGGGTCTCGGGGAAGATAATTTTACTAACTGGGCCACTGTCTTCTAAGAGCATTCAATGCAAGAGCATTCAATGCGCATTACAATATTAGGTAAAATATTTTATAAAAAGCTCATTATTGCAAAACCAAAAGAGGGAAACGGCTTTCAAAGAAGAAAAGAGGGCCTCATGAAAGATTTTATTGCTAAATGGGCCATTGTCTTGTAATAGCTTCTTTCCCTCGTGGTCGTTTCCAGACATGCTGTAACTTATGATATTCGATTGTTTAAATTGAACTTGATTACATTGAATTAAATTCAAAATTTAGAAATACTTAAAAAAATGCTTAATCCAGCTCTTTTTCCAAACACATTTTTACTCCCACCAGGATTTGAACCTGGGTCTTCTACCCTAAAAGGATAGACGTGTTTACCGATTACACCATAGAAGTGGTACATGTTTGTACTAAGAGCAAACAAACTAAAAAATTAAACTGAAGTTTCTAATTTCACAGCAAAGTTATTAAACTAGATTTAGCCCTGGCAACAGGGATTCCAAACAATTTGACGAGGGATCAACGAAGTCAGTGTCACATATTGCAAATACAAGTTAAGGCAAAACTAACTGATGATAACACCATTTTAACCGATAATTTTGATCGGCAATTGGCTACAAATGACAACCCTGACGCCTATTTGTTGTGCTTATAATATAAAGCAAATATAAATATGTGCCTAATAAATACATAATTTTATATATGCAATTAATATAACATTTAAGCATGAAATGATTTAGATGTGAGATGGCTGATGGGAGTCATCTGACGGATAGCTGGCAACATCCGTAAGATGAGGGTCATCAACATGAACCTGGTGGTTCAGTAAATCGGTTGGCTGGTTGTTTGAATGATTTACGTCATTTTTAGCACATGTTAGGCCATATATGATGATAGATATCATCCATGGTGGGGGCACACCACTTTTTCCTGGGTAGAAATAGTAGTGTATACCTTCTGCCCATCTGAAAGGACACGCTTATTTATTCCAACTCGCAGTGAGACAGTCGAGGTTTCAAACCATCCAAGCCACGGATGCAGTAAATCGGAATAAACCTTCTCAGCACATTAAACATTTAGGGCACTGCTCCCAGGGCCTTTTTTCCTTCTATAATAGAGGCCGATATTCGGTGACTTCCCAGTTGCAAAAAGCCTCTTTTTTTCCCAATTTTGGTGAAAGAATTTCCCAAAAATACAATGCTGAAATTCCCAATATGTTGACATATGATTCTCCCAAAATCTATTTCACACGTTCGGTTAATAAAACTACATTATTTAGCAGCGAATGAAACCGAAAGCAGGCTTTTTATTGGCTTACCGAAATAAATATCCATTCAGAATGACTCGGCACTGCACTGCAGTCCGCTTATGACCGAGATGTTACGATCTCTTGGCGCCATTTGTTTTGTTTAATGGAGAAAACGTGAACCGAACCGAGTTATTTTACGCGATTTATTAAACCGCATGTAGACTTGACATGGTCGTCATTTCCTTATTATTTATTATTGAATCGTTTGAAATGTTATATAATTTTTTTTTATAAAAACTTAAAATTGATAAATAAAAAATAAAAAGTTTTTCTTAACTGAACACTGTAGAACATATTCTAACACGGTTGTCGTAAACAATATTTGAAAAAAAACAAGTACCCCGTAAACAAAATGCGACTAAAAAATGTCGAAAAACGGAAAATACTACAGAAAACCTGTTAAAAGGGCTGCAGATGATAAAGGCCAGCGCAGCCTTTTGACCTTTGGTGTTAAAAGGACATAATTCCTTGACATCACAACTTGCCAAATCTCCGTCTACTGAAGTGCCGGGTCAATAGGACTCGCAACTTGCGACGCAAGACCGCGTCGATCTTCCGGTGTCTGAAGACCAGACAATCAAATCACCGGACTTCACACCCCCTGATATATCTGAGTCTCACTCTGTCTCACCACCTGTGACAAGTACAACTCAGCCACCCCCACTGTTGTTGAGCGTTCTTTCAGCCTGATGAATGACCTATGTACATTTCTGAAGTCTTCATTGAAGATAACAAACTTGGATGCTCTGATGAGGATTAACTGTGTAAACCCCCAAGAGGAGGACTTTGATCAAATTGTTGATGACTTTAAGGACTTCAAGTCCAGACAGTTACCCTTGTAAATGATGTTAAAATTAGAAGTGTCCTATTATACCAGTCCTGTTTTAGTGTTAAATAATTTTGTTTTCAATTATTAAATTGGTGCAACTTTCTATTTACTGTATGTATGTAGACTGCCATTTGTTTATTGATGTATCTTGAAAGTCAGTCTACCTTTTCCCAATTTGGCCGAAAATCGCGCTTGAATTTCCCAAAATGAAAGGCTAAGGCCCCTTCTCAATTTTTGTAAAAAAGGCCATGGCTCCCCGATTCAGATGTAACCTTTCTTATTTTTTTTTGGGCCCAGTAACTTCTAGGTATCATTATATAAAATGTGTAACCTGTTGCTATAAATACTAAAATTATTTCCTCTGCTTTAACAAGGGCTTGCAACCTTCTACTAGATATGTATCATACGATGTATCTGTAGGCAGCATTAAAAACAATTAGTGACTGTCCCGTTCATTTGTTTTGTACAATTTAAACAGAATTAATTTGGTGCATATAGTATATATAAACCATCACGGTCTCTTTAAGCGTAAAGAAAAAGATAAAAAAGAAAAATATAAGAACGCTTTTGAATGCATGAGTTGACATTAGTTACTGCAAACAGTATCAAAGATAGAATTATGAAATGAATGTTTTTACTGCATTTTTTCTGAACTTTAAAAAAACACGCTTGCGACGATATGGGTTATGTTCCTAAAATATATAAAAAAATCCACATATATAAATGACGTTGCTGATCGTTCAGTGTAAATCCACATAACAACGTCACTGTCGCTTTCAGCGTAAATCCGCATGTTTAGAATCTTCACTGTCAATTTCCGGATAAATCCATACGTATAAATAATTTCACCGTCTCATTTTGTGTAAATCCCACTAAATAAACAATTCAACATCCCTTTTAGTATTAAGTCGCAGTGATAAACCATGTCACTGTCTCTTTCAGCGTAATTCCGTCTGTACAAATGATTTCACCGTCACTGACTTTCAGTGTTAATCCACACATATTATTAATAACTTCACTGTCACTTTCTAGGTTAATCCACATGTATAAATAACTTCTACTTTTTATTTTCAGTTTTAAATCTATGTATTTAAATATATCTATATAACGTTAAGACCTGTTTAAGGAATTTTCACAGACATATTCTAAGTTAACTATCTGGGTACCATTAATAACGGGCGGGGGTGTTCCTGGTGATGTTCCTTGTTGTTTCAGGCAGTGTTCCCTTTATTGCGCGTTTCTTTTTCCCATATCCCTCTGCCACTAAAGCAAGTCTTGCCTCCTCAAATGACGACTCTACCAGGTCACAGGTGTGTCATTAAGAGGCGAGAGGCGGGGATTTCTCCCTGCGACTTTGACTGGTCTACCTGGCTACTATGAATATTTTACTAGTATTTTATATAAGTATCAATAAAAATACCCGGCTATTCTGCTCTGGCTGCCGCTTACTTATAAAGGTAATGACACCTCTGCTCTACCCTGCCCTGTATATATTGGTGGGGCGTATGATCAGATTATTGATACCATGATCATATTGCGCATTGCGCATGGGCCATGGGCATGGCATGTGCTCGCACTTTATTTAGTTTTAGATGAAGAAAATCTTATACATTAAGAAGCGCCCACGTTTAACGGGAATCACCATATTGTTTACCTTAGTATGAATACATTATTATATCAGGAATCTCTATGAATACTCCCTGATAAAACAAATAAATATGTACCACATTTTCGGAACTTGCCAGCAGTCGCCATTTTGTTTATCTTATAGTTGAAGAGGTCGCTACTGCAGAGTTGTCGTTTCTTGAAAATAGTTCAAAATGGCGTCGAGTACTCTCCGAGTCGGAATCCCGAGTGACGGAATCCGACGAGGCAGTTCCGATTGCATCTTGGATACTACTACAATCACGTGGGGTCAGTCACGTGGAATAAACAATGGCGGCGCCCATTGAACCATCATGCAATCGGAACTCTTCGCCAATTTTCGTACTCGCCGACGAGGCAGTTCCGATTGAACCATCATGTTGCTCCTTCATCCCGAAGAATGACGGGATTGGCCGAGCGTTTACGATTGGCTACTCCGTTTGTTATGCAAACAAAACAATACGTAGTTAATTACAAAATAGTTTTATATTTAACTATTTTAACTTAAACTGACTATAAAATGATAAGACTTATTTCAAAAGAGGATAGCATTTAATAAATAATACAAATATGTTTAAAATCAATTGATTTCCGGGTCTATATTTTGTTACGGTTTACACGGTACTTTGCCGGGGCAAATCACCCAAACCCATCAAATCGACGTGTATCATTGGAAATACCCACGAGCATTATTTCCGATGATCTACGGAAATGAGCGAGTTTGCACGATTGACAGCGCGAGTGACTTCACGATATTTATGTATTACTCCACGCTGTCGCCAAAGGAGTGACAGAATAAGAAATACGTGTGTAAAAAGACGATTGAAAAGAAATTCATCACAGAATATATAATATATAGTTTAATTAACATTGTTGTCATGATACGGAAAATAATTCTCTCGTGAGAAAGATTCTTGCGATATAGAAAATCGCAAGAATTCGTTTTTATATCGCAAGAATCTTTCTCACTCGGGAATTAGTTCCCGTATCACCACAACAATGTTAATTAAACTCTATATATTGAACAATGAAAACAAACTATATGAAAACAATATTCCTCTAGTTTCAGAAAATTTGTATTTCTAATTAAATATGTAAATAAATAAGAACGCCGTTCTAGAAAGAGTTAAAACTCTTGCTAATTTAGCTAATTTAGCCAATACATCCCCCATAAAGGATATTCTGTGTCTCACAGTTGTTTTAATTCGTTTTTCATTTAATATTTGAATGACGTGTTAGATGGAGCACGATGATACAGCTTATTTTAGTATCAGCTTTCGGATGGTATCATGTAACCGTAACTAATATATATGCACATGTAGCCTAAACATATATTGCTATATCTTAGAATAATACATACCACACTGAGTATACATGTACAACGTTATCTAGTAAACATGATCATTATTTTAATCAAAATGTACCTGCCCCTGTATCTTTGTGCTAAATCAATGCCATTTTCATTCGCTAAAACAAGACCGATTAACTAATGACCCAACTGAATCAACCAGAGCGTTTATACGTCTTCTGTCCTGTGAAAAGAGCGTAATACCGTGTGAAGCGCGACCCCACTTCTGGCGCCAATGTGCTGTTGAGCTTGTCTATACAATATCACATACCATTTTGTTGACAAATCAAGTCTCCAATATGTATCCGCTTTCATTCGAATAAGTGTTGTGTGCGTCTTCAAAATAGTCACATATCAAGTTGCCAAATAATTAAAACACCTTATGTGAAATGTTTCCAATTTATTTTGTAATAAATTATGTAATAGCCACGAATCATCTTGCCAACTGATCAAAACACCTTAATATGTGAAATCTTTCCAATTGGTTTTGTATCATATAATAGCCACATGTCATCGTGCCAACTAATTAAACACCGTATGCGAAATGTCTCTAACTGGTTTTGTATCTGACATGTTTTCAGCTGTTGTTGTAAATTATATAAATATAATAGTAAGCGATTGATCGTACTTCATGATTATACTGTTGATGTGCTGATGGATGCGTACAACACTGGACGTATTCGATTTGTCGGTTTTGTACAGTATTTAATTTTCAAGAAGCACATGTTTCATTTGACTGGTAAAACACGTGGTTCCACGAAGATCAAAATATTACAGGTGAAAAACTGCGAGAAGTAAATCAAGTGACTAACAGTATAGTGACAAACGACACGCACAGCGATGGAAAAGGGTATATGTTCATTCGCGACATCTCGTAAACTTCTTTGAAGCATTATCCCGTAAACCCGAAGAATGACGTATTTGTATTGACGGGATTTGACTAGTGTTCACAATTGGGTAAATGTTGTTGTATTAAATATTATATTATATTGTATTCGATATATACAGCAGAAACGTTCATTCGATTAGTTGTGTTGCGGTAAGTATTATTTTCCCACTCGCTTGAGGGCGGGGCTTAAATTTACTCTTTCATGTTTAACAAATAGTGTTATAAAAACAGAATGCATGTCAACCCTATACCTAGAATAATTTGATATTTTTGATTGATATATAGTCGTTGTTTCTGCGGGAAATTACAAACTATGCGGATCGATACATTGATTACTTCAATTAACTCTCCATTAGACATTAATTATGACCTACTTTATTGTTGAAGGTCTCACTATAATCTATGATGACGCCTTCCTAAAGCCCATTGGGACGGTGGCATTTGATGTTTGTCTATGATATTTCTTGTCATGCCCTTAATGGTTTATTCTCTTGTTGCTCTGGCTTCTGCCAAGTCATTGAGTATCTTCATTGTGGCTTTCTAGGCTATTTTTGTTTTGTATTATATTTACACGAGCATATTTGTGTTTTACTTATACACTCAAGTGATATGAAAACGCAACACGGGAATTTCCGCTATATATTGTATGTACAATATGCTGCTTTTAATCGAATGGTACATGGTTACGTAAGACCTTTCCTTTTGGAAAAAATACTAAAACAACAAATAATACAGCAAATAGTATTCCTTCAATGTTTCATTATTCACAGAGTACGCGTTTGGCTCAATCATGTGAGCAAACTTAGGATGCAACATTTTGCAAACTATTTACGTTAAATACAGTACTGAACTAGTTCAATTTTTCAAAGAGCTACTTCAACATTTATGACGTTCTTGTTACAAAGTGTAGTGTGATTAAAACGTCTACAACATCACAGTTGTGTCCTTTCTCTAGTTAACTGCAACTTTCTTTTTAAAAAACATCTTGGGATATCTTTGGAATATTATGTGCAATTAGGTGTGCAGTATATACAATATATAGCGGAAATTCCCGTGTTGCGTTTTCATATCACTTGAGTGTATTGCCTATTGATGCTGCCTTGTTGGTTATAGATTAAATCATGGCGGGGATTTTTTTATTTACACTGTCCTGTTTTAATGGGATGACAGTAGGGTAAGTGTGAGGTTTGGTGCACCATAGAACCTACTTTGCCACTGACAGTTCCAAGGCGGTAGCCCTATTGTCAACCCTTTTGAGTTTGTGATGTCATTTGCATTTATTATTACTTTTGCCTTCTTGTTTGTCTGACTGCGTGTTTGTTTCTGTGTTTTGTGGTTGACTGTCCTCTTTGAATGCTACTTTCCCTGTCCGATCTTTTTATATTTTCTTTTACAGTAGTAACGATAAAGTATGTTTCACACAAATCTAAAACATTAATTACATAATTATAGTCTAAGTTATAGTTGGACACACCTACATTTGATGAGACATCAAACGTGATCATTTAGTTTCTCTAGTGTTTTTTGGGGGGTGTGGGTTTGACGACATAGACGGTAGGCATTTTATGAAAATACGCACTGTCTGGTGTTAACAAGTTGGCGATAGCTGATTTGTTACCACATAAATCGAAGTTATTAAGTGAATTGAAAAGCATACAACTATCTACTTCTGTTGAGGTCAATGGTTCAAACTATTCATCCAATGGAATGACTATTGACCCGAAGCAGTGAACTATTGACCGAGACGCAGTCGAGGCAGTCGAGGTCAATTGTTCACTGCTTACCGTTGACAGAAACAGAAGCAAATAGTTGTTATATTATATTAAATCGGAAAAAGGAAAAATAAGTAAGAAATGTGTCAAGATAAGTAATTTATTTTTATTTCATTGTTAATTTTTATTCTATTTCATTCTATGTCATTGAGCGCTTATGGTAAATAATTGACATTGGTAGCAAAGCGCTTGAATGAAGATACTATTGACTCGGCAAGATAACTATTCATCCGAAAAAAGAACTATTGACTCGCAAGTCTGGTTTAAACCAGATTGGACACGTTTGAACACGTTTTCAAGTCAATAGTTCATACTAATGACTTTCACGTGATAGCTTTTCACTCCGGCCGATAAATGGCTCTGAGTATTGTTTAACCACTCATAGGATATGTTGTCTACTTTTTAATTTAGTCTTTTGGCTGTTACTTGTGATACGCAGGCTTCATAACCGCTGCTCCCAACTAAATTCCTTTTTATTTTTTTCGCTCTTCGGGGCATACAATTTTATTAGATCCTGGGACCATACGCCGCTGGATATAGGGGATGAAATAAAGATACAAATATTGCTATATCCACCGCCATATGCTTGCCATCTTCGGGATGGTTAAAATTCTGTACTGTTGATTTTTATGAATATTGAGTTCTGCTCAACCCGGGGCTAGAAGGCGTGAGCTCATGAACAGTCTCAATCAAACCGAGACAGCAATATTTCGTATGTGTCGTGCTCGGCCGTTTCCAAAGGTCCATTATCATACCCTTTTTTAAACTATGCATATAAAATGATATATAATAATAAACAATATAATATAATAATAAACAATATAAAATAAGATCCAGTAAGTTAGCCGGTTCCCATTTTCGCTCATTAAGGCCTCTGGAGGGATTCGATATAAAACTGATGTGCAGGTTCATCTTAAAACACATTTTTATTACATGTATAGTTTATATTAACACTTGAAACAGTTAGGGTCTTTGTTCAACTTCAAAATCATGTTGCTGGGCAAACAAAGACTTGAAGTCAAATTTATTTAGTATTCAGTATCAAATGTATAGACCAAATTTGAATACATGTATTACATTTTGCGATCTGTAGTTTCTGTAGTATTGGTCTTGCTCTAATTTTGTTATTCTCGTTTCCTGCTTGTAATTGTTAAACGAGCGATTAAAGTATGCATACAACATTGTTGTAACTGTTAAACGAGCGATTAAAGTATGCATACAACATTGTTCCTGCTTCACTCGTAATGAGACTCGTCAGTCTTTCACAAAAATTCCATAAAAATGAAAAATCAGAAATTTTGAGGGAAAAAACATTCTAACATAGTCTAAAATTCTGAAAATGTTTTTTTTCTCTGTTTCTGAGTTCAACTCACCTATTCAAACAGAATAAATGCCGAAACAATAATGTTAATGCAATCCTGAAAAATACATGATTATTACTTAAACGTAGGTTTAGCACACTTTTATCTTAAAAAGTACTGTTTTCAAAATGAAAATATTTTAGACAGACCCATATAATAAATCAATAGCAGGCATTTGATGACGGTGGCACGAATTCACTTTTACTAGTTCACTTTATTAAAAAATATGAAGGTATGGTATCGTCAAAAAACAAACACATTACTACTACTACTACTACTACTACGATTACTACTACTTAGGCCTAAAAAAATAATTTGTTTGTTTCCACTGACATGGCCAAAAAAAATAGGGTCGGTAGGTAGGCAAATAATTTTATTTTTTTAAATATTTTTTTTTAAAGAAAACCTCATAAATATGCATCTTCTTCTCATGTTTGGTGTACAACTGAATGTATAATCACTCTGATGATGTATATAATGTTATATGGTTGTATTTAAATGTCAATATATGAAATAAATACTTACTGTTCATGTTTACATTTGTTGCTTTTTTTATTTCCAAGTTTAATGCTGACTTCTGGCAACGGCATAATTTTACTTTTAAAAACTGAGATATTAAAGTGTCTTTCATATTGTACTTTAATATCAGTGTGCATCTACATATGAAGTTTTAAGTCCCTAGGCAGTACCTTGTCCATTCTATGACCAATTCAAGGCTTAACTATTAGAGGTCACAGTGACCGTGACCTTTTACCTACTGACCTCAGTGTTTATAGGGATCATTTACTGGTGGGGGGTCACTGAAGTTTCAAGACCATTCACCAAAGGGTTAAGAAGTTATATTGTCAGACAAAGTTTGTGGACGGACAGACAGACTGACTGACTGACAGACAGACAGAGTGATTTAACCGGACTGATATCACAGGCAATTAGTATGTACATGTATGTACAGACCGTCACACCTGTAACATGTCAGGGAAATATTAATTATCTTTTGACAGAATTTATTTTATTATTTTTCTCAAGCAAAATTATGCAAATAAAATGTCAATTAAAATCATGTTTGTCATCATCATACTTTAATATACTTTTTCCCGCTGCACTTTATCGGGAAATAATATGCTTTATTGAATGTGTATGCAATAGCAATGAAATATTTCCATGTTAATGATGTGTAAGAGGTATATAATAAAAGGACCATTACTAGAGTAACGTGTTCTGGAAGTTTGAATCACCTCTCGTAGGTAAATGCCAGATCAGGATCGCACTCGAGGCTCCGCCTCTCGTGTGATCCTTGATCTGGCATTTACCTACTCAAGGTGGTACAAACTTCCAGAACACGTTACTCTAGTAATAATCCTATTATATCAATATAACGTTAAGTCTTAAGACCTGTTTAAGGAATTTTCACAGACATATTCTAACTATCTGGGTTCCATTAATTACGGGTGGGAGTGTTTCTGGTGGTGTTCCTTGTTGTTCCAGGCAGACAGTGTTCTCTTTATTGCGCGTTTCTTTTTCCCATATCCCCGTGCCACTAAAGCAAGTCTCCACTCCTCAAATGACTCTACCAGTGATGTCATTAAGAGGTGGGAGGCAGGGATTCTCCCTGCTACTTTGACTGGTCTACCTGGCTACTATGAATACTTTTACTAGTATTTTATACAAGTATCAATAGAAATACCCGGCTATTCTGCTCTGGGTTCCGCTTTCTTATAAATTTAATGACACCCCTGCTCTACCCTGCCCTGTATATATTGGTGGGGACCATGATCATGATGCCCATTAGTGTGTTAAAATACACGTTTAATGCTCTTTTGAAATTTTTCGTATTGGCGAGTATATGCAGTTACATAGAACGTCAAAATAATAATAAAAAAAACTGCATAGGAGCCAATTTATTAGGCTAGATGCCCATGTGCTCGCACTTTTAGTTTTAGATGAAGAAGAGGTGAAACCTCTTAATAAACTATAAAAGAAGCGCCTACGTTTGACTGGAATCACCATATTGTTTACCTAAGTATGAATAAATTATTATATCAGGAATCTCTATGAATACTCCCTGATAAAACAAATAAATATGTACCGCATTTTCGGAACTTGCCAGCAGTCGCCATTTTGTTTATCTTATAATTGAAGAGGTCGCTACTGCAGAGTTGTCGTTTCTTGAAAATAGTTCAATATGGCCACGAGTACTCTCCGAGTCGGAATCCCGAGTGACGGAATCCGACGAGGCAGTTCCGATTGAATCGGTAATAGTGGCTCGGAGAGTACTCAATCGGAACTCTTCGCCATTTTCCGTACTCGGTAATTCCCGAGTGACGGAATCCGACGCAATCGGAACAATCGGAACTCTTCGCCAATTTCCGTACTCGGGAATAGTGGCTCGGAGAGTATTGGGTGCCGCTCAATCGGAACTCTTCGCCAATTTCCGTTCTCGGGAATAGTGGCTCGGAGAGTACTGGGTGCCGCTCAATGGTGGAAGCAAAATGATGAATTTGGTTCGGTTTTCGATTGTAGCTCTCCGCAAAATAGTGCTCTTTTATATAATGTTGTATTGATGAAAATATTGCAGATTTGTGAGTGATTTTATCAATTTCTTGATATTTTATTGCTATGACCTATAGATTATACTTTTTAACAAAATAAATCCCCAAATATGTGTAGTTGAAATGAAGACGAACATCTCCGTCGTTCGGTCCCAAACAGTTCGTTCCATATAATGACTGATAGTTTGGAAGCATTTGTTGAGTTTTCCAAATATATACTTTAATATTACGGTTGAATTGAAGGGAAAGTAGGAAGAGACATTGTAATTATGATTATATCATATTATGGGAGTGATTGTTTACTGTTTTGTCAGTCGAGAGTGATATGTCAGCTGCATGCATATATGAACTTGATATTGTATCAGTAAATCAATTAATAAAACTCTAAACACAGAAAGATATGACTCATGAAGTCCATACTGACGTCCATGGTACTTGATGTATTGTTAAATTACGCTTATATGGTCTGGAAGTATATATTTTTTCTCCAATCCACAGACATTAGGGTACACCTTTGACATGAGGGTTAGTTTATTTCAAGATATAGATCTTATACATATATCATCTAGTGAAAACATTCCAGATATCATATATTTAATATAAACAATATGAAAATAGTTTATTTAACACTATTACTATGTGATCAATGATTCCATCAAATGTATTTATTTTATAAGGGCTTCTAGAAGCATCAAACATTTTTAAAATGTTTAAATTTCAATCGGAGGCTCTAGTGTGTTTTACAAAAGATGGTTTACAGGAGGAATAACTTTTATTAATGACATTTTAGACAAAAATGGAAATATTTATTCATACATAGAATTGAATGAACACTATAATATGCAGTCCAATTTTCTTGAATATGAAGGTATTATAACTGCTGTCAGGAATTATTTGGCAAAAAAACCTGTGCATCTGTAACAGCCAAACCCTATTCGTCAACTAATCATATCCTTAATTCTACAAAATGAGAAAGGCTGTCGAAACATATATGACATCATGATTAGAAATAATATCCCAAAGCATTAAGTAAATGGAAAAATGAAGTAGTTAGTGTTCCAAACTTTGAATTTGAAAGATTATATGCCTTACCTTATAAAATAACAAAAGATCCTAAGTTACCTTGGTTCAATTTAGAATCAACCATAGAATACTTGGAACAAATTACCTTTTATCAAAAATGAATATTATTACGGTAATAATATTATAGTGCTTTTGCAAAAATACACTGAAACTATCCAACATCTGTTTTGGAACTGTGGAACACAGTAAAAGAATTCTGGTCAAAACTTCAAACTTATCTTACAGAAAAATGCCATACAGCATTCGTAACTTTAACAGAAACAGATATTTTTATTTGGAAATAGTAAATTTAATACTGTTTTGAGCAAAATCATCATGCAAGCAAAACTTTACATTTATCGAAACAAAATGCAACGTCAAATACCACAGCTTAACCTTTTTAAAACGTATATAATATCTTTGTACAAAGTTGAGAAACTAATCGCATATAAAAACTTAAAAATGAATAAGTTTGAAACCATGTGGAGTAAATACCTTGCTATCTGTGGAACTGGAGTATAGAGATCATTTACTTAGTTGATTTTTCCAGTATCAAACTGTAGCAAATAAACTTAATGTTTTCATTCTGGGACATGCAAAGCTCAGCTTACTAATTAGAAATATTATCCCCTTGCTTATAAGTTATATCTTGATCTTCCTTAATCAACCTTGTTGTTGTTTTTTATAGAAAAACAAATAATTTTGGAAGTTGTGTATATTAATCCTTTAAAACTATCCTAAAACATTGTCCTTTGGTAATGGATTTATATACAGATTTATTACACAGTATGGGTTATTGTTTTTTTTCCTTTCCAAAAACAAAATATGAGAAAAAATCAGTGTAGCATGAAACAATGTTTATTTTTGATACTATAACATTAAAATTATCTGTGTAAAGCAAGTCTGTATGTATTGACAATGTGGGTTTTACACTGGGTTTTGAAACAAAAAATATTCTTTAGGGCTGGCATGGCGCAGTCGGTAGCGCGGCGGATTTGTAACCGGAGGCCCCGGGTTCAAACCTCCGTGGCGCCACTGAGTTTCGTCGGTGTGTTCTTGACCAAGACACTTTCCCTTAGCCTCGTCCGTCCCGGATTCCTATGTATCCTTCCCCTCTCTCTGGGGCAGCTCTAAATAACCTATACTGTGTTGATGAGCCGTTAAACAACATTCGTTTCAATTCATTTCATACATTTATTTTTTAACTTTTTTCCCCCATAACCTAGCACTAGTCCTTCACAATAAGACTTTGCATTTTGTATACCATATTTCACATTTTTTTATTTTTTAACTTTTTTTTTATTTTGCCTAAATGCGAACAGTAGTCAATATGAAAAAATAAAGATCACAATAATGAAGATTACGTGAAAAAAGCTACTGTATGATATCTAAAAATGGATATATATTTACATAATTGTTATAAACTTCCATTCTTGGCATTGATCTCAGCTCTCTGAAGCGCCCAGTGAAACGACGGAGCTATTATTTTTCAACATTTCAATTAAAGACACACCTGGTTAAAATGAGATAATAAATATAATAACAGTCGTGAAAGAAAAGAATGTAGTTAGAAGAGTTTATGGATGTGTAAACGTCTTGAAAACTGGTCGACATCACATGTTAGGTTTCATCCTGCGCTAAAACGACCACTCGTTAGTCTCTGTTTGGCTACCAAGATTTAAAGGGCAAAGGTCATAGCAAAAAGAGAAGAATATGGACAAAAGAGGGCCTCAGGGAAGATTTTTGTAAATATATGGTAAACATATTTAAAAAATACCTATTTAGGGCTGTACAAATCCTATAGCCCGACGCCCGGGACTAGTCCAAAACCAAAGTCGGGCGTGTCACTTTTTCAAAGATTTCAGTCCCGGACTAGTCCAATTTTAAAAAAAGAGAAAGTCGAGCGTGTCACTGTTTGAAAGATTTCAGTCCCAGATTTGTCCAATTAACAATGTTCAATATTTAATGATTCTTACTGTTGCTACTGTTTCACCCAATGGCAGTCTACAATCTATACCACTGAAACATGTATACATTAATTGTCTGAAGAGTAAATAAGGATTGTTTCATTTACTGTGTATATTGAATTGTGTGCAAATCCGTTAAAATAAGATGCAGTTTTAACATATTGACTTGAGAAATCGAAAGAATTCAGGACTTGTGTCCATTTTTTAGGACTAGTGACAATTTTTTTGAGACTAGTCACTTTTGACAGGGTGACTAGTCCCGGACGAGTGGCTAAAACTTTTACTTGTACAGCCCTGCCTATTATTGTAGCAAAATAACATTGTTTTTCATTTTAAGACCAAAGGGTAATATAATAGGGCCTTAAAGATGGTGAATTGAAAAGAGGGCCTCAGGGAAGATAATTTTACTAATTGGGCCACTGTCTTCTAAGAGCATTCAATGCATTACAATATTAGGTAAAATATTTTATTAGAGGCTCATTATTGCAAAACCAAAAGAGGGAAACGGCTTTCAAAGAAGAAAAGGGGGCCTCATGATAGATTTTATTGCTAAATGGGCCATTGTCTTGTAATAGCTTCTTTTCCTCATGGTCGTTTCCAGACATGCTGTTACTTATGATATTCGATTGTTTAAATTGAATTTGATTACATTGAATTAAATTCAAAATTTAGAAATACTAAGAAATTCTTAATCCAGCTCTTTTTCCAAACAAATTTTTACTCCCACCAGGATTTGAACCTGGGTCTTCTACCCTCAAAGGGTAGATGTGTTTACCGATTACACCATAGAAGTGGTACATGTTTGTACTAAGAGCAAATGAACTAAAAAATTAAACTGAACTTCCTAATTTCACAGCAAAGTAGTTAAACTAGATTTAGCCCTGGCAACAGGGATTCATTTTGAATTCCAAACAATTTGACGAGGGATCAACGAAGTCAGTGTCACATATTGCAAATACAAGTTAAGGCAAAACTAACTGATGATAACACCATTTTAACCGATAATTTTGATCGGCAACTGGCTACTAATGACAACCCTGGCGCCTATTTGTTGTGCTTATAATATAAAGCAAATATAAATATGTGTCTAATAAATACATAATTTTATATATGCAATTAATATAACATTTAAGCATGAAATGATTTAGATGTGAGCTGGATGATGGGAGTCATTTGACGGATAGCTGGCAACATCTGTAAGATGAGGGTAATCAACATGAACCTGGTGGTTCAGTAAATCGGTTGGCTGGTTGTTTGAATGATTTACGTCATTTTTAGCACATGTTAGGCCATATATGATGATCGATATCATCCATGGTGGGGGCACACCACTTTTTCCTGGGTAGAAATAGTAGTGTATACCTTCTGCCCATCTGAAAGGACACGCTTTCTTATTTATTCCAACTTGCAGTGAGAGAGTCGAGGTTTCAAACAATCCAAGCCACGGATGCAGTAAATCGGAATCGACCTTCTCAGCACATTAAACATTTAGGGCACTGCTCCCCGATTCAGATGTAACCTTTCTTAATTTTTTTTGGGCCAAGTAACTTCTAGGTATGGTTATATAAAATGTGTAACCTGTTGCTATAAATACTAAAATAATTTCCTCTGCTTTAACAAGGGCTTGCAACCTTCTACTAGATACGTATCATACGATGTATATGTAGGCAGCATTAAAAAAATTAGTGACTGTCCCGTTCATTTGTTTTGTACAATTTAAACAGAAAAATTTGGTGCAAACAGTATATATAAACCATCACGGTCTCTTTCAGCGTAAATCCACATATATAAATGATGTCACGGTCTCTTTCAGCGTAAATCCACTTAATAAATGACGTCATTTAAAGTATATAAATGACGTCACCGTCTCTTTCAGCATAAATCCACTTAATAAATGACGTCACCGTCTCTTTCAGCGTAAATGACGTCACCGTTTCTTTCAGCGTAAATCAACATATAAATGATGTCATCGTCTCTTCCAGTGTAAATCCACATATAATAACTTCACTGTTAATTTCAGGTTGAGTTTGCATATAATAACTTCACTGTTTAATATTTCCTGGGTAAATTCGCCGCATATATATATATTAACTTCAGTGTTAATTTCAGGGTAAAAATTTGCATACATGTATATAGTAACTTCAGTGTTAATTTGAGGTGAATTCAGGGACTTCTCTGTTAATTTCAGGATAAATTTGCATATATAGTAACTTCAATTTTAGAAAAAAATGGAAAAGAAAAATATAAGAACGCTTTTAAATGCATGGGTTGACATTAGTTACTAGATAGAATTACGAAATGAATGTTTTACTGCATTTTTTCTCAATTTTAAAAAAACCACGCTTGCGACGGTATGGGTTATGTTCCTAAAATATATATAAAAAAAACACATATATAAATAACGTTGCTGATCCTTCAGTGTAAATCCACATAACAACGTCACTGTCGCTTTTAGCGTAAATCCGCATGTTAAACATCTTCACTGTCAATTTCCAGATAAATCCATACGTATAAATAATTTCACTGTCTCTTTTTGTGTAAATCCCACTAAATAAACAATTTCAACATCCCTTTTAGTATCAAGTCGCATTGATAAACCATGTCACTGTCTCTTTTAGCGTAATTCCGTCTGTACAAATGATTTCACCATCACTGACTTTCAGTGTTAATCCCCACATATTATTAATAACTTCACTGTCACTTTCTAGGTTAATCCACATGTATAAATAACTTCTACTTTTTTATTTTCAGTTTTAAATCTATGTATTTAAATATATCAATATAACATTAAGACCTGTTTAAGGAATTTTCACAGACATATTCTAACTATCTGGGTTCTACCGGTATTAAACACGGGTGGGGGTGTTCCTGGTGGCGTTCCTTGTTGTTCCAGGCAGTGTTCCCTTTATTGCGCGTTTTGTTTTCCCATATCCCCATGCCACTAAAGCAAGTCTCCACTCCTCAAATGACGACTCTACCACGCTGGGCAAAACACGACTACAGACGGACCAGTAGTGTCACTGAGATGCTCCGGTCCCTACAGTGGAGAAGACTAGACCAAAGACGTGTCGACAGTCGACTCTCACTATGTTACAAAATCACAAATGACCTGGTAGCTATCCCTCTAGAAGACTACATGACACTGACGAACAGACAATCCCGACATTCACACTCGCTTGCTTTCAAATTAATTGACGCAACCGCTGACTACTACAAATTCTCCTTTTTCCCCAGAACAGTCTTCCACTGGAATTCATTAGCTCCTGACATCCCTATATTACCCAATATAGAACAGTTCAATTCTGCAGTCAGCAGGAACATATCTCACTATAAATTCAATGTTTGTTTTTATTTTTAAACCTAAGGCCTAAAAAAATAATTTGTTTGTTTCCACTGACATGGCCAAAAAAAATAGGGTCGGTAGGTAGGCAAATAATTTTATTTTTTTAAATATTTTTTTTTAAAGAAAACCTCATAAATATGCATCTTCTTCTCATGTTTGGTGTACAACTGAATGTATAATCACTCTGATGATGTATATAATGTTATATGGTTGTATTTAAATGTCAATATATGAAATAAATACTTACTGTTCATGTTTACATTTGTTGCTTTTTTTATTTCCAAGTTTAATGCTGACTTCTGGCAACGGCATAATTTTACTTTTAAAAACTGAGATATTAAAGTGTCTTTCATATTGTACTTTAATATCAGTGTGCATCTACATATGAAGTTTTAAGACCCTAGGCAGTACCTTGTCCATTCTATGACCAATTCAAGGCTTAACTATTAGAGGTCACAGTGACCGTGACCTTTTACCTACTGACCTCAGTGTTTATAGGGATCATTTACTGGTGGGGGGTCACTGAAGTTTCAAGACCATTCACCAAAGGGTTAAGAAGTTATATTGTCAGACAAAGTTTGTGGACGGACAGACAGACTGACTGACTGACAGACAGACAGAGTGATTTAACCGGACTGATATCACAGGCAATTAGTATGTACATGTATGTACAGACCGTCACACCTGTAACATGTCAGGGAAATATTAATTATCTTTTGACAGAATTTATTTTATTATTTTTCTCAAGCAAAATTATGCAAATAAAATGTCAATTAAAATCATGTTTGTCATCATCATACTTTAATATACTTTGAGACAAAAACAATATCATATTTTGATGATCTCAAAAATCCTTTGATATCGCTAATTTAGTGCAGTACGACCTAATGTGGGTGGGGTGTAGTCCATGGTGCCTTTAATAGCTTCAGAAAAGTATATATGCACTTATTTTAATATACACATACCCATCACTTTTCAATACGATACATATCTTTTAAAATATAAAAAATATGCTGCAAAACTCACACGTTTTCAACTGATTCATACCTTCAATAACCATGACAGACCTTTTTGGATTAAAAAAATAATATTTAAATAATATTTAATCCATATTAACTACTCAAACGAGGAAAGAAAAACAAAAATAATGCCGTTTAAATTAATATCAGAATTCCATGTGGCGATTTCCATGTGTCTGTCCGTCTATCCGTCCGTCCGTCTACGAGTTTTGAAGTTTTCGTTAAAGTTTTTGTTTTTTCCTCATTTCTCAAAAATGAATTGTCGAAAAGCTTTGAAACTTGACACTTGTTCAACATCATTAAAATGTTATATGAAAATAACCCTAACTATGTCATGTATTTTACCTGGACTACCCCACTTTTCACACAGATTTTTCACTTAAAATGTTAAATTCACAATCCGGCTTTCGCGCCACTATTGGTGCTTCACCTTTTTCTTTTTGTTACTTTTAACAAAGTTTGAGGTTTCCACTGGACCCCCATATAAATGAAACGTTCCTATGCCTGTGTATCTGTAACCGATCATCCGGTTTGGTCTGATGCTACAGAGTAGTTTAAATTTAAAGGTGATGCAAACACGGTTTGGAAACTTTACCTGTCTTCTGCTTCAATCGATCTATGCTTTTCTCTGTCCTATCATTTCACTATTTTTGTTTTTCTACCACCGACAGAAACATTAGGGTCAAATAGGACACTCAGTTTCTTAAAATGTAGATGTAGAAACTAATAAGTATCTTGAGCACAGCTAGTGCTAAACGTCAAGAACAGTGAAACAAACCAACGTCTTTTCTACATAGCATTTGATGAATTTGGTGCATTTTCAGAATATATTGATGAAAAACGTCGGACCCGGTGTCCTCCACCCCCAGACATACTCAACTTAGTTTGATTTAACTAATATTCTGAAAATGGACCACCATTTATTAAATGTCAAGTAGGAAACAACAAATTCCAATGTTTTAAAAACATAGTACTTGTCTCAAACGTACATCATCATAATGATTAGACAATACGTATGAATCAATTTAATACACGTTGAAGACAAGACGTATATTAGACGTATATTCAAATAAAAACAACTTAAATCATATATATACATTTTTCTTAATGACATAACGTTGAAACCGTAATTACATGTTGTTCGGCAAAAAAGTATACGCGTGTATCACGGTTTATGTATATATAGCTTACATACACTGATGTAGTAGCATCATTATGACTGTTGGTGATTCAGCCAATGTCGATCTAGACTGGATCATGACTAGATAGCCGTTCGAAGTTCGTTCCATGCCATATCTGTCCTGTCTGGGAACGAATTGAAATTTGACCGAAGCATTGTGGTGTACTGGTTAGAGCGTCTGCCTTGCATTCGGGAAGTCGTCGGTTCGAGTCCCCTAACCGCGTCATACCAGATACTTTAAAATGGAACCCTTGCCTGACGAGCAAATAATAGTGCTACGACTGATTGACCAGTGTCAGAATAATGTGACTGGGGGTATCATGTCTACTACGGTGTGGTATTCCAGTGTGGCAGCACTATAAAGAAACCACCGAGTTCGCTGCTTCAAGTAGACATATCATCACATCACACACAAACACACAGACTCCATTGTGCCTATAATCGTCGGGTACGACGCCTGTCGTAGGCGGACGGATTATAATCCTTAGAAATACTCACAAACACACACACACACACACGAATTGAAATCTGTTGGGGTGGGATGTCACGATTCATAAGACACGTACAGGCGATTTATAAGACACGTACAGGTAGACTTGCACTAGACGTGAGAAGCATGACTCTTATGGTGGTATGTACCTACCATGGTATAGGTACATGCCATAAGAGCTACGATTCTCGCAGCTAGACTTGCACTGTACCGGTGCATACATACGCAGCGGCACAATCAAAGATGAACTGTGCTCGCCCTATAGGTTTAACCTATTTCATATTATGAATACATATTATATCAGGAATCTCTATGAATACTCTCTGATAAAACAAATAAATATGTACCGCATCTTCGGAACTTGCCAGCAGTCGCCATTTTGTTTATCTTATAATTGAAGAGGTCGCTACTGCAGAGTTGTCGTTTCTTGAAAATAGTTCAAAATGGCGTCGAGTACTCTCCGAGTCGGATTCCCGAGTGACGGAATCCGACGAGGCAGTTCCGATTGCATCTTGGATCAATCGGAACTCTTCGCCAATTTCCGTACTCGGGAATAGTGGCTCGGAGAGTATTGGGTGCCGCTCAATGGTTTTTTGCATCAAAATACAGCATTTGGTTCGGTTTTCGATTGTAGCTCTCCGCAAAATAGTTCTCTTTTATATAATATTGTATTGATGAATATATTGCAGATTAGTGAGTGATTTTGATCAATTTCTTGATATTTTATCGCTATGACCGATAAATTATACTTTTTAACAAAATAAATCCCGTAGTTGAAATCAAGACGTTTCGGCCCCAAACAGTTCGTTCGGTCCCAAACAGTTCGTTCCATATATTGACTGACAGTTTGACTTTAATATTACGGTTGAATTGAAGGGAAAGGAGGAAGAGACATTGTAATTATGATTATATCATATTATGGGAGTGATTGTTTACCGTTTTGTCAGTCGAGAGTGATATGTCAGCTGCATGCATATATGAACTTGATATTGTATCAGTAAATCAATTAATAAAACCCTAAACAAAGAAAGATATGACTCATGAAGTCCATACTGACGTCCATGGCGTCCATGGTACTTGATATATTGTTAAATTACGCTTATATGGTCTGCAAGTATATATTTGTTCTCCAATCCACAGACATTAGGGTACACCTTTGACATGAGGGTTAGTTTATTGCAAGATATAGATCTTATACATATATCATCAAGTGAAAACATTCCAGATATCATATATTTAATATAAACAATGTGACAATAGTTTATTAAACACTATTACTATGTGATCAATGATTACATCAAATGTATTTATTTTATAAGAGCTTCTTGAAGCATCAAACATTTTTAAAATGTTTAAGTTTCAATCGGAGGCTCTAGTGTGTTTTACAAAAGATGGTTTACAGGAGGAATAACTTTTATCAATGACATTTTAAACAAAAATGGAAATCTTTCCTACATAGAATTGAATGAACACTATAATATACAGTCCAATTTTCTTGAATATGAAGGTATTTATAATAACTGCTGTCAGGAATAATTGGCAAACCTGAATATTGTGCATCCTAAGCCTGTAACAGCCAAACCCTATTCGTCCACTAATCCTATCCTTAATTCTACAAAATGAGAAAGGCTGTCGAAACATATATGACATCATGATTAGAAATAATGTATATCCCAAAGCATGAAGTAAATGGAAGTATGAAGTAGTTAGTGTTCCAAACTTTGAATTTGAAAGATTATATGCCTTAACTTAAAAAGTAACAAAAGATCCTAAGTTACCTTGGTTCAATTTAGAATCAACCATAGGATATTTGGAACAAATTACCTTTTATCTAAAATGAATAATATTAATAACGATATGTGCAGCTTTTGCAAAAATACACCTGAAACTATCCAACATCTGTTTTGGAACTGTGGAACAGTAAAAGAATTCTGGTCAAAACTTCAAACTTATCTTACAGAAAAATGCAATACAGCATTCGTAACTTTAACAGAAACAGATATTTTTATTTGCAAATAGTAAATTTAATACTGTTTTGAGCAAAATCATCATGCAAGCAAAACTTTACATTTATCGAAACAAGATGCAACGTCAAATTCCACAGCTTAATGTTTTCATTCTGGGACATGCAAAGCTTAGCTTACTAATTAGAAATAACATAACCTTGCTTATATCTTGATCTTCCTTAATCAACCTTCTTGTTTTTTATAGAAAAAATAATAATTTTGGAAGTTGTGTATATTAATCCTTTAAAACTATCCTAAACATTGTCCTTTGATAATCGATTTATATACAGATATATTACACAGTATGGGTTATTGTTTTTTTTCTCTTTCCAAAAACAAAATATGAGAAAAAATCAGTGTAGCATGAAACAATGTTTATTTTTGATACTATAACATTAAAAGTATCTGTGTAAAGCAAGTCTGTATGTATTGACAATGTGGGTTTTACACCGGGTTTTGAAACAAAAAATATTTTCTTTAGGGCTGGCATGGCGCAGTCGGTAGCGCGGCGGATTTGTAACCGGAGGGCTCAGGCCCCGGGTTCAATCTTCCGTGGCGCCACTGAGTTTCGTCGGTGTGTTCTTGACCAAGACACTTTCCGTTAGCCTCGTCCGACGGATGGGAACGTAAACCGGGCAGTACCGTGTATCGGTCTATCCTCCGAGCACGTTAAAGAACCATAGGAATCTATTTTTTAATAAGAGTAGGGCACGGTTCTCGGATTCCTATGTATCCTTCCCCTCTCTCTGGGGCAGCTCTAAATAACCTATACTGTGTTGATGAGCCGTTAAACAACATTCGATTCAATTCAATTCATACATTTATTATTGTTTTTTCCCCATAACCTAGCACTAGTCCTTCATAATAAGACATTATGTGCATTTTGTATACCGTATTTCACATTTTTTGTCTTTTTATTTTTTAACTTTTTTTTTATTTTGCCTAAATGCGAACAGTAGTCAATATGAAAAAAATAAAGATCACAATAATGAAGATTAAACGTGAAAAAAGCTACTGTTTGATATCTAAAAATGGATATATATTTACATAATTGTTATAAACTTCCATTCTTGGCACTGATCTCAGCTCTCTGAAGCGCCCAGTGAAACGACGGAGCTATTATTTTTCAACATTTCAATTAAAGACACACCCGGTTAAATTGAGATAATAAATATAATAACAGTCGTGAAAGAAAAGAATTTAGTTAGAAGAGCTTATGGATGTGTAAACGTCTTGAAAACTGGTCGACATCACATGTTAGGTTTCATCCTGTGCTAAAACGACCACTCGTTAGTCTCTGTTTGGTTACCAAGATTTAAAGGGCAAATGTCATAGCAAAAAGAGAAGAATATGGACAAAAGAGGGCCTCAGGGAAGATTTTTGTAAATATATGGTAAACATATTTAAAAAATACCTATTATTGTAGCAAAATAATATTGTTTTTCATTTTAAGACCAAAGGGTAATATAATAGGACCTTAAAGATGATGATTGAAAAGAGGGTCTCGGGGAAGATAATTTTACTAACTGGGCCACTGTCTTCTAAGAGCATTCAATGCAAGAGCATTCAATGCGCATTACAATATTAGGTAAAATATTTTATAAAAAGCTCATTATTGCAAAACCAAAAGAGGGAAACGGCTTTCAAAGAAGAAAAGAGGGCCTCATGAAAGATTTTATTGCTAAATGGGCCATTGTCTTGTAATAGCTTCTTTCCCTCGTGGTCGTTTCCAGACATGCTGTAACTTATGATATTCGATTGTTTAAATTGAACTTGATTACATTGAATTAAATTCAAAATTTAGAAATACTTAAAAAAATGCTTAATCCAGCTCTTTTTCCAAACACATTTTTACTCCCACCAGGATTTGAACCTGGGTCTTCTACCCTAAAAGGATAGACGTGTTTACCGATTACACCATAGAAGTGGTACATGTTTGTACTAAGAGCAAACAAACTAAAAAATTAAACTGAAGTTTCTAATTTCACAGCAAAGTTATTAAACTAGATTTAGCCCTGGCAACAGGGATTCCAAACAATTTGACGAGGGATCAACGAAGTCAGTGTCACATATTGCAAATACAAGTTAAGGCAAAACTAACTGATGATAACACCATTTTAACCGATAATTTTGATCGGCAATTGGCTACAAATGACAACCCTGACGCCTATTTGTTGTGCTTATAATATAAAGCAAATATAAATATGTGCCTAATAAATACATAATTTTATATATGCAATTAATATAACATTTAAGCATGAAATGATTTAGATGTGAGATGGCTGATGGGAGTCATCTGACGGATAGCTGGCAACATCCGTAAGATGAGGGTCATCAACATGAACCTGGTGGTTCAGTAAATCGGTTGGCTGGTTGTTTGAATGATTTACGTCATTTTTAGCACATGTTAGGCCATATATGATGATAGATATCATCCATGGTGGGGGCACACCACTTTTTCCTGGGTAGAAATAGTAGTGTATACCTTCTGCCCATCTGAAAGGACACGCTTATTTATTCCAACTCGCAGTGAGACAGTCGAGGTTTCAAACCATCCAAGCCACGGATGCAGTAAATCGGAATAAACCTTCTCAGCACATTAAACATTTAGGGCACTGCTCCCAGGGCCTTTTTTCCTTCTATAATAGAGGCCGATATTCGGTGACTTCCCAGTTGCAAAAAGCCTCTTTTTTTCCCAATTTTGGTGAAAGAATTTCCCAAAAATACAATGCTGAAATTCCCAATATGTTGACATATGATTCTCCCAAAATCTATTTCACACGTTCGGTTAATAAAACTACATTATTTAGCAGCGAATGAAACCGAAAGCAGGCTTTTTATTGGCTTACCGAAATAAATATCCATTCAGAATGACTCGGCACTGCACTGCAGTCCGCTTATGACCGAGATGTTACGATCTCTTGGCGCCATTTGTTTTGTTTAATGGAGAAAACGTGAACCGAACCGAGTTATTTTACGCGATTTATTAAACCGCATGTAGACTTGACATGGTCGTCATTTCCTTATTATTTATTATTGAATCGTTTGAAATGTTATATAATTTTTTTTTATAAAAACTTAAAATTGATAAATAAAAAATAAAAAGTTTTTCTTAACTGAACACTGTAGAACATATTCTAACACGGTTGTCGTAAACAATATTTGAAAAAAAACAAGTACCCCGTAAACAAAATGCGACTAAAAAATGTCGAAAAACGGAAAATACTACAGAAAACCTGTTAAAAGGGCTGCAGATGATAAAGGCCAGCGCAGCCTTTTGACCTTTGGTGTTAAAAGGACATAATTCCTTGACATCACAACTTGCCAAATCTCCGTCTACTGAAGTGCCGGGTCAATAGGACTCGCAACTTGCGACGCAAGACCGCGTCGATCTTCCGGTGTCTGAAGACCAGACAATCAAATCACCGGACTTCACACCCCCTGATATATCTGAGTCTCACTCTGTCTCACCACCTGTGACAAGTACAACTCAGCCACCCCCACTGTTGTTGAGCGTTCTTTCAGCCTGATGAATGACCTATGTACATTTCTGAAGTCTTCATTGAAGATAACAAACTTGGATGCTCTGATGAGGATTAACTGTGTAAACCCCCAAGAGGAGGACTTTGATCAAATTGTTGATGACTTTAAGGACTTCAAGTCCAGACAGTTACCCTTGTAAATGATGTTAAAATTAGAAGTGTCCTATTATACCAGTCCTGTTTTAGTGTTAAATAATTTTGTTTTCAATTATTAAATTGGTGCAACTTTCTATTTACTGTATGTATGTAGACTGCCATTTGTTTATTGATGTATCTTGAAAGTCAGTCTACCTTTTCCCAATTTGGCCGAAAATCGCGCTTGAATTTCCCAAAATGAAAGGCTAAGGCCCCTTCTCAATTTTTGTAAAAAAGGCCATGGCTCCCCGATTCAGATGTAACCTTTCTTAATTTTTTTTGGGCCCAGTAACTTCTAGGTATCATTATATAAAATGTGTAACCTGTTGCTATAAATACTAAAATTATTTCCTCTGCTTTAACAAGGGCTTGCAACCTTCTACTAGATATGTATCATACGATGTATCTGTAGGCAGCATTAAAAACAATTAGTGACTGTCCCGTTCATTTGTTTTGTACAATTTAAACAGAATTAATTTGGTGCATATAGTATATATAAACCATCACGGTCTCTTTAAGCGTAAAGAAAAAGATAAAAAAGAAAAATATAAGAACGCTTTTGAATGCATGAGTTGACATTAGTTACTGCAAACAGTATCAAAGATAGAATTATGAAATGAATGTTTTTACTGCATTTTTTCTGAACTTTAAAAAAACACGCTTGCGACGATATGGGTTATGTTCCTAAAATATATAAAAAAATCCACATATATAAATGACGTTGCTGATCGTTCAGTGTAAATCCACATAACAACGTCACTGTCGCTTTCAGCGTAAATCCGCATGTTTAGAATCTTCACTGTCAATTTCCGGATAAATCCATACTTATAAATAATTTCACCGTCTCATTTTGTGTAAATCCCACTAAATAAACAATTCAACATCCCTTTTAGTATTAAGTCGCAGTGATAAACCATGTCACTGTCTCTTTCAGCGTAATTCCGACTGTACAAATGATTTCACCGTCACTGACTTTCAGTGTTAATCCACACATATTATTAATAACTTCACTGTCACTTTCTAGGTTAATCCACATGTATAAATAACTTCTACTTTTTATTTTCAGTTTTAAATCTATGTATTTAAATATATCTATATAACGTTAAGACCTGTTTAAGGAATTTTCACAGACATATTCTAAGTTAACTATCTGGGTACCATTAATAACGGGCGGGGGTGTTCCTGGTGATGTTCCTTGTTGTTTCAGGCAGTGTTCCCTTTATTGCGCGTTTCTTTTTCCCATATCCCTCTGCCACTAAAGCAAGTCTTGCCTCCTCAAATGACGACTCTACCAGGTCACAGGTGTGTCATTAAGAGGCGAGAGGCGGGGATTTCTCCCTGCGACTTTGACTGGTCTACCTGGCTACTATGAATATTTTACTAGTATTTTATATAAGTATCAATAAAAATACCCGGCTATTCTGCTCTGGCTGCCGCTTACTTATAAAGGTAATGACACCTCTGCTCTACCCTGCCCTGTATATATTGGTGGGGCGTATGATCAGATTATTGATACCATGATCATATTGCGCATTGCGCATGGGCCATGGGCATGGCATGTGCTCGCACTTTATTTAGTTTTAGATGAAGAAAATCTTATACATTAAGAAGCGCCCACGTTTAACGGGAATCACCATATTGTTTACCTTAGTATGAATACATTATTATATCAGGAATCTCTATGAATACTCCCTGATAAAACAAATAAATATGTACCACATTTTCGGAACTTGCCAGCAGTCGCCATTTTGTTTATCTTATAGTTGAAGAGGTCGCTACTGCAGAGTTGTCGTTTCTTGAAAATAGTTCAAAATGGCGTCGAGTACTCTCCGAGTCGGAATCCCGAGTGACGGAATCCGACGAGGCAGTTCCGATTGCATCTTGGATACTACTACAATCACGTGGGGTCAGTCACGTGGAATAAACAATGGCGGCGCCCATTGAACCATCATGCAATCGGAACTCTTCGCCAATTTTCGTACTCGCCGACGAGGCAGTTCCGATTGAACCATCATGTTGCTCCTTCATCCCGAAGAATGACGGGATTGGCCGAGCGTTTACGATTGGCTACTCCGTTTGTTATGCAAACAAAACAATACGTAGTTAATTACAAAATAGTTTTATATTTAACTATTTTAACTTAAACTGACTATAAAATGATAAGACTTATTTCAAAAGAGGATAGCATTTAATAAATAATACAAATATGTTTAAAATCAATTGATTTCCGGGTCTATATTTTGTTACGGTTTACACGGTACTTTGCCGGGGCAAATCACCCAAACCCATCAAATCGACGTGTATCATTGGAAATACCCACGAGCATTATTTCCGATGATCTACGGAAATGAGCGAGTTTGCACGATTGACAGCGCGAGTGACTTCACGATATTTATGTATTACTCCACGCTGTCGCCAAAGGAGTGACAGAATAAGAAATACGTGTGTAAAAAGACGATTGAAAAGAAATTCATCACAGAATATATAATATATAGTTTAATTAACATTGTTGTCATGATACGGAAAATAATTCTCTCGTGAGAAAGATTCTTGCGATATAGAAAATCGCAAGAATTCGTTTTTATATCGCAAGAATCTTTCTCACTCGGGAATTAGTTCCCGTATCACCACAACAATGTTAATTAAACTCTATATATTGAACAATGAAAACAAACTATATGAAAACAATATTCCTCTAGTTTCAGAAAATTTGTATTTCTAATTAAATATGTAAATAAATAAGAACGCCGTTCTAGAAAGAGTTAAAACTCTTGCTAATTTAGCTAATTTAGCCAATACATCCCCCATAAAGGATATTCTGTGTCTCACAGTTGTTTTAATTCGTTTTTCATTTAATATTTGAATGACGTGTTAGATGGAGCACGATGATACAGCTTATTTTAGTATCAGCTTTCGGATGGTATCATGTAACCGTAACTAATATATATGCACATGTAGCCTAAACATATATTGCTATATCTTAGAATAATACATACCACACTGAGTATACATGTACAACGTTATCTAGTAAACATGATCATTATTTTAATCAAAATGTACCTGCCCCTGTATCTTTGTGCTAAATCAATGCCATTTTCATTCGCTAAAACAAGACCGATTAACTAATGACCCAACTGAATCAACCAGAGCGTTTATACGTCTTCTGTCCTGTGAAAAGAGCGTAATACCGTGTGAAGCGCGACCCCACTTCTGGCGCCAATGTGCTGTTGAGCTTGTCTATACAATATCACATACCATTTTGTTGACAAATCAAGTCTCCAATATGTATCCGCTTTCATTCGAATAAGTGTTGTGTGCGTCTTCAAAATAGTCACATATCAAGTTGCCAAATAATTAAAACACCTTATGTGAAATGTTTCCAATTTATTTTGTAATAAATTATGTAATAGCCACGAATCATCTTGCCAACTGATCAAAACACCTTAATATGTGAAATCTTTCCAATTGGTTTTGTATCATATAATAGCCACATGTCATCGTGCCAACTAATTAAACACCGTATGCGAAATGTCTCTAACTGGTTTTGTATCTGACATGTTTTCAGCTGTTGTTGTAAATTATATAAATATAATAGTAAGCGATTGATCGTACTTCATGATTATACTGTTGATGTGCTGATGGATGCGTACAACACTGGACGTATTCGATTTGTCGGTTTTGTACAGTATTTAATTTTCAAGAAGCACATGTTTCATTGACTGGTAAAACACGTGGTTCCACGAAGATCAAAATATTACAGGTGAAAAACTGCGAGAAGTAAATCAAGTGACTAACAGTATAGTGACAAACGACACGCACAGCGATGGAAAAGGGTATATGTTCATTCGCGACATCTCGTAAACTTCTTGAAGCATTATCCCGTAAACCCGAAGAATGACGTATTTGTATTGACGGGATTTGACTAGTGTTCACAATTGGGTAAATGTTGTTGTATTAAATATTATATTATATTGTATTCGATATATACAGCAGAAACGTTCATTCGATTAGTTGTGTTGCGGTAAGTATTATTTTCCCACTCGCTTGAGGGCGGGCTTAAATTTACTCTTCATGTTTAACAAATAGTGTTATAAAAACAGAATGCATGTCAACCCTATACCTAGAATAATTTGATATTTTTGATTGATATATAGTCGTTGTTTCTGCGGGAAATTACAAACTATGGCGGATCGATACATTGATTACTTCAATTAACTCTCCATTAGACATTAATTATGACCTACTTTATTGTTGAAGGTCTCACTATAATCTATGATGACGCCTTCCTAAAGCCCATTGGACGGTGGCATTTGATGTTTGTCTATGATATTTCTTGTCATGCCCTTAATGGTTTATTCTCTTGTTGCTCTGGCTTCTGCCAAGTCATTGAGTAATCTTCATTGTGGCTTTCTAGGCTATTTTTGTTTTGTATTATATTTACACGAGCATATTTGTGTTTTACTTATACACTCAAGTGATATGAAAACGCAACACGGAATTTCCGCTATATATTGTATGTACAATATGCTGCTTTTATCGAATGGTACATGGTTACGTAAGACCTTTCCTTTTGGAAAAAATACTAAAACAACAAATAATACAGCAAATAGTATTCCTTCAATGTTTCATTATTCACAGAGTACGCGTTTGGCTCAATCATGTGAGCAAACTTAGGATGCAACATTTTGCAAACTATTTACGTTAAATACAGTACTGAACTAGTTCAATTTTTCAAAGAGCTACTTCAACATTTATGACGTTCTTGTTACAAAGTGTAGTGTGATTAAAACGTCTACAACATCACAGTTGTGTCCTTTCTCTAGTTAACTGCAACTTTCTTTTTAAAAAACATCTTGGGATATCTTTGGAATATTATGTGCAATTAGGTGTGCAGTATATACAATATATAGCGGAAATTCCCGTGTTGCGTTTTCATATCACTTGAGTGTATTGCCTATTGATGCTGCCTTGTTGGTTATAGATTAAATCATGGCGGGGATTTTTTTATTTACACTGTCCTGTTTTAATGGGATGACAGTAGGGTAAGTGTGAGGTTTGGTGCACCATAGAACCTACTTTGCCACTGACAGTTCCAAGGCGGTAGCCCTATTGTCAACCCTTTTGAGTTTGTGATGTCATTTGCATTTATTATTACTTTTGCCTTCTTGTTTGTCTGACTGCGTGTTTGTTTCTGTGTTTTGTGGTTGACTGTCCTCTTTGAATGCTACTTTCCCTGTCCGATCTTTTTATATTTTCTTTTACAGTAGTAACGATAAAGTATGTTTCACACAAATCTAAAACATTAATTACATAATTATAGTCTAAGTTATAGTTGGACACACCTACATTTGATGAGACATCAAACGTGATCATTTAGTTTCTCTAGTGTTTTTTGGGGGGTGTGGGTTTGACGACATAGACGGTAGGCATTTTATGAAAATACGCACTGTCTGGTGTTAACAAGTTGGCGATAGCTGATTTGTTACCACATAAATCGAAGTTATTAAGTGAATTGAAAAGCATACAACTATCTACTTCTGTTGAGGTCAATGGTTCAAACTATTCATCCAATGGAATGACTATTGACCCGAAGCAGTGAACTATTGACCGAGACGCAGTCGAGGCAGTCGAGGTCAATTGTTCACTGCTTACCGTTGACAGAAACAGAAGCAAATAGTTGTTATATTATATTAAATCGGAAAAAGGAAAAATAAGTAAGAAATGTGTCAAGATAAGTAATTTATTTTTATTTCATTGTTAATTTTTATTCTATTTCATTCTATGTCATTGAGCGCTTATGGTAAATAATTGACATTGGTAGCAAAGCGCTTGAATGAAGATACTATTGACTCGGCAAGATAACTATTCATCCGAAAAAAGAACTATTGACTCGCAAGTCTGGTTTAAACCAGATTGGACACGTTTGAACACGTTTTCAAGTCAATAGTTCATACTAATGACTTTCACGTGATAGCTTTTCACTCCGGCCGATAAATGGCTCTGAGTATTGTTTAACCACTCATAGGATATGTTGTCTACTTTTTAATTTAGTCTTTTGGCTGTTACTTGTGATACGCAGGCTTCATAACCGCTGCTCCCAACTAAATTCCTTTTTATTTTTTTCGCTCTTCGGGGCATACAATTTTATTAGATCCTGGGACCATACGCCGCTGGATATAGGGGATGAAATAAAGATACAAATATTGCTATATCCACCGCCATATGCTTGCCATCTTCGGGATGGTTAAAATTCTGTACTGTTGATTTTTATGAATATTGAGTTCTGCTCAACCCGGGGCTAGAAGGCGTGAGCTCATGAACAGTCTCAATCAAACCGAGACAGCAATATTTCGTATGTGTCGTGCTCGGCCGTTTCCAAAGGTCCATTATCATACCCTTTTTTAAACTATGCATATAAAATGATATATAATAATAAACAATATAATATAATAATAAACAATATAAAATAAGATCCAGTAAGTTAGCCGGTTCCCATTTTCGCTCATTAAGGCCTCTGGAGGGATTCGATATAAAACTGATGTGCAGGTTCATCTTAAAACACATTTTTATTACATGTATAGTTTATATTAACACTTGAAACAGTTAGGGTCTTTGTTCAACTTCAAAATCATGTTGCTGGGCAAACAAAGACTTGAAGTCAAATTTATTTAGTATTCAGTATCAAATGTATAGACCAAATTTGAATACATGTATTACATTTTGCGATCTGTAGTTTCTGTAGTATTGGTCTTGCTCTAATTTTGTTATTCTCGTTTCCTGCTTGTAATTGTTAAACGAGCGATTAAAGTATGCATACAACATTGTTGTAACTGTTAAACGAGCGATTAAAGTATGCATACAACATTGTTCCTGCTTCACTCGTAATGAGACTCGTCAGTCTTTCACAAAAATTCCATAAAAATGAAAAATCAGAAATTTTGAGGGAAAAAACATTCTAACATAGTCTAAAATTCTGAAAATGTTTTTTTTCTCTGTTTCTGAGTTCAACTCACCTATTCAAACAGAATAAATGCCGAAACAATAATGTTAATGCAATCCTGAAAAATACATGATTATTACTTAAACGTAGGTTTAGCACACTTTTATCTTAAAAAGTACTGTTTTCAAAATGAAAATATTTTAGACAGACCCATATAATAAATCAATAGCAGGCATTTGATGACGGTGGCACGAATTCACTTTTACTAGTTCACTTTATTAAAAAATATGAAGGTATGGTATCGTCAAAAAACAAACACATTACTACTACTACTACTACTACTACGATTACTACTACTTATAATAATAATAATAATAATAATAATAATAATAATAATAATAATAATAAAAGCTCTTACAGTATAATACATATTTTATAATTTGGAAATATAAGGTGGAAATTATTATTTGTTTTTAAATATATGTGATAATAATATTTTTGAATTCCATTTACCACAATTATTTCGGAAGCATGTGTTAGATATTCAAACATTCCTAGTTTGCCGGGCGGCTAGCAATCCGCGTGATGAATACAGAACAAAATAAAATTAGCACATAAAATGCATGTCATTTCCATAGACGAGATACAAAGCCGTGTATGTTCGGGGTCAATGATACAGTGACATAGATATGACCATTTATAATGCTACGAATACATTTGTAAAAAATGTCGGTGATAAAATAAAGCAGTTATATTGGGAACATACACGTACTTTTATAGATTATCGAAAATCGTTTTCATGTAAATGAAAAGGAAGGAAATTTTAAATTTACGAAATTTCAGTTTTTAAACACTGACAGTATGGGAAACTCTTGTCAATGCTAATCATTAAAGGGTAGTAGGGTACCGATACAATCATTATGAATTACGTGTGTTATTGTAATGACCTATTAAGAAAGAATTATATTGGACTTCGCTACAAAATCCATCAAGTATCAATTCTTACGGATTCGGGAGGTAAAGAGAACTGGCTCTGCACAGAAAAAAAGTGGATGGTCTGCGCTGAAAATGACGTTGAACATAAATCAGTCGACCAACCATCAACCGGCAACTGTTCTTTTATTTCTAAACTATGTCGTTAGACTCGGGTTAAGATGTTGGCTGCGTACAATAATTACAATGTTTGAAAACGTTGGTCCTTTTTCAAAAGCATTAGCAGATAAATTACGATATTGTGTTTAAATGTTAGGGCGAAATAGGCATCACACTGACGGTGATTAAAGTGGATGTTTACAACTGTCATCAATCCTGCAATATCGTGTCAAGACGGGTATACATGTATCACGTGTCAAATTTTAAGGTATTTCTGGAATTGTAGTCTTGGAGGAGGGACGTTCCAAAAAGGCTGCAGCTTTAAGAGGGTGTATATCCATGTGTAAGCGGATGTTTTAGAACACCTGTCATAAATGGTGAAAACTCGTGTCAAGATGTGTATAATATCTCGTGTACAACTGGAGTGGAACTTTGGGGTGAGAAAGGGCCTAGGGCGGAATTACCCTAACGATTGTCTGAAGATGTAAATGTTTTATAACACCTTTCATAAACGGTTGTTTATGCTAGTTTTATGAACATTGTGAAGAGTTAATCGCATTTTAAATGCAGAATAAGGGATAACCTTCAACATTTATATAAATGTGATAATATTGTATGATTTTGTTTAAAAGACCACTCATAATGCCGAACATAAACATATTATTGTTATTAGATCGATGTGCCGAGTCAAAAAGGGATTCTTCTCGGGGTTCAAATGGTAGATGGACTATAATCCTTAGCGCAGTCATTAGTAGCGTTGCATTCGGGAGGTCGTCGATTTAAAACATAAATGACAGTAGTCACTTGAAACCATTGCTTGACGAGCAAATCCTGGGTAATGTTATGTCTGGTTGGTCAAGTGTCAGAAAAAATGTAACTGGGGAGGGGGTGGGGTGGAGGTTACTAGTAGTATGTACTACGGCGTGGTATTTCAGCGTGGCAGCACTAAATTTGCTAAAGTAAACAGTAGGTATATCCAGATTACACTACACCAACGATTTCAAAGAAGTCCGAAATCAGTTGTTTCTATACCTTTAGGATGGTATGTCGGCTCGGAGCACGCGCACACACACGTGTTTTTTTTTATATTTCAAACTTCTCTCTTTCTACTTTGCACATCCAATTGGATTTTCAATTATAATGCATCGACAGTGAATATAATATATATATGTATTTATGGAGTAGATCTAATATATTTAATTAAGTTTCTGCCCAGATAAGCCATAAATATAATGTTCATTGGTCAATTCGTTTTTTCGTGAGATTTCATTGGTTGATTGTTTTGTATATCCACTTTTTTTGCAGTCCATACGTCGATGAATTTACAGCAGTCACGAAGAATATTGTATTGACATATTAACACTGGTCACATATTATAATGCATTAGTATGCGATAATATTATGAAGATCATTTTTAGTTAGTCAAGAAGTGTGGATACACACCAGGAATAATGGTGTTCGGGTGAGTCTATATATGATTATATTTTAGTATTAGTTTCAACGCTTAATTGCCATTATTCAGTGTGTTAAACGTGATGACATACCTTATGTGGTGCCTTTTTGAACTACTTTACAGTACTGAGCTTTGTAAAACACACAGCGCACCATGTGAGATTGTTGAACTTTAATTATAAAGACGAAAAAAGGCATTTCATTACAATATTGCATTTCCTTTTTAATATGTTAGTGTGGGTGTGTGATTTAAATTAAATATTTATAACACAAATGAACGGTGTATATTTTTCTATAAAAATTAGAGAGCATGATGTAGACTGCGATGTGATTATTGGCTAAAGAGGTTTAATAAAATAATAATAATAACAATGATAATAATAATAATAATAATAAAAACGTTTGAAATTCGTGTTTGCAATAGTATTAACGTTTCATTTATTTGTATTTGCACAATCAGATACAAAATATACGAATAAAAACCCTTATTCTATAAATCGTCCCTTGACAATAGTCGGTAAATATAAACAAAACACAATAATTTGTTTTGTGCTCAGCGGCCTTTTTTGCCACTGACCGTTTGAAGGCGGTAACCCTATTGTCAACCCTTTTGTGTTTGTGATGTCTTATTTGACATTTTATTCATCTTTAAAGTTGTTCTATGTGATGTAAATGACGCATTAGAATACAAATTACAATTAATACTTAGTTCATCGTTCTCTAGATCACTCAGCCTTACAAACATTTACATCACAAAATAAATTGTAGATCAAATCCGTTTACCTGTTTTATTCTCAAGCAAATCAAAATGACCACAGTCATTATACATTGGGGCGGAGTGTTTTGGAAAGCTTTAAATCAGTTTAATGTTTTACAGGTATATTGTCTATTTCTTGCAAGGACACCTGCTAATTATTGTCTTGCATGGAGACCTGCTAATTATTGTCTTGCATGGACACCTGCTAATTATTGTCTTGCAATAAGAGGATGCTATGGGCAAAAAGCATTGGTTCTCGAATCTCGATGCAAGCTAATGAATTCGAAGGAAAGCCGAGTACCAAATATGTTATGTGCAAGAGAAAATCCTATCTCCGTACTTCCTGTCTTTGGCAGTGATAAATGCCAGGACCCGATAATACAGGGACCGCTGAATTATCAACTAAATATGACTAATTATGTGCTACATATAGTGCAGTTATTTGTATAATACATCCGAATTGTAAACCAACAAGTATGTATATAAGTCCCGGTTCCCAGATCTTACTTAAATTAGCAAAATTAACCTTAGTTGAGTATAAATTACATTCCGTGATAGCTGTAGTCAGTTCCTATTTAAAATTAGCAAGTGGTATTACATTTTAGTTACTCTTGTATGAGCATCCTTGTCCTATGTACCCATTCCTAGTTTAGTTTGTTACTTCTTTCTGTTTCAATGTTAAAATAATTGAAGAGGCATAGTAATGCTTCAGTAGTAGAACATGTCAAACAGTCTCAACAAAACTACCAAAAATCCCATAAATTACCATTGTCATGATCATGTTTTCAACGAATTCTTCAAATGGAATATTTGCTTCACAAAAAACTACTATCTGTCTGAAACGTCTCGAACCCTAACACACTCAACACAGTTTTTATTATTTACTGGTACCCACAAATAGCATATTTGGTTTAATGGCATATACAATGAGCAATTATCATTTTTGCAAAGAAAAATACATCTTTTTGAACAGAAAGATATATAGATTTAAATACAGGAAATATTACGTGTTCACTAGCCGGGGATAACTTACGTAATACGTATCTGAATTTTAGAATATTTAAACGATTTGTCATCAATCTTTAATGGAAATAACAGAACTTACAGTTTGAGAACATGTCCTATAATTTAGGAACAACAAGTATATATTCATAAATTATGCTATAAGTGCCAGAATTTCAGACCCTGGTTTAAATGTTTATCATAAATCGTTGGACAGAATTCATACCATAACTGTTTGTTATATTAAAATAGATTTAAACTGCATTTCACTTGTTTTCAGGCTTCGACTCCAAGGCAATTTCAAGTAATTAAAATTGTGATAATTGCTCCAACCTGAGTAACTTCATCTCAATGTTCATTCTGTCTCCATATTCATTTTTCGCTTTTGTAACTATAACATTTAAACTTGTTGAAAACATACCAAAATACCATGGCATTCAATATGAATGAATCCTGGCATTATGCCGATGTCAAAGTATATTTATAGTCCTTCCATTGCAGATATCCAGGGGTTATACCCTTCCAACTGACAAAAAAATCAAAACATGACAATAGGATCACTAAAATAGTTCAAGCGGTTAATTGGTCAATGACAGCCATTTCCCCTGAAAAATAAGTAGTTATTATCACAGTAATTACATTGCGACAATAAATAGATATAAAAATCGACAGTCAACCACAAACACACACAGAAACAAAGAACAATATTAAAGATAAATAAAATGCCAAATAAGACATCACAAACACAAAAGGGTTGACAATAGGGTTACCGCCTTGGGAGGGTCAGTGGCTAAAAAGGCCGATCGGGGTTTAAACCAGGTTCTAGGGTGCAACAAACCCCACCCTACTGTCAACCCAATAAAATGGGACAGTGTAAATAAAGAAATCCCCGTCATGAACTATTATCTAACCAACAAGGCAGCATTAATAGGCAATATAAGTATAACACAAAGATGCTGGTGTATATATATAAAAATAGCCTAGAAAGCCGCAAAGAAGGTACTCAATGACTGGTAGAAGCCAGAGCAGCACGAGAATAAACCATTGAGGGCACGACCAGACAAGACTGCAGACAAAAATCAAACGTCACCTCCTTTTGGGCTTTAGGTAGACGTCATCATAGGGTCCACAGCCTTTGCGGTCATCGCACAAATAAAGAGGAACGCATAGTGGCGAACTGTAAATAGGTCCAACCCCAAGGATACAGTGCGTTGCAAAATAATAGGGTCATAACCTCTTTTGATAAACCTTTGAACAAATTTAACACAGATAGTATATCACTTTCATGACCAAGGATCTTACGAAGTTTGTAAATCAGGTCACCATAGAAGTCAGGATGTAAAGTGAAAAAGCACCAAATATTTTTTATTATATTTTAAACTTATAATTATTGACCAATAAAATTTCTTAAAATTAGTTAACCACTTTCCAAACGTACATGTGTAAAGGTCGGAGTGCATTACCCAATCGATCATAATTATTCAGTTTAATAATAGTAATTAAACTTTGCCTTTTCGAACTTGTCTTAAATTTTATCGATATTAACATTATACGCACGTTTGGTAAATATCGGACATGACAGACAGTGTTACTCTTCATTCAATCAAGGGCCACAACTCCATAAAAGAATGGCCGGTTATTGAACTTGTTCGAGCTATCTCTGAATAAGTTATTTATTTATTTTTACTACAAACGAGGAAGCATGCCGCTGAAATAAACAACATGTTGAGTTAAGCAACCTGAATTTCCAGTAATTCAGTATCGCCTGCCGTTGCTTCACTCGTCCTCACCCCACGTCGCGCTCTCGATCCCCACATCTTTCTTGACGATTGTATGGATATAGGATACATATCGCAGCACATGAAATGGGAATGTTCAATTTCAATGTGAAAAACTAGTAGCTCTTTGACAAAAACCTTTCTCCAGGGAACAATCTACGTTTTTAGCCTGTAACAACACTAGGGCATGCTTTACCAACAGTGATCCCGACGGTTATACTTCATGGACTTGTCAACAAGTTTGTGAATCACTAACATTTGTATTAGACAACATTTTTATGAGGTTTGGACATACCGTTTATAGACAAACCGTTGGCATTCCTATGAGTCCTAACTGTGCACCACTTGTCGCAGATCTGTTTTTATATTGCTACGAACGTGACTTTATGTTAGGCCTTTCTCCAGATACGCAATCTAATGTCATCGACAATTTTAATAACACCTTACGCTATCTGGATTATATATTAATTTGGATAAATTGTCTTCTATAGTTCCTAACATTTATCCTCCAGCACAAAGGCTCAATAAAGCTATAACATTTCGGATTCTGTCACTCCGTTTCTTGATTTATATCTGTCTATTGAAAACGGAGTAGAAATAACTAATATGTAGGATAAGAGAGGTGATTTTGATTTCGATATTGTGAATTACCCACATTTAGATGGGGATATCCCCAATACTGTTTCTTATGGCGTGTACATTTCTCAGTTAATTCGTTTTGTCAGAGCTTGTAGCCGTGTTGAGGACTTCAACCTGCGTAATCTTAATATTACTGAAGAACTCCTCCAACAGGGTTACTGTTACCATAAGTTATTTAAGACGTTTTCTAAGTTTTATTATCATAACACTGATCTCCTCGGCAAATATAATGGCTATCTTAAAACTCTTCTGCGACAAGATTTATTATAACCCGTCTATTGTGGAGAAGTGGTTTACAAACTTAGAAAGATTATCGGTCGTGATAATTTTCATGAGTTATTTATTAATGTATGAGTGGATCAATTCATTATTTAGCAATTAGGTTTGTAAATATGGCTTAGGACAGAAGTATTCTGCGGCGCACGTCATGCTTAGTTGTAGACCCTTCTAAAGTTTGCAATTATCCTTCCTCTTCGATTGTGCGGTGGACTTTATGACATCGTGTTCCTACATTATTTAAGGCGGGAACCGTTTGATGTATGTCCTTCACTCCGTTTTGTCGTGGCTTTAATGATTTTCCCCTTGATGCTCTGACTTCAGACAAGTCATCGAGTACTTCATAGGTTAAACTTATTTTTTATATGTTATATACATTCACATGTCTGTGTTTTTTTCTTATTACATCTATCTATGCTTTCTCAAATGTAAGGGGTTAACTCGGCGGGTATAATTTGTATTCACACTGTCCTGTTATTTAGGGATGATGACCGGATAATAGAGAGGTTTGGTGCATACTTGAACCAGTTTAAACTCCCCGGTGGTCCCTTTTGCCACAGACAGTTACAAGGCGGTACCTCTTTTGTCAACACTTATATGTTTGTGATGTGCGTTTTTACTTAATTTGTGTGTGATGTACTTTTCGAATCACCTTTGCATTGTAATACTTATTGGGGTGACTGTATTCTGTGAATGCTACTTTTCCTGATGGACGTATACTCTTTTCGTTGACGACATGCCATAAGTGTAGAACACTGAACTAGATCAGCCGACATTTGGGATCATGTAGACCGTGGATGGTGAGATTCACAGACCCTGAACTAACTCATGCTGTGCATTACCCGAACTAAATCTTTACATTAATATGGTATTTGCTTATCCTTAGCTAATCTTCTTTCTAATTATATTTCTCTGCCTCTTTCCTTAAGTCTAAATTCCCTTTCCCTAGTCTTTAACAAAGGTTATAAACTCACATCCATCATAAGCCTTACCCATCTGCGTATGTACGTCATAGTTATGTACAATACAATACACAATTCACTAATGATTATACTCTGCTAACTTGTCTACTAATGGTAAGTCGCTGTGTCCTCAGTAAATACCTGGGCAACATCATAGGACAAGTTACGAACACATTCGTACCAACACTAACTTCTAACGGTTATGTATAATATTATATACACTACAGAACAAATATATATTTGATATTGGACATACACCTTAAGCAATAATATACATGTTTATAGAATATACATGTATATTTACATCTCTAGTCAATAAAATTATACTGGAGTGTTACAAAATCAGTAGAACGTTTTGTTCGCCAATCTCACTGGATGCTATTATTATAATCAAGGGAGGTAAAAAAAGACACCCAGTGTATAGAGCTAAACGTGCCTCAGACCTAATTGTGTAAACAAATGCGACAAGGAAAGAACATACAAAACAATGGTTTGGACTCCCCTTACCGTTGTCATTTCTTGACTTGTCTTGCACTTGTTCTTCCAAGTTGTGGCTTTGATCATCTCCAGTCAGAGTTTGGTACACATTTCTAAAATGATAAGTAGACATTTAGTATACCATAATAAAGATCACTTATTGATTTCTTCCCTACGTAGTCGCCAAAATCCGACTACTCTGAAAACCATTCGTCGCAAGATGACCGTAGTGGATGGGACTAACTCAGAAATGAATCAATGACTATGACTGCATTTACACACGTTTAATGCAACTTTTAAAATATGTTAAATCTATATAAAAGTATCAAAGAAAAACAAGTGAATACACAGAGAAAATATGAAAAGACTGTTCTCATGTGAACGTATAAGACGTTCGTAGTATTATCACGAATACTGAATACGTCGACTGTCTATAGAGGACACTAATTTTTATGATCAGTAATGTTGCAAAGAAGTATGATCTAACGCGATGTATTTGATGCGTGTGAGTTTATGAACATGATGCGCGAGACTTGTAAACGTTTATTATATCTTGGCTATTCAGGTGGTATAGTAGGTTATACTAATAGTCCAGTATAGGTTTATAAATAGTTTATTTCCTGATGATCAGACTAAATCACTCCGTACATATTTTGCTCCGTACTATATTTATTTATGGTCCTGAAAATACATACATATAATAATAAGTAGGATTACATATATTTAACATATTAACAATAATACACGTCAAATTTGCAGTAACATAATTTAGTCAAACATTGCTAAATAATGAATTGATCCACTCATACATTTACTAAATACAGAGTTGCTGATATATTTCCTAGAGTAATAATTATGTCAGAGCTTAATACAATATTAATATACATACAAATATGTTTACAATTTACAATGCCATAGCATACAATTTCATAACCTACCTAGAGTTTGGCTCTAGAGGCCTTATACATGCATGGCTTTGTTCAATCTCACACTCTGCTCACTGCAAATTAGAAGTGCGTGCATTTTATAAGTTGTGCAAAATGTTAAAATAAATAACTAAATTGAAACAATCTAATTCAATCCAAGACAACACCAAAACATATCAGAATTATCAATATACACAATAAAAGAGAAAAAGAGGTAAACAATACCTTCAATACAACTTTCAAGAAAACTCATGTAGACTCTAAGGTGTTTTTCCAAGATCTGACACAAAGGCAGAAAACGGGAAAGTGCATTTCAGGTAAGCAATGATCTGATTTGTCACTTGTGTGGTCAGTTTATAGTGATGTGCATTGAAGAAGTGATTTGTTTTAATTTGTTTATAGGTTTATTTTATAGGTACACTAAATATTTTATATAATGAATGCAAGTTTAGTTTAGTGCATCAATCTACTTGTCTTAATGTAAGTTATATAATGTTAAGATTGTTATTTAAGATCATTATTAGGTGTCATTTCTATACTTTATAATTCACATACTACAAGTTGATTGTCATCAAAAGCCTTCTATAAGGGTTGATGACGAGATGAATAGCATCCAATGAGGTTGTGTGTTGAAGTTCCTCCAATGAGGTCTGATGAGGGGCCAACCACGTGTCCCGGAGGTTGTTGCTTCTATAAAAACCTGACCATGTTGTCCAGGTACGTGTCCCGTCTCCACCAGCTCATGACGTTATGCGCTGAATCACCTAGAGGGCCTACATACCCACTAGACTTAGCTCCACTCCGGGAGGCTTAGGATGTAATGATACATATGTTTAGACGTCGGTTCACTGTATAACCCAACCTTCCGTCCAAATAATCATTGCCCACGTTCATTCCTTGACACACGTGGCAATAGACGCAATTGCCATTTAGCGAGATAAATGGTAAACTACCTATAGTTTTACATGCATTAAAGCACATACAAACTTATTAAACGGCCCTGCCTTAGCTCCGACAAAAACGCTATGAATATTCTCGCTTACCCACGGTACATGAATATATCATGCAAATGGTGATTATGTTTCAACTGGACAATGGATTAGCATGATGTCGTCGAGAGCTTATAAGATCTATGTACAATCAATACGCTCTACCCAAGACCGTTTTGTGACAGTCAAGCTATATAATTAAGCCTTTCAATCTCCAACAGATAGTGGTTTTAATACTAACAAAAACAGAAAAGTAAGGTTTGCTTAGCGTTCCTCGATATAAAAGTGGTATATGATTTGGTAATTGATGTAATTTTAGCCAAAATTCGGGAAACTATCGGAACTACTGGAAAGCGTTAGTGCATCTCTAAAGAATCGTATACAAACCTTAAATGTTTGGTAAGAATATACGGTATGACATTCGATACGTTTAATGTTTAACGTGGAGTACATCATGGAGAAGTCCTCTCTATATTTCTCTATTACGTTTACGTTGACGAATTATTGAAACGTCTAAATTCAGCGCTGGGTATTATCAGTTAACATTGAGACCCCAACATTCACAGATAATATAAGTATTGAAAATGGGATCCCTTGGAATCAACACAGACAAACAAGAGAGAAAAGTAGCAGATTCAGTTTTATTGAGTCCGTTCATAAGAGGTAATAAGTCGTGTAGCACTTACTCTCTGCAATATTTACGTAACGGTGTCAACGTATATCCACAAAAGTTTAAAGAAATAATTTATTATGAAATTCACTTTTACAAAAACATATGCGGCACTTGAAATGGGGCTTTGAAGTACGACCATAACACATACAACTCATCTATGAATAAGAAACGACTCAAATAATAAATCATCTCCAATAATAACAAACTAAAACCTACACGTCTGATATATGTTTCGCACTAGTAGGCTTGATGTTAGTCCTGTTGGCCTCAACTTACTGACTTCAGCAAAATCATCATACCAACCGCTTTGTATTATGGAATAGTATGACAAAATCAGACGTCAATATGTCAAACAGGTTCCAACATTTTATAGTTAAAAAGATTCCATACACGTACCCGTTCATGTGTGAACCAATATTGGGTATTAAAGGTCTCTCCACGTAGGTCGATGAAAGAAATTTGGTAATTTTGCATACGATTTAACAATGAATAGTGAATATAGATATACAACTCGAACAGGAAAAGTTGCATTCAAGGACGACAGTCAACCACAAACACACACAGAAACAAAGAATAACTTTAAAGATGAATAAAATGCCAAATAAGACATCACAAACACAAAAGGGTTAACAATTGGGCTAACGCCCTGCAATCGTTAGTGGCAAAAAAGGCCGCTGGGGGTTTAAACCAGGTTCTAGGGTGCACCAAACCTCACAATTACACTACTGTCAAGTCAATAAAACGGGACAGTGTAAAAAAATATATCCCCGCCATGAACTATTATCTAACCAACAAGGCAGCATTAATATGCAATATAAGTAAAACACCAAAATGCTCGTGTATATATCAATACAAAAAATAATAGACTAGAAATAGCCCCACGATTTGTGAGAATGTATTCTTAAGACAGTATTTTATGTATTTTACAAATACGAGTGATAATCAACAAGGTTTGATTTCTGATATATGCAAATGCAAATTGTTAGATACATATAATTTACAATATATTAACGACATTTTACGAGATGTTAATTCCCTGCTGTTTAAACGGGTATGAAGGAGGAGTATAACGCCGTTATCGCTCAAAAAACACATGTGTGGAGGGAAATAAAACGCAGATCAAAAGAGTATGAGCGTGGACCTTCAAGACTGCAAAAATATAAACCGCGATTGTATACGAGTTGTTGCGGGACCTCTTTTCTCTATATATGGCAGATATCATTGCCTTGTTATGATCAATTATTCTATAACACAAAACATGCAACAACTATTCAAGTTTAACACCAAGACAATTTATAATGTCCTTTAAAAGCGTACAACTAGCAGATATGTGAGAGCCGCGTGGTCTAACTACCTTAGATTAATCTGTGACCCAGTATTTACCAATGAGATAACGATGTTTTAAATATGCTTTAGCTAATAATCCATTGTTTCAATAAATATACGAACTTGTTAAAAGGTTATCGAAAGAGGTTATAACCCTATACTTTTTCAACGCACTGCGTGTCTAGTGGTAAACCCATTTACATTTCGGCACTATGCTTTCCTATTTTATGTTTTCGATGACCAGACAGACTGTGGACCCTATGATGACGTCTACCTAAATCCTTATAGGAAAGTAGCATTTGATGTTTGTCTTTAATCATATCGTGTCGTACTCTTAACGGTTTATTCTCGTGTTGCTATGGCTTCTGCCAAGTCACTGAGTACTTACTTTCTGGGTTTTTATGCTTTGTTATATTATACATGTACATGATCATTTATGTATTTTAAACTCCCATGTGCGATGACTGGACATCCTCTTGAGACTCTATGATTGCAAGTACTGAAACTCCGACCAAGATGAGCTTTCGTCCCTCGGGTTTTCTCGGTCGTACCCTAGTTTGGTTTTCTCTTTGGCTGCAACTGCTGTGGTTGTTCAGAACAATTTTGGATACATCCTGAGATATTTTTTATTTTGCATTTTATATAACTTTAAAACAACATCTTAGTGTCCCCTTGCTTGCATTCAGAACTATTATTCATTCCGATCTTTGGAGACCGCTGGGCCCGATATTTACATATATCGGTGGTTCATTCTCAAATACTTTTGGTTTCTTATTTAAATTTCGAATAGGTGGTTCTACTACTATAGCTTTTAAAGGTTTTGAGTTTTGTTTAAACACCATTAGGACATGTTGCCCGATTTTAATTTAGTATTTTGACTGTTACCTGTGATACGAACGCTGGATAACCTCTGCTTCCAGCTAAATTCCATTTGTTTATTTCGTCCATTGTTTTCTCGTTTAGGGCAACACGTTTTGTTAGAAACTGGGAACATACGCCGCTGGCCATGGAATGATGTGAAAATACCGTATTGAAGGTTCAATGTTCACCGTCATATGCATACCATCTTCGGGATGGCTAAAATGTATGTACTATTATCTTTTTAATTTGGAGTTCTGCTCAACCCGGGGACAGAGGACGTGAACGGTAACAAGCACTTTTCACTGTTGTTAACTGTCTCAATCAAACCGAGACTGCAATATATTTTTGTATTTATTGTGTTCGACGATTTCCGAATTTCTCCTTCCATACTTTTTTTAATAACGAGGTTTGTACACATAAAATCGATTCAAGTTATCTTTTTCATTGTGTAATTAATTACATATTGCTCCTTGTTTGTAATACAGTGGGACCTAGGATGCCATTGCGTTTGGACGCAGTGGTTTCTACAGGACCCTATATCTACAGGACCCTATATCTTATTTTATATTGCCCATTAATGCTGTTTTGTCTGTTATAGATTATAACCTGGCGAGGATATCTTTAATCACACCACTGTCTCGTTTATTGGGATGACAATAGGGTAAGAGTGATGTGTGGTGCCCCCTAGAACATAGTTTAAACCGACAGCAGACATTTTGCCACTGACCGTTCCAAAGCCGTAGCCCTATTGTCAACCCTTTAGTGTTTGTGATGTCTTATTTTGCCTTTTATTCATCTTTAAAGTTACTCTTTGTTTCTGTGTGTGTTTGTGGTTGACTTCCGTCATTGTGTGAGTATGAATGTGTATGTGCTTATTTGTTTAACAGTTCGTTCGGTTCATGATGATAATGATAATGGTGATGTTTTTTATTTACAGTTCCCCACTATGCGTTCCTCTTTGATTGACTGAACATATTGTGTACCCTATGAAGACATCTGCATAAAGCCTGAACGGACGGTAACGTTTGATGTTTGTCTCCAATATTGTCTTGTCGTGCTCTTCATGGTTTATTTTCGTGTTGCTCTGGCTTCTGCCAAAGTAGATAAACAAGTGGAACAGGAAATGCAGCTTTCAAGGAGGAGCACAGTCAACCACAAACACGCACAGAAACAAACAACAATATTTCAAGGAAAAATAAAAGGCAACGTTTATGACATCATTAACGGTTTGACAATAGGGCTATCGCCTTGAAACGGTCAAAACGGCAAAACAGTCCGTTAGCCACCATTGAGTACTTGCTTTATGCCCAGCTTCATGTTTACCTTACCTAGTTATTAACGTTGGGGATTTGAGTACTATTGGGTCCCCAATTGTAAATATGTACGCCATTGAAATAAAACATATAATTGCTGTTCTTCAGGTCATTTTCTTCGTTTTTAATTACGACCTAAAGCAGTTGAATCGCACATTAACATAAACATAAGTATACAAGTCGAACAGGAAATGCAGCTTTCACAGAACACAGTAAACCCAAAAACAAGCAAAAGGACAAACATGAATGGCAAAGTTAATAAAGAATAAAGTCATATGACGTCACAAAAACAAAAAGGGTTGACAATAGGGCTATCGCCTTGGAACGGTCAGTGGTAAAAAGGCCGCTGGGGGTTTAAACGAGGGTCCATAACCATAAAGGATTCCATTTACGTGCTTTATATATAACTTTAGGGTATGTGAAGTGTATGTGTATTTGTCTCAAATCAAATACTATGATAACATGTTGGTCTTCTTCCAGGTTCTTCAACTTTTTGAAGAGAATAACTGTTTTATTTTAAATATACTGTTTAATTGTATTATGAATTGAATTGAATTGGATTCTATAGAGTCGCACAAACAGCTTAGGTCATTTTCCAGCTTCCAATGGAGGAGGAAGACATCAGGTGCCCCTCTGGGCAATTTCTTGCACCGGCGTGTACCTAATTATATTATGATCGGTTTTATTATAGGCATCACACGTTTATATTTACATTAATAGATACATGCACACAGTTTTCCATCCATGGTTATATAAGTAGAGGCCTGTTTTCTCAAATGTATCAACACAACTGACCTTATTTTAGAAAATCTTACCAGAAATGTTGCTTTTATAATGGCATATATGTTTATTGCAGAAACAACTGAGTGATATATATTTAAATATGTTTTCAAGTATTATATACTCATCTAAATGAACTAAATGTTCATCTTACATTTTACTATGTTATTTCACTGTTTAAATATTATTTCACCGCTGGTTCTGATAAGGTATCACATGAAGCAGAAACGGCCGCACTGGTGATAAAAACTGTACCAAGATAACTATATTTGTTAGTATCTCTAGTTCTGACTTATCATAATTCAAACAAACACCTAATCGATTTCTTTCATGGATATTGCCTACTGACCGTTCCAAGTCGGTTAACCTGTCTTCACCAACCTTTCTGTTGTTTTTTGTCTCCTTCATTGTATTTGAAGTCCTTGTTTACAGTACAGTGCGAACCTACGATGCCATTGCGTTCGGACACTGTGGTTTCTATAGGACCATATATCTAATTTTTGTTAAAGATCTAAGATGTGTTCATATTAACTGTTAAACACTATTTGAAATGTAAGTATGTCTAAACCAGCATGTAAACACTTCTTGGATTCTGGAAATGAAAACATCGTCTAGATATAGCAATAAAAATAATTTAAACATCCTTGCATTTACATCCTAAAATCTGTTTAAAATCAACGATTCTTCTAGATCATTGTACTGCCATGCAGTATTCTCCTAACCCGGTATTTAATACGTTTATGCCAGATGATATGACGTGTAGTATTCTCCTAACCCGGTATTTAATACGTTTATGCCAGATGATATGACGTGTAGTATTCTCCTAACCCGGTATTTAATACGTTTATGCCAGATGATATGACGTGTAGTATTCTCCTAACCCGGTATTTAATACGTTTATGCCAGATGATATGACGTGTAGTATTCTCCTAACCCGGTATTTAATACGTTTATGCCAGATGATATGACGTCTAGTATTCTCCTAACCCGGTGGTATTTGATACGTTTATGCCAGATAATATCCCTAACAACGTAATCAATAATGCTATATGCATGTTTTGTTTAATTGTTAATGTAATGATTTTATTAAAAGTGTTTGCGTCACGATAAAGTATGTATTATGTCTAAGAAACTACCACATGACTGAAAATGTCAACGACTATAAGCGTGACCGAGAGTTGGGTACTATTTGATAACATTACATTACAAACCTATCAACTATATCTGACGTTTCAACACAATTTTCTGATTCAGTTCAGCACCTTGGCAAGTGTACCGATGTAAGGTCGTCGCAATGTGTAAACAACAAATATGTAGATATCGAAGTTTCTGATCTGACATTACTTTTTTGCAGCTCCGGTATCGTAATAATGAGGATGGTAAAAACAAAAGCGACGATTAGGACGAACCAAGTATTCAGCGAACCTTTATGTTAACGTTTGGTTGACTCGCAGATGTGGCCAAGACAATTCCGCGAATCCATCTTAAATAACAGATCAATATGTGAATTTAGGATCTAGAACATGACAAATAGTTCATGTGTTTAGATTATGGTGGAGTAAAACGGACAATTTACGGTATCCTGAATATTCATCATGACGGGTATTTGTTACATACCACAGATGCTACGATCCACACTTGACGTTTTCGCGTTGTCAGTCCAGTACTCGGTTATGCTCCAGTAATGACGCCTAGGAGTATGTTCCATGTCCTCGTTATGTGATAGATAATTGATTCATGACGACGGCACACCTTGTTAAGGAATATACCATGACATCTCTCTTAAATTGCGTTGAAACTACACAACGTTGGGTAAACAAAACAAAAAGAAGGAAAAAATGTGATTTAGAAATGTTGCATTGTAACAAAAATAAAACTCAGTAGTGTTTCTTTCTAACATGAACACATGTTTTAAACTAGATTGCATAGGGTGTATAAACTCATCGTTAATACAATTTTCTTAGCTTATGTATTTTAAGTTATTTTACAAATTTCCAGGCTTGAAGATATATGAAATAAGTATACATTTATGTAGCAGTGAAATAATTTGATACAACATTTATCACTATGTGTAACACGTCTCAGACATAAAATATTATTTACTGACAGAATAAAGTGTCTTTCTGAAACGAAAAATTCATACTGTCACAATACACTGAGATATCAATATTTTCTGGTATAACTCATTTTAGAGACTAAAGTCAAAATATAATCATCGAGTAAGTTAACTTGTTAAAGTTTGTCCTTCTAGGGATACAAAGATATTATCTTAATATTGGTGCAAAATAACCTATTTTCCAAAATTAACAATTATTATAAGACAATCATTTCAGAAATTGTGTTATCATGCAACTGTGAGGAGTTCCTTCGTACATAACTTCTCATGCACAGTCTCAAAAGAAAACGAATCTGCTGCTTTATTCGCTTAATTATGGGTGTTGATCCCAAAGGGTCACCTTTATCAGTATTTGTCAAATCAAAAACTAAATAGACGCTTTCCTTTCATTTTAAATATTGACATTTTACCTAAGTGGTACTATACCCCGTAATTCTCTGTATTTTAAACTTGTTTGTGATATGCTAGTACGATTATATTATACAAGATGGACAATAATTCTTTATATATAAGACTCGTGATGGACAATTGCGGAAATCCTGGGTTCACCGAATGCCATGTTTCACGCTGGATATGGAAAATAATGCTTTTTGTTTTGTTTGTTTTTGGTATCATTTGCAACATTCTAAATCTCGTTGTTTTGTTTAGACGCCGAATAAGAAGTATTTCCCACTCGTGTTTCCTTATGTTCTTGGCAGTTTCAGATACTACCTTAGTTTGTGGTAGCGTTTTACGGCATGGATTGTTGGTATTCTATGGAACAGATGTCATACATTTATCTCAATTTAACTGTAAATTTCACGAATGGATAACACACACTGCTGCAGGATTTTCAAACTGGATACTTGTACTTCTCACCACTGAGAGACTGTTGTGCATAAAATACCCTATAACTGCGAAAGTAAAACTCACGTCAAGAAGAGCACTTGTTCTGGCACTGATCACTTTGGCTTGCAATTGCTCATTCAGCAGCCATCTATTTTTCGGTTTCAGTTTCGAAAAGGTTAAAATTGAATGGTCTGTCAAGAATGACACTGATAGCTTATATCAAGACAGGTGCATAAGTAATTCAGAAAATATCATTCGTTTAACGGATTGGCCTGGAATGTTTTGTCTTTGCTAGTATTGACCCTGATTCCATTCATACTCATTTTTCTTGGCAACGGAACTATTGGCATATTATTGCTTATTCATAAACGTTTTTTACGGACCTTCACACAGAGTGCCACAGGCAGCGAGAAACTAATAAACTCGGCAACGAAGATGCTGTTTGTGGTAAGCTCTTTCTTTATCGTGACAACATCTCCGTTTTGTGTGTTTAAAGTCGTACTGAACAGGTATCCTATGCCGAGCAATGAGGAGTTTGCTAAGCTGCAACTATGTTCGGCCATAGTAAGCACATTGCTGATCAGCAATTATACTTTCAATTTTTTCTTGTATGTTTTATCAGGGTCAAATTACAGGCAAGAGTGGTCACAGATTAAAGAGGAATTAAAAGCTAAAATCATTGATATTTACACGCGACTGAAGCCGAATCGTACAGCTAATGTTGCAGATAACACTCAGAATGAAACAAGATTTTAGTGGTTACTGAGTTTCGTATTTAACACATTTAAACGACAGCGACGTTGAAAGGGAACAGATTTGAGATTGAGAATCGTATTATACAAGTGTATGTAGATGATATTTAAACTGATCTCTAAATGACAAATGACATAGAGATTCACGCGAACGGAAGCATCAGTTGTGTGGTAACTGAGGATATTGTTTGTGACAAATATGCATATGTTTAATCTAAGAAAATAGATTTTGACTCAATAGTTAAGATAGTAAGGGGGAAGAAGTGAAATATGATAGTGTCTTCATTTACTATTAAAACAACTGGTAATCTGTGTGTATATGATAGATTATATGATGTTAATCGGGTTATATATACTGACGGTCAATGAAAACGCACCTTCATATGTTGATACTTAACTTGGCATACATGTTTATTGGTAGACGTTTATGATAAGCAGTTATGCAGGTGTTTGTCTTGTCATTTGGCATTGTTTACTATGGATACTCATAAAAAGAAAAGCTTCCTCTAAATTTCAACCTGCATTAATCTGTCTCTTAATAAAGTCCAATTGATTTATTGTTTGGCTTTTGACAATGTTTCCCAGAACATTATTTTTTGTGCAAGTACCTAAAGAAACCCGGAAATGCACGCTCATTTCATAGCAACATTGTGGAATACACATAAACTAAAATACATGTATGCACGTAAAAATGTGTAATGTTGGCTCGTGATATTGATAATATCATATTTTATCCAAAAATGTCTAACTTTTTAAAAAACATGTTTTGTTTTGCGCTTTCATTGACCGTGATTATATATACATGCATGCCATATTTGCATGTTTGTATGTTATATTTGTTTTGGTGACAATTCTGTATCGGATTATAAACCAAAACACTTGATTTGATATAGCCGAATAGGAGATTTATGAAAAGAATTACTGAAAAAAGATCCCTTGGAGGCAACAAACACGAACAAGGGATAAAAGTAGCAGACTCGGTTTTACTGCGTATCTTTTAATGAAATATGTCATTGGCTATATTACCGATAATTAAGTTTAAGTAAACATTGATTTCTTAGTGGGTATGGGATTTTGGAAGAAAACAGATTTAGAATTACACGTTAGCGCCACTGGTATCATGCCGCATGTGTATGCAATGGCGTTTCGTCGTCTTTTATTGCGTTATCATTTACACAAATGCAATCTTCCCTAATACCGCTAGCTAATTTTAATCAAATGTAATGAAACTGATTTTCGTATTGTTAAATTGATATGATTTTCTGATTATTCAATAATATAGTGTTACCTATGTATATTTTTAAGAATAATGTAAATAAGTTATTATGTAAACATCTTATTGTGTCATCCGATGTCATTCATTTAAAATTAATAACATACAGACGTTTCTGGATGAAAATATTGATGTTTACATTTAACATCATATGACGGTCATTCAAGGTTATGAAAATTCTAAAACTTCTATGCTGTTCAATGACATTCTATAGTACAAATACAGCCTTTTGGGGTTGTTATTCATCTGGTTTAGTATATAAAAGCAATTTAAGCACTCTTCTGCGACACGGACTATCACAATCTGACTTTTATGGTGATGTGATTTACAAACTTCGTTAGATCCGCGGTCATAATCAGTTTCTTAAAATCTGTATTAAAATTGTTCAAACGTATATCAAAGGAGGTTATGACCTTATCATTTGGCAACGTACTACATGTTTAGTGGTTGACCCATTTACAGTTCGCCACTATGCTTTCCTCTTTGATTGTGCGATGACCGTACATATTGTTGACCCTATGATGACGTCTACCTAAATGCTTATACATGTAGGACGTTAGCGTTTGATGTTTGTCTTTAATCGTGTCTTGTCGTACCCTTAACGGTTTGTTCTCTTGTTGCTCTGGCTTATGCCAAGTCATTGAGTACTTACTTTGTGGCTATCTAGGCTTTTGTTTTTTTATATTATATATACATGATCATTTATGTGTTTCACTTATATTGCCTATTGTTTGTTAGAGATTATAACCTGGCGAGGATATCTCTATTTACACTCTCCCGTTTATTGGGATGAAATAGGGTAAGAGTGAGGTTTGGTTCACCCTACAACCAGGTTTATACCCCGGGACCTTTTTTGCCACTGACCGTTCCAATAGAGTAGTCCTATTGTCAACCCTGTGTGTATGTGATGTCTTGTCTTGCCTTTTATTCATCTTTATTATATATATAGTTGTTCTTTGTTTCTTTGTGTGTTTGTGGTTGACTGTTGTCCTTGAATGCTAATTTTCCTGTTCGATTTTTATATGTACGTTTAGTATTTGGATTGAGAATTTAAATTAGAATTCAGTATAAAATGAAAATGTTGGATGCTTTGAATTAAAAATATATGGTGAGAGGATAAACATTATTGTTCTCATCTATAGAAAAGAGACATTGGATCATTTGGACTATTGTGAATAGATAAACCAGGAAAGACTTGAAGTGAAATGGATTAAAGGGACGTTTGACAAGTTTGATTAAAGGACACTTGACAGTTTAGACTAAATTGACACTGGCCAATATTATTTGGGCTTTATTCTTATATCGAATGTTAAAGAAACACTGGATTCATTTTATGTATTTTCTGTAAGTGAATATTGTTCATTGTAATATTTGGGGAAAAAAGTTGAATATATTGTAAAAATAGTTATTGGTGGTTTTGTTTCCTTTCTTGTTACAATTTATCCGTAACACTTATCCATACCTTACAGTTTTGCACAAATTAGGTCCATCCCATATCAAAGATAGCTAATGTTCTAGAAAAGCTGAAATCTCTTTTTCAAGAATATATGTACCGATATTGAAAGCTATCTAATACCCCGGTCCGGGGTTCCATGCTTTACATGTTTATAGATATATGAACGTAAACTCTAAACTATATTCTTCGCAAGAACCATTGGACATATTTTGACAGTTGCATTTAATAAATGATCCATTTATTATAGAATATTCCAATCTTCTTCTCTAAAACTATAAGAGCTAAATGTCTAATATTATGCATACAGCATAAGCCTATAGGCTGCTAGAAAACTGTGACCCTGGAGTCACAGTTAGACCCACCCCATGTGTCATATAATTACAAAGATTCATATATAAACTCTTTGAACATCTTCTCTGAAACGACAAGAGCCAGATGTTTAATATTTGTTCATGTAGCATAAGCTTATGATTCTCTACAATTTTAATAAAATAGTAACTCTGGTGATGAAACTACAAGAGCTAGAGGTGTAATATGTTGCATGAAGCATAGGATTATTGTTCTCTGCCACGTTATTTAATGGTGATACTGGAATCAAGTTTGGCCTAGTCCCGGGGTCACCATATTGCATTTTTATATAGGAAAAACTGTTAAAATTCTTCCCTGATACGTCATAAGCCGAATGTCTAATATTTTGAATGCATCGTAAGCACATGGTTCTCTCTCGAGTTTGTTTAAATGGTGAATCTAATATGGCCACTACTGGGATCACAGTTTTACATAGATTTATATTAAGTAATTATTGTGTATCTTCAGGACATGCGAGCACTTTGATACACAACCATTGGACCTTTTGTTTATGACTTGTAGTTCAAATTTAGATTTGAGTTAACTGCACTACTTACTAAGAATGGAATTTTTGATGAAGTTATACATTATACCTGAATACTTAAACAAAATGAGAAACTGGTCCTATAGAAACCACAGCAATCAAACTCATTACCACTGTAGGTCCGTACTAAACCAAAAACCGAAATAAGAGCATACTTAAAATGTCAATTAAAAGAACAATACGTAACATAAAAAGTGATGAAGACATGGTTACCGACTTGGAACGGTCAGTAGGAAATAACGCCTACAGGTTATCTTAACGAGTTTATGTGTTCACAATATAGCTATTATCCTGTTTACAACGCCCAAATTTACAAAACAGTATAAATAGAAGTACATCCCATCGAGAAAAAAACAACAACAATAACTCCCACATCCAGAGAAATTTACAAACAATGCACTTACATGTTGTAAGATATTGAGGCATAATTAGAAAAATCCTCAGGCTGTGTTCATAATTATACTGAACAAATACAGCAGTTGTAGCCAAAGAAAGCCAATCTACGGCACAACCAAAACTAAATAATTAAAACACAAAAGTTAATGCCTATTTTAACTATGTTTTGCATAATTCCATTCACAAATGAGACAAATGCATTGTCAACTAATAAGAAAAGGGAAATAAGGAATTTTACCGTTAAAACTTCATTTTTAGGTGATTGCAATCCAATTGTGTACTCTAATTGTAGTAGCATCGGTATGTCCAGAATAGCTTTTAGAGTATACATATGTATATTTAACCGTGTTCACTAACTTTGAACCATTCCGGTGTCCTTGGTACCGATCCTTATGTGTAAGCTTTTAAAAACGTTCCATCTGGTAGTTCTTGCTATATTGCTGTATTCAGTAATATAATGTGGTCAATAATAGGACTACTGCTTATCCAGGCAGAGGGGTAAACGAAAAATGAAATGTGTAAGTAAATTTGCAGTCGAATCAGCAGATAAGAAGGTTTTAGATCCTTTCTGCATATTTTTATCTCGATCTAAGTGGAGTGTGGGCCTGGCATTTTCAGTTGTTGTTGGCGTCATATAACCTGTTTGTGTTGGTGCGTCGTAAAATCCCAATTCAATTCATCATTTAACTTTTATAATGGTAACCACTCTTTATTTCCTCCGAGACCTAGGTTTACCTTTCGTAATTTAAAATAAGGAATTCAAGAATTGCATAATAAATTTGTTTTAGTTCCTGCTGATAAAGCAGTTAATAATGTAATTATTGTTTGACGCCTACATTTCGTCAATGTTTTATCTCTGAAACTCGGTAGCACTAATTCGTATACTCCAGTTCAATTTACTGAGGATGATGTTGTTTCCACACATATCACTCGGTGCACTACTTTCAAGGCTGGGGTAGACGAAAAGCAGAACAAACTACCAACTAAGGATTCCTAAATTACATAAAAGTCCGTATACTGCCCGCTTTATTTCGAATTATAGTGCTGCACCACCACAAACATCCAAACCTTTAACTTCTTGTCTTACTGCCGTTAATGATCACGTTAAACAATATCGTGCTAAAACTTATGAAAACTCTGGGATTAATTTATTTTGGTCTATTAAAAATTCAGGAGACGTTCTTGATAACATTTGCAATAAACGTCAAGTTTCATTTATAACTATGTTCGTGGATCTTACTCGGCTTACCGTCCGATCTGTTTATATTTCTTTACCAATAGGTCGGGTGGGTGGGGGCAAGGAGGGTATTGTAACAAAATAATAGAGGTGTGAGGTGTAACTCCATATAAACAAACTATGCTCGTGGATCTTACTCGGATTACCAATAGGTCGGGTGGGTGGAGGCAAGGAGGAGTCTTATAGCAGAATAATAGGGGTGTGAGGTGTAATCCTCATATAAACAAACTATGCTCGTGGATCTTACTCGGCTTACCAATAGGTCGGGTGGGTGGGTGGTGGCAAGGAGGGCTCTTATAACAGAATAATAGAGGTGTGAGGTGTAATCCTCATATAAACAAACTATGCTCGTGGATCTTACTCGGCTTACCAATAGGTCGGGTGGGTGGAGGCAAGGAGGAGTCTTATAACAGAATAATACAGGTGTGAGGTGTAACCTCATATACAAGCTATGCTCGTGGATCTTACTCGACTTACCAATAGGTCGGGTGGGTGTGTGGGGGCACGGAGGGGTCTTATAACAAAATAATAGAGATGTTAGATGTAACCTCATATAAACAAACTATGCTCGTGGATCTTACTCGGCTGACCAATAGGTCGGGTGGGTGGGTGGGGGCAAGGAGGGTCTTATAACAGAAAATAGAGGTGTGAGGTGTAAATTCATATAAAAAAACTATGCTCGTGGATCTTACACGACTTACAAATAGGTCGGGTGGGTGGAGGCAAGGAGGAGTCTTATAACAGAATAATAGAGGTGTGAGGTGTAGCCACCATATAAACAAACTATGCTCGTGGATCTTACTCGACTTACCAATAGGTCGGGTTGGTGGGTGGGGCAAAGAGGGGTCTTATAACAGAATAATAGATGTGTTATGTGTAACCACCATATAAACAAACTATGCTCGTGGATCTTACTCGTCTTACCAATAGGTCGAGTAGGTGGGCAAGGAGTGGTCTTATAACCGAATAATAGAGGTGTGAGGTGTAACCACCATATAAACAAACTATGCTCGTGGAACTTACTCGACTTACCAATAGGTCGGGTGGGTGGGTCAAGGAGGTGTCTTATAACAGAATAATAGAGATGTGAGGTGTAACCACCATATAAACAAACTATACTCGTGGATCTTACTCGACTTACCAATAGGGCGCGTGGTGGAGCAAGGAGGGGTCTTATAATAGAATAATAGAGGTGTGAGGTGTAACCACCATATAAACAAACTGTGCTCGTGGTTCGTACTCGACTTACCAATAGGTCGGGTGGGTGGGGTAAAGAGGGGTCTTATAACAGAATAATAGAGGTGTGTGAGGTGTAATCACCATATAAACACACTATTCTTGTTTATCTTACTCGGCTTACCAATAGGTCGGGAGGGTGGATGGGCAAGGAGGGACTTATAACAAATAACAGCAAATTGAATTTGATGATAACAGTAATAATTCAAAATTCTAAAAAGGTTAAGAGCAAATACATCAATTTACGATACTATCACTCGATACAGATTGTAGATAACATAATTATACGAGTAAATAAATACTCTCAATAACAGATAACAAAAGATAGATTTCGCCAAAAACAGATTTAAAATAAATTAACAAATAACAGATAACAGTTATTAGTATTTTCGCCATAATAGATAACAAAATATATAATGTGTCAATAACATAACAGCTTTACAGATATACAGAAATAGCCCTTTCTTCTACCTCCCATACACCCCTTCCACAGCCTCCCTCTAATAGGTAGTGTTTTTTTTATATCTCAGTCAAGTTTATATCATACTCAATTCTCTATCAATTTATAATAGCGTATCGTCTCTCTAGGAAGTCATGTGTTTATCAGAGATTGAAGTGGTTTAATACGTCTCTGATTTTATACAGGCCATTACTTTATTATCGGGGCTAAGCTGATGAGAAATGAAATAGGATATATTCCATATAAGCTTATAAGACAAGATGCCCAATCTCTCCGTAGTAGTCTTTAATACCAGTCCCACGACTTAAAATACAATACGCTATACCAGGGTGAGATAATTCTGTCCTGACTGAGACAAGCTTGACGCTCTGTTATCTCACCATAGTATGTAATACCAGTCCCACATCTAACGTTACAATATGCTATACCAGGGTGAGATAACACTGTCCTGACTAAAACAAATTGTTCGTTCGATTATCTCACCGTTGAAGGTAATACCAGTCCCACATCTAATACTACAATTTGCTATACCAGGGTGAGATGATACTGTCCTGACTGAGACGAGCTACACGCTTGGTTATCTCGCCATAGTACGTAATGCCAGTCCCACACCTAATATTAAAATATGCTATACCAAGGTGAGATATTTCAGTCCTGACTAGCTGTAAGATCGGCTATCACTCCATAGTATGTACCAGTCCCACACCTAATATTACAATATGTTATACCAGGGTGAGATTATAAGAATCTTTCATGGGTATCCGGTGAAGATAGGGAACTCCAACCCGAGGTCTCCGTGTTTTATCGGAACCGAGGCTCTGCCGAGGTTCCGATTAAAACACGTATACCGAGGGTTGGAATTCCCTATCTCAACAGAATACCTATGATAGATTCATTTTCTTGCATATCAGAGACATGTTGTGCGTTGACGCCGCCCGCTACTAATGTTTTGCATGTTTTCCTGCATACCGGATATTGTTGCGCGTACGACTTTTATCTCGACCCTAGGGTGAGATGGAAATATCTAACCCCGGTAAAATGACAAATATCCTTGTCCGGTATGCAAGAAAATCCTGTCCTGACTATGTCAGGCTGGCTGTCCCTACAGACGTCATCTCGATTTTTTCAAATTCATCACTGATATTCCGCCGCTTCACTCCTGAATTTCTCTGGACTTCATCCGCGGTGCGCTAATTCGGTGTGCACATGCAATACTAAAACATAACGCGTTCTAATTAAATTATTTCCTGTGTCAATATAATCATCGTTATTGTTAGTTTTCTTTTTTTCCACCGTTTTTATATACATATGTTTAATTTTAAGTGTATTCATTTAAAACGGCAGTATACAATTTGAAAGTTCACTTACATATCAAAGAACTGCAAGTACGCGATACTCACTTGAAGTAAGTGTTAACACGATATGCATCAACACTGGAAAGTTATAATATATAAACAAATTGGTAGGTTTCTATGTAAGGAGAGTCAGTGCTGTCATGGTTAGCAGGTGGGACTGTTAGATTCCCGGCCGCAGTTGATTTTGCGATTGGTAATCAGTGCTGGGTGATTATCTAATTGGGTACTGTTTCCAGCAGTACTAGATTGGATGCCGGGGGTACTGTTTCCATCAGTACTAGCCGAGACTAGATGCCGGGCGTGGGAATGTTTCCAACAGTGCTAGCCGAGACAGGATGCCGGACGGGCTGTTTCCAACAGTAATAACCTAGACTGGATGCCAGGTGGACTGTTTCCAGCAGTACTAGCCTAGACTATATTTCGGGTGGACTATTTCTAGCAGTACTAGCCTAGACTGGATGCCAGGGGGACTGTTTTCGGCAGTACTCGCCTAGAATGGATGCCGGTGGACTGTTTCCAGCAATACTAGCCTTGATTGTAAACTGGATGCGTGGGTGGGACTGTTTCCAACAGTACTTGCCTAGACTGGATTCCAGGGGGAGGGGAGTTAAAAGACACATGCCCTGGGATCGACTTGAAATAAGTTGTTCCATCCATTCCATGCGTGGACTGACGTCGACTACCCACGTTAAATAACGACGTGTATACGCATTACTACACGATGGAGGGGGAGACTCCTATCCACAACTTGAAGCTGTTTATGAGGATAGATAGATATATTACGTTGAGAATGCGGTAAGTCAGTTAAATGACGCGATAACTTTGAATGTTTTTACTGAAAATATTGATCTACTATTAAAAACGTATATTTAGGCTCTAATCTGTTATTCTATGTGTTTACGTTGTTTTTTTATATATACTGAGAAAAATAAATTCATCACATAAAATGTATGTCAATTCAGTAGACGAGATACGAAGCCGTGTATGTTCGGGCTCAATGGTAAAGGGACATAGATATGTCCAATAATAATGCTACAAAGTCATTTGTTAACAAAGTCAGTGATAAAAATAAAGGAAATATGCTGGGAATATACTGTTATATGTTATCGAAAATCATTCTGATTTCAATGAAACGCTAGGTAATTTTACATATGAAATGACGGATATCCTTGTCCGGTATGCAACACAATTCTGTCCTGAAGCAAGCCATCGGCGTAGCTACTATTACATCATAGAGGCCCGGGCCTATACATCAATTTGAAAAAAAAGAAAAAAAAAAGAAAATTCCAAAAATGCAATAAAAACTGAAGCCAAAGGGGTGGAGGGTTAAGGATAAAAATGTGTTTCTTATTTTATTTTACAGTCACTGTGTAGGTAATTCAACTTTGTCAAATGTTAATTCTCAAATTTGAGATACACATATTTCTTCAAATACCACACACGTGCTCTGTCAGATATACGCCAAAATGCATCCATGCATAGCTAAGTAAAAAAAGCAGGGGGAGCCATTATAGTTTGTCGGGCCTATATATGCATTTTAAGTCAGCTACGCCCCTGCAAGCTACACGCTCTGTTATCTCTTCGACCTGACATAGTATATTTATGGAACATTTACATAACTTCCTGTTAGATCTTAAGAGGGCCGAATAATTAGTTGTGGAGAAAATCATTCTTATTTGTGCAACAAGATTAAAGAATACAACCATAATACAGTAAGTTGATATATGTGTTTACATTATTCTCGTATAAAGCTGTAATTTAAATGTAATAGTTACGTCTCAGAGCGGTAAAATCGATATCGAAAGTAATTATTGACACAAGGGGTGGGGTTTATTTAGATTGGCTTCTGTGTGCTACTAGCCTGTATATTGTTTTACAATCACATTTATAGAAATTAAGATCCTGTCACTTGTTTGGAATCACATACTTATCTAAATGAAACAGTAAGTTCAATAACGAAAGCACAATGTACATGTATTTACCCATTTTCTGAAAACAACGTCACGTGTCGTGTTATCGAGTTGTGGCATGCCGGACTGGTGGGTGATTTTCGTACAATATCAAACATTAACTTGCCCGTGTCACGTGTTGGAATCATCAGGGAGTTATTATTATTACACAGTAATTATAATTACTCCATGTAATTGTATACTTAGCTTAATAAAACTGTTGAAATACATTCAATAACGGAAGTACATTGTAATTTTGCACATTTATCAAAGCCTACTTATATGGGTTATGGAATATCATATACCGAATTTATGAAACGCCAAATTAACATAAACTCATTTAATTGAACCTCACTTCAATTATTTGAAAAGACGTCTAATTCAATTACAGAGAGGTTCAATTCCATTGAAGAGAGGTTCAATTCAATTGAAGAGAGGTCTAAGGTCTAATTCAGTATTGGAATTGAACCTTTCTTCAATTGAATTAGACATCTCTTCAATTGAATTAGACCTCCCTGTAATGGAATTGAACCTTCAATTGAATTAGACCTCTCTTCAGTTACACCTGAATTTAACCATTACACCTGAATTTAACCTCGGTCCAATTCAATTGAAGAGAGGTTTAATTCAATTGAAGAGAGGTCTCATTCAATCGAAGAGAGGTCTAATTCAATTGAAGAGCGGTCTAATTCGTTCGAAGAGAGGTTCTCTCTTCAATTGCATCATACCTCTCTTCAGTTGAACTGAACCTCTCTTCAGTTGAGTTAGACCTATCTTCAAATAACTGAGTTTATGTTAATTTGTCGATGGAACGTCAAATTAACATAAACTCAGTTACTTGAACCTCTCTTCAGTTATTTGAAGATCGGTCTAATTTAGATGAAGAGAGGTCTAATTCAATTGAAGAGAGGTTCAATTGAATTGAAGAGAGGTACAATTCAATTGAAGAGAGGTACAATTCAACTTAATTAAATCTCTCTTCAGTTGAATTAGACCTCTATTCAAATGAATTGAACCTATCTTCAAACGAATAATTAAAGAGAGGTTCAAATAACTGAGTTTATGTTGATTAGGTTTTCTATGCGATTTGATAATGTAAAAGTAACCGCATGTGACAAACAGTTTATTGGTTTGGGGTCAGTAGGTCAAAGATGACATTCCTTGTAAACTTGAATTAGACATTAACACTAATATGTTACGCATTATATCAATGTTACCTAGATATCTAAACTATACTGATGTTTGAGATTAAGATTTATGGCCTCTTATTTGTTTACAATTCCACTGATATTACATTTTTAAAAGCTAAACATTACTACTCAATATGTTTGCATGCAACTTCCAGTTTATAATGGTTACACGTTTGTCTATACAGGGTTACCCTTATATAATACATATTCAATATATACCTACAAGTGAATTATCTCTCCACAAAACCGAGTCTGCTACTTTTCTCTCTTGTTTGTGTTTGAGGTTTTCGAGGGATCCCCTTTTCAGTATGTATTGACAGTCATACTAGCGTTTGTTTAGTGATGTGTGGCGGTTGGAACAAGTCGCCCGACTACAAAGAAGTAATGTCATTACTTACTGCTCCTTCGGGATATGTTTGGCTTTAAAGTAGAATAGCATTTAAGTCGGTACTAGGAGTCGTGAACGTGTTACACATTATATTAGAAGTAAACAAGTCGAACAGGAAATGTAGCATTCAAGTACCACAGTCAGCTAAAAACACGCATGGAAACAAACAACGATTACAACGATAAATAAAAGGCAATGTATATGATATCACACACATAAATGGTTGACAATAGGGCTACCGCCTTGGAACGGACAGTGGCCAAAACGGCTGCAGGTTTTTTTAATTCAGGCTCTATGGTGTATAAAACCTTGAATCAATATCCGAGTCTGTTATTTTTCCTTATTATTTGTGTTTGTGGTTTTCAGGTATCCCATTTACAGTATTTAATGACAATCACACTAGCGTTTGTTCAGTACTGTGAGGCTGTAAAACAAATCAGTAGTGTTATTACTGGTTCTTTGGGTTCACCAAGCCCAATCGTTGCGGCTTATAAGCAGAATACCGCTTAAGTCGGCTGTTGGTGGTGTTGCGAATTATATTACCACTCATGAACAGATTCAGTAACTCTGAGTTTGCTACTTTATTCTATTGTGTGTGTCTGTTGCTTCGAATGGATCCCCTTTACAGTATTTATTGATCAACATACACATGACTTTGATTATGAGATATTATGCCGAGTATTTATCAATACACATGAATATTGATTGCACATGGCTTTGATTATGAGATATTATGCCGAGTAATTATCATGATGGCATATTAAGCTGAATATTGATTATACTGTCTACATAAACGTGTAAAACTATTAAACTGGAAAGTGCATGTACACATGCTCATATTTTAATAATGAGATATTTTACCTTTTATCAATACAATTCCAATGTATTTACGCAATAGGGGATGTAACCCTTAATAGTGAAATAGCAAGATAAAAGAAAAATAAATATTTTACATTGAATAGTGTGACTAGTCCTTAATCTATACGAACTCTGTCCGTATTGCGTTGGTTGTTTGGTCCAACTTTATAATATAATCCGGACAGTTATGTATTTATTATTTTATTTTAATTGTACGGAGTTATATTAGATTATTAGGGATTGAGATGAATTGGGTTTTAAGGAAAAAAAATTGATATGGCGTCAACAGGAGTTAACTTTTTAGTAACATGTACTTTTTGTTTGCTTTAATGCCTGTTTTTGGTTTACTGTGTTCTATGAAAGCCATTTTTCCTGTTCGATTTTTATAATTACTTTTCCAGACCTACCCTCCAATAATAAATATATGCAAAATGGGGCTTATAACTAAACTTCTCGGCTACAGGACTACATACTAGTTCTGCGCTGACCCCTCCAGATAAGAGTGATTCCTTTACATTAAACATTAAAAGAAAGTATTAAACATTCAGACATAACAGGAAAGCAAATCAGTAAACATTACAGGAAAGCAAAATATTAAACATTACAGGAAAGCAAAGCAGTAAACATTACAGGAAAGCAAAACAATAAACATTACAGGAAAACAAATCTCAGTAAACAATACAAGAGCTAATCATTAAACATTACAGAAAATCAAATCAGCAAATGTTTCAGGAAAGCAAATCATCAGTAAACATTACACGAAAGCAAATCAGTAAACATTACACGAAACCAAATAAAGAAATATTACAGGAAAGCAATTCGGTAAACATTACACGAAATCAAAACCAGCAAATATTACAGGAAAGCAAATCGGTAACAATAATAGAAAAACAGAAAACAATACAGGAAAGCAAATCAGTAAATATTACAAGAAAGCAAATCATCAAACTTTACAAGAAAGCAAATCAATAAACATTACACGAAACCATTATCAGTAAACATTACACGAAAGCAAATCAGTAAACATTACAGGAAAACAAATCGGTAAACATTACACGAAATCAAAATCAGTATACATTGCAAGAAAGCAAATCATCAAACATTACAGGAAAGCAAATCAGTAAACATTACAGGAAAGCAAATCAGTAAAATCAACAGGAAAAAAGATCAGCAAGTATTACAAGAAAGCAAATCATCAAACATTACAGGAAAGCAAATCAGTGAACAATACAGGAAAGCAAATCAGTAAATATAAAGGAAAGCAAATCAGTAAACCTTACAGAAAATAAATCAGTAAATAGTACAGGAAAGCAAAACATTAAACATTACAGGAAAGCAAATCAGTAAAATCAACAGGAAAAAAGATCAGCAAGTATTACAAGAAAGCAAATCATCAAACATTACAGGAAAGCAAATCAGTGAACAATACAGGAAAGCAAATCAGTAAATATAAAGGAAAGCAAATCAGTAAACCTTACAGAAAATAAATCAGTAAATAGTACAGGAAAGCAAAACATTAAACATTACAGGAAAGCATATCAGTAAACATCACAGGAAAGCAAATCAGTAAACCTTACAGAAAACACTTCAGTAAATATTAAAGAAAAGCAAATCAGTACACATTACAGGAAAGCAAACGGTAATCATTACACGAAACCAAATTCAATAAACATTACACGAAAACAAATCAGTAAAAATGACAGGAAAACCAATCCGTCAACATTACATGAAAGCAAAATCAGCAAACATTACAGGAAAGTAAATCGGTAAACAATGCAGGAAAGAAAATCAGTCAACAATACAGGAAAGCAAATAAGCAAAAATTACACAAAAGCAAATCAGTAAACATTACACGAAAGCAAATTAGGAAACATTACCGAAAAGCAAATTAGTTAACACAACAGGAAAGCAAAACATTAAACATTACCGAAAAATAAACCAGTAAACATTACAGGAAAGCAAATCATTAAACATTACACGAAAGCAAATCAGTAAACATTACAGGAAAGCAAATCAGTCAATATTACCGAAAATCAAATCAGTAAAATTAACGGCAAAGCAAATCAGTAAACATTACAGGAAAGCAAATCGGTAATAATAAACGAAAGCAAAATCAGTACACATTACAAGAAAGCAAATAATTAAACATTGCAGGAAAGCAAATCAATAAATATTACAGGAAAACAAATCAGTAAACATTACACCAAAGCAAATCAGTAAACATTACAGAAAAGCAAATCAGTAAACATTACAGAAAAGCAAATCAGTAAACATTACAGGAAAGCAACTCAGTAAAAATAACAGGAAAGCAAATCAATTTAATACATCAATTCAAACCATTAAGCATTACAGGAAGTCTACTCATTAAACATTACAGGACAGTATTTAACATTACAGCAAAGAAATTAACATTACAGCAAATCATTAAACATTACAGAAAAGCATTACACATTACAGGTAAGCATTTCTGGACAGCATTTAACATTACAGGAAAGCATTACTGGGCAGCATTTAACATTACAGGAAGGTATTACACATACAGGAAAGCCTTACACATTACAGGTAAGCATTAAATGTACAGGAAAGTATTACAGATTACAGATAAGCATTAAACATACAGGAAAGCATTACACGACAACATTTAACATTGCAGGAAAGCATAACAGGACAGCATTAAACATACAGAAAAGCATTACAGAACAGCATTTAACATATTCAACATTACAGCAAAGCAATTAACATTACAGTAAAACATTTAACATTACAGCAAAGCATTAAACTTTACAGGAAATCATTACACATTAGATGTAAGCATTAATGGACAGCATTTAACATTACAGGAAAGCATTATTGGACAGCATTTAACATTACAGGAAGGTATTACACATACAGGAAAGCCTTACACATTACAGGTAAGCATTAAATGTACAGGAAAGTATTACAGGACAGCATTACATATTACAAGTAATCATTAACAATATCAGGAACTTATTACACATAACAACAAAATAGTACATGTTACAAACATTACAAATTACATGAAAGCATTAAATATTACATTAAAGAAAAACATTAAACTTTGCAGGAAAGCATTATACATTACAGGAAGGCAATACATCTTAGAAGCAGTAAACATTGAAGACATTAAACATAACAATAAAGCCAAGCATTAAACGTTGCAGACAATTATTCGGTTTTCTTGTCTGGAGGATATCTCAAACATCGTTAATTATAACTGATTTCAACTTCATACAACATTACAATAATGCATTACACATTACACGTATTAAAAATTACAGGAAATATTACTGGACAGCATTAAACATTCATGAAACATACATACATGAAAGCATTACAGGACAGTTTTACACATTACGAGACATCATTAACAATTACAGGAACTTATTACACATAACAGCATTATAGGAAGGCAATACAGATTAGAAGCATTAAACATTGCAAGAAAGCATTAATCATTACAGTAAAGCTAAGCAGAAAGTTATTCGGTTTTCTTGTCTGGAGGATATCTCAAACACAGTTAATTATAACTGATTTCAACTTTATACAACATTACAATAATGCATTACACGTTACACATTACACGTATTATACATTACAGGAAAGCATTAACTATTACACCGCATTAAGCATTACATGAAAGCAATAACTAGTACAAGCATTAACCATTACATGAAAGCAGTAAACATTATAGGAAGCATTAAATATTACAGGAAAGCATTAGCTGTTACAAGCAGGAAAGCATTACATGTACAAGCATTAACCATTACATGAAATCAGTAAGCATTATAGGAAGCATTAAACATTACACGAAAGCATTAACTGTTACAAGCAGGAAAGCATTACATGTACAAGCATTAAACATTACATGAAAGCATTAACATTTATAGAAAAGTATTAAACATTACAGGAAGCACTGAATATTACAAGCATTAAACATTACAGGAACACATTACAGGAACGCATAAACCATCACCGGAAAGTTATATCTAATATTCACAGTTATTCATTTTACGGTTTTGATTTTTGACCGATACCTGTATACTTTGGTTTTCATTGTTTAAGATCCAACTGTATTAATACGACCCAAGTACCGGATAATCCCCGCTGTGGTTCTTCATTTTACATTCAATACAACCATTATTACGATGACAATACATGGCGTAAGTGAAATATCATTCAGTTCTAGCCGCAACAGCAACTCTCCATCTGAGGGTATAATATGGGCTTGCTTGGGGTATGTATGATGTCATAACGCAACACTAATATGTATTTATATACTGACGGTCAATGAAAACGCACTGGGGTACGGATGATGTCATAACGCAACGCTTATCTGTATTTATATACGGACGGTCAATGAAAACGCATTCGGGTAGGGATGATGTCATAACGGAACACTTATCTGTATTTATTTACGGACGATTAATGAAAACGCATTGAGGTAGGGATGATGTCATAACGGAACACTTATCTGTATTTATATACGGACGGTCAATGAAAACGCATTGGGGTAGGGATGATGTCATAACGGAAAACATATCTTTTTGATATATACTGACGGTCAATGAAAACGCATTGGGGTAGGGATGATGTCATAGCGAAACACTTATCTGTAATTATATACGGACGGTCAATGAAAACGCATTTTGGTAGGGATGATGTCATAACGAAGCACTTACCTGTATTTATATACTGACGGTCAATGAAAATTCATTGGGGTAGGGATGATGTCATAACGCAACACTAATCTGTATTTATATACTGACGGTCAATGAAAATTCATTGGGGTAGGGATGATGTCATAACGCAACACTAATCTGTATTTATATACTGACGGTCAATGAAAATTCATTGGGGTAGGGATGATGTCATAACGCAACACTAATCTGTATTTATATACGGACGGCCAATGAAAACGCACCTGTGGATTTTCTGGGAGATACAGTTTATTACTTAAGTAATTTATAATAACTTAGTACATGTAGTAGGTGAATAATTTGAAATTAAAGGATAGTAATTAACAGCTGCAAACACTGATTGTTTCAGAATTCATAAACATGGTGTATAGTGATCAACTAAAGGCACATGGGTAAAACAAAAAGTCACATATCTTAATACCGGGTATGTCCAACCGTTTAACCTTCCTAGGAAATCGATACATCATCCCGACGTCACGTTATTCCAGCAAGATAACGTCAATTGTAACTCTGAGTGTAGCCTGTCGTTATCTTGATCCTAATGTAAACGGGTATTCAAATACTGTAATTAATAACAAATAACTTAAACTATAGACCTGTTGAATGCTTTAGGTTCGACTGCATGGTAAAGAGTTTAAAATGTTTTTTTGTTTTTTTAAGATGTCAGTTCCTGTGTGCACCATGCTTCAAGTACCACTGCCGACCATTACCGTTTAAGAACCATGTTCTTCTGGACAAAACTAGTATGCCGAAAACGACGATGCCTGCCAAATCCAAGGACTTGTGCACTGATCTATGTCCTAATCATCAAGGTAGGATTGTTGAATACTTTTGCGAGCAACATGAATGTTTTGGATGCAGCGTCTGTATTACAACCGGACATAGACTCTGTGATGACGTCACCTTTATACCGGATATAGCATCGTCGGCTCAAGCAAACGAGAATATTCAAAAATGCAAATGGCATTGAACGGCTTTTCAAATGGGTTCCACGATAATTTAAGAAAGTCTAAAGAAAATATTCCTGTATTTGATCGGGTCCATTCTCAAGCAATTGATTGCATTAGGGAATTTCGGAAGAAGATAAACAGGTTTTTCGATAAACCTGAAAACAAAATAATATCAAAGGCAAACAAGTTCAAGGATGACAATACGAAAGTTATAAACATGGTCACAGATACAAGTAACACGATGATACAGGAGATTGAGAAACTGACCTCTGACCTTGCTAACCTGCACCAATCAGATCAAAACTGCCAACTATTTGTTGAAATGAAAAATACAAAGAGTAAACTGCAATCTTACAAAGACAGCCTCATCAAAATTGAGACTGAGAACACATTGAAGAAGTACAGATTTAAGCCGGAAATTAAGCTCGCAGAATTGATGAAAAGCATTGACAGCATTGGGGAGCTGTATATGATAAAATACACTACGAAAAACAAAGCAACGCCGGTTGGTGAGATCAACGTTAAACAAAACAGTGACTCTAAAGTCTGTTTCATAAGTGGATGCATCGTAATGACAAGTGGTCAACTTGTCCTAGCTGATGAAGACAACAAGAAAGTTAAATGGTTCCATATGAAACAAGTTGGGTTTATAACTGAACTTTTGCTTCCATCAAACCCATGTGATGTGACCGAGGTCAGCGAATGTCAAATAGCAGTGACACTGCCTCTTCAGCAGAAGATTCAGCTGATAAATGTGTCGGACTCCTTGTCTCTGGACCGTGAGATTAAAGTCGACGGCCAGTGTGTTGGAATTGTCTATGGCAAGCGGAGGTTAATCGTGTCATTCTTCGACCTGGGTAGCACACAAATACTTAGCTTCCAAGGACGAGTGCTACAGAATATTGCGACAGACGGCAACGGTGATCAGTTATTTAAAAAACCAAATTACATTGCCATCAACCCAGATCATACTACGTTATACGTGTCAGACTGTGATAAACACACGGTGATCAGTCTGACAATGGATGGCAAGGTGACGAGCGTCTACAAGGATGACGACCTGAAGGGCCCTGCAGGTCTGACAGTGGCTGCTGACGGTACCGTATTCGTATGTGGGGAAAGCTCTCATAACATTCACCAGTTGACGGCTGACTGCGACAAGATTCGGATGGTATTGTCTGTGGAAGATGGAGTGATATTTCCAGTGTCAATTAATTACAGCGACAGTGAAGATAGGTTGTACATAAGCAATTGTGAGAGATATCATTTGAATAAAATCAACGTGTTTCAGATATGAACACGGAAGAAGGAAAGACAAAGTGTGTAAATATATGGTCAACGTGTGTTTCTCAAAACTCAGGAGAGATGGAAATTACCAAAATAAATCGGTATATGGTTAAAAACTTAAACACTCGTAACAATTCGTGAAGATTAAATGCAATTAGTAGTAAAGAAATTTGGAAAGTTATAATCATTTACCCTCTGTAACTCGACGTTATACCCCTCGTCTTGACAGGTTTCAAGCGAATCTTACAAACACTGTACAGAGATACGAATTAAGTCACATACGACATTAAAACGAATAATCAAAAAACACACAGAAATAACAAATTACAAACAAACAAACAATCAACATGTGCGAGACGATCAAATATAATACACATAGATATCATTCTGACGTAAGTAATACCCTCTCCCATGTCTTTATAGGTTAAGCAGTGCTGTGCCATCTTATGCAATGGTACAGCACAGCTGTACAGCACTACCTCCCCTATAATGACATGGGAGAGGGTATTACTATTATTAGAGGTGGCCGCCGTGGTTTAATGGATAATATGAAGGATAAGTAACTCATGGATCGCAGGTTCCCTCCCAGCCAGGACAGATTTAGGTTATTTATCGAAAAATCTAAAAGAATTTCCCACCTAACCAGTGTTTCGGTTGAGATGTAAAACCGAGGTCCCCGATACACCCTAAATAGTCCAGACTCTTTTTGGCGTATACCTGTAGGATGTCCTATTGGTTAAATGGCGGAGAGACTATGAACCTTAGAACTACACACACACACTATTACTTTCCTTGGGATCATTCCGCTTTCCCCCCGGCATGAGTCGTTATTCGTGTTAACACGTTACGTTTAACATATTGAACATGGAGTGGTCTGCCTTTACAACAAAATACGGCCGTCATATATGGCCTACATGTAACATGTGCTAAAAATGTCATTTAACAATTAAAATAAGAACAAATGTTCACGCCATCCGTAAGAATCGACACTTTCTCACTTGACAAGTATGCTTAAAGATGTATCAGGGTTTATGTAATTTAGTAGCCATCATAGCACATACACTGTAACTGTGGATCCTAGTTGTCTTACATTTTAATCTCAGTCAAGTTTAACCGTCATAGCACATACACTGTAACTGTGGATCCTAGTTGACTTACATTTTAATCTCAGTCAAGTTTAACCGTCATAGCACATACACTGTAACTCCGAATCCCGCTAGATGACTTACTAATGTCATTTCAATCTCAGTCAAGTTTAACCATCATAGCACATACACTGTAACTCCGGATCCTAGATGACTTACTTATGTCATTTTAATCTCAGTCAAATTTAACCATCATAGCACATACACTGTAACTCCGGATCCCGCTAGATGACTTACTAATTTCATTTCAATCTCAGTCAAGTTTAACCATCATAGCACATACGCTGTAACTCCGGATCCTAGATGACTTACTAATGTCATTTTAATCTCAGTCAAGTTTAACCATCATAGCACATACACTGTAACTCCGGATCCTAGAAGACTTACTAATGTCATTTCAATCTCAGTCAAGTTTAACCATCATAGCACATACGCTGTAACTCCGGATCCTAGATGACTTACTAATGTCATTTTAATCGCAGTCAAGTTTAACCATCATAGCACATACACTGTAACTCCGGATCCTAGAAGACTTACTAATGTCATTTTAATATCAGTCAAATTTAACCATCATAGCACATACACTGTAACTCCGGATCCCGCTAGATGACTTACTAATGTCATTTCAATCTCAGTCAAGTTTAACCATCATAGCACATACACTGTAACTCCGGATCCTAGATGACTTACTTATGTCATTTTAATCTCAGTCAAATTTAACCATCATATCACATACACTGTAACTCCGGATCCCGCTAGATGACTTACTAATGTCATTTCAATCTCAGTCAAGTTTAACCATCATAGCACATACGCTGTAACTCCGGATCCTAGATGACTTACTAATGTCATTTTAATCTCAGTCAAGTTTACAGCATACTCACCGAAATCTCTTTGAGTTAAAAACAAAAGTATAGTGTTACCCTCATATATATAATGCTATATAAGTCTACATGTTTATTGATCCTTTTGTCATTTTGTTTCTATTAATAGCACATATATAAATATCTGGATGTTTTTAGACCAGACTGTTTAATTGAGATGTGCAGATTGTTACAGAACATTCTTTAATCTAGAATGTTCCATGTTGGTATATAAAGCTGACCTTAGTCAAATGTTTAGTGTTTCAGTATTCGTATTCAAATTGGAGTATCTAGTTCATTATTTTAATTGAGAATTAACAAAATATTGGATGATATGAATTTAATTATTGTGACATGATAAAACAAAAGTTGTGCTCATCTAGTGACATTGGATTATTGGATAATTTGGACATTTGGACTATTGTCAATTAATAAACCAGGAAAGACTTGAAGTGAAATTGGATTAAAGAGACACTTGAAAATTCTGATTAAAGGAACACTTGACATTTTAGATTAAAGTCACACTTGCCAATATTATTTTGATTTCATTCGTATATCGGATTTTAAAGAAATACTGGATCCATTTTATGCATTTTCTGTAAGTGAATATATTTCTTTGTAGGATTTAAATACATTTGTTGATTATATTTTAAAAATAGTTGTTGCTGGTTTTACTTCCTTTCTTGTTACATTTTACCTGTAACGTACAGTAGTATCTTCTGTCCGGCAAGTCATGCTTTTTTATTGGTTATTTCTTCGTTATAAGAGCAAATTAAGCTTCTTCTTATTGATTTAAACATTGTATTGCCAAAACGTTGCATAATATCAACATATACCGGAAAGAATTATTATTATGACAATTAAATGGGTCGGATAACAAGTTTTATTAACATTAGATTAAACCCTTCCCAACTAAGCTTATGAGAAATAAAACAGGATATATTATGCCATCTAAGCTTATGAGCCAAGCTACAGCTCCATTATCACTCCGTAGTATTATCAATCAAACGATCGAGCGTTCGCCAATATAAATGAGAAAACAAATGTATCATGTACGAAAAAGGCAATCTGCTGAATGACGTCAATTTTTTTTAGACGCGTCACATATGGCAGAAAGCGAAATATGCTTCTTATAGATGAAATGTTTATGTTCTTTAGTAGATTCGTGCTGGCTTGTTTGAACAAGATTTAAGAGTTCGTTTTAATGTTTCAGTTGCCACTGTTAGTAGAAAAATTGTTACATGGGCAAACTTTTTGTATGTTGTTTTAGGTTCTATCCCAATATGGCTATCACGTGATGTAATAGAACATCATATTCCAGAGTGTTTTAAAAACGTTTATCCGCGAACAAGGGTAATAATAGATTGTACAGAGCTTAAAACACAGCAACCCTCATCTCTTGTATTTAATTCACAGTCATACTCAAGTTACAAAAGTTCAAATACATTTAAGTGTTTATTGAGCATTGCTCCTCATGGAGCAGTTTCCTTTATATCTCCATTATACACAGGGTCTATGTCTGATGTGGAAATCACTAGATTGTCCGGCCTACTACCCCTTCTGGAGGAAGGCGACGATGTGATGGCAGACAAAGGTTTTACACTGCGCAAAGAGTTAGCGGAAAAAGGAATCACTTTAAACATTCCCCATTTCCTCAGTTGTAAAAAGCAGTTTACCATTGATGAAATTGAAAAAACTGAACAAATAGCGAAATTAAGAATACACATAGAAAGAATGAACAGAAGAATCAAGGAAAATCATTTATTTGATAATCCAATACCAGTTTGTCTTTCTGGTATAGTCAATCAACTGTGGACGGTTGCTTGTTTATTAGCAAACTTTAAAGGACCTCTTGTAAATGCCTGGTCTTCACAATGGGTATCTACAGGTAGGAGTAGAAGTAAAACATACCTATCTTGTTCTTCACCTCTTGCCACAGTTCTTGATTGAAATATATTGTTTCAACGTGATAGTCATTTTTGCACCAAACAAAAAAGTCCAACCATTCAAGTCCAGTAACAGCCAACTGTGCCAAGACCTGGTAATAATATGAACGAGTCCGGTTAAGCTTTAATTCATCTCCATGTTTAACCAAGTAGTTAGCTTTAAGCACTGAACCAACCTGGGGGCATTTTTTTTCTAGAATCCCAAACGGTGGTACCTTTGCTGGATTGTATACCTTCATGTCGGGACTGGCAGCAATCCATGGGGCCCAATGGCTTATTTCAGCCTCGCAATGGTACATGTTGATCTTGTTTTCCTTGTAGTCTGAATAAGCAGCTGCAGCCAATGGTTCAGATGCAATACCATCCCGCATTGCAGCTGTTGTGAAATTTCGCGTTGACTTTAATCTATCCACAAGTGTGGTGTTGTTTTTCCTTCTCTTGAAAATTTCACCTATTGTTGATGTTGTTAAACGGTATTTTCTTAATCTAAACCATAGAGGAGATTTACTCTTTAGTCGTGTGAGCTTTTCAAATTTGGCTACTTCACTTAATGAAAGTTTTATAGTTTCAAAGTCAGTTGTTGGTTTTGAATCCAGCACAATGTCCATTTCATTTAACATCAGACTTGCAGCAGGTAGTTGAGGAAACGGAGTTCCATCGCATAGGTTTATGATACAGTCACTTTCTACTTTTAAATGGTAACTTAAAACTGACCCTTTGGGGACTTTTCCGAACTTTGTATCAACTGTGTCCAATATATTCTGGCGGATAGCTGGCAGAATTAGCTTTCTTTTGTCCACAGATTTCAACGTTTCGATATGGTCTTTCCAGTTGACCCAACTATCTCTTACTGGGTTGTACACGGTGGATTTAATACTTCCGCCCAATGACCCTGACCTTGAATAGCCACTTATCTCAAGATCTTGGACGGGTTTGCCATGAATCTTTTCCCCTCTAGGTTTGTGCCACGTTTGGGGCTGGGATGTTTTGGCAATATCTTCAGGCAGTGCCTTCAATCCCAATTTCATATAGTTGGCCAATTGATATAGGGCCCCAACAATATGTCCACATGCTCCTGACAATCCAATAACGCATGATCAATTTGCCAATGATATGGACGGCTCATTTGCTTCTCTTACAAGGAAGTTTATCTGAAAATGAAAGATTTTTTTTATAATAATAAATGTCAATAGTGTCATATTCTAAATGAAATTTGTTATGATATTCGCAATACAAGAACTGTTAATGTTATTGTCGTCATTTAACTTGTGTATTATCGTTTGGCTTTATATTTGTTTTTAAAATCTAGATTGTTTGTTTATTTAAAAAACAATAAATATATATGGTTACTGATAATTGATGTGGCTTTTCGTTTTTCCTTTGGGATCTGAAACATTTCCCTGATACTCTTGAACCAACTCCAACTGCTATCACTGAAAAAACACTGATAGTTATAATTTGAAGTGAATGTTATAGATTCAAACTATTTTGTGTTTATTACATGTAACACGGTATGATTTGACCAACCAGCAGAGATTCCACAGGGAGTAATAGGATATCTAATTTGATAAAATCGGGAATTTAGGGCCAAGAATTGAACTATTTGTTATTCGTTATCAACAGAACATTGTATAGCATTTCCTATAAATTGGATGCGTAATGAATGCTTTATATAATAGCACTGACCTTGCAGACCTAATAAAACAAGTGCTTGCAGAATGAAGATTAATTGGTTGTAACTGAATCGTGATTCTCACCACTAAATTGTACTAATAATTAACCTAGATTAATGTGATCAGTATAATGAATGGTGTCTTACCTTTGAGGTCTTGAATATATCCTTCACTATAATATGTATATCCTTTGCTGATGGATTTATCACCAGATGACTTTTTGGTATCTTTGATATAATTTTCAACAAATGCAAAAGAAATATATGGAATTAGAGAAATATCTCTGAAGTAGCCATTATCTCTAAGGACGCTGGCTTCTGCTACAGAGATGTTTGCCAACTCAGCCTTGTTCTGGAAACTGTTATGAATATTCATGAGGCAATATTAAGAAAGGTAAGTATGCCTAATTCAACCCCCACACAATATGCCATACAAGGGTGAGATAATTCTGTCCTGACTGAGACAGGCCGTGATCTCGGTTATCTCTTCGATATGAAGTAGTATATTTATAGAATAGTATATTTATAGAACATGTACACAACTTCCTATTAGATCTGAAGACAACTTCCTGTTAGATCTGAAGAGGGCCGAACATTTAGTTGTAGAGAAAAGCATTCTTACTTTTGCAACAAGTTCGACAAATACAACCATAATAAAGTAAGTTGATACATGTTTACATTATTCTCGTTTAAAGCTGCAATTTAAATGTAATAGTTACGTCTCAGAGCGGTAAAATCGATAACGAAAGTAATTGTATACGGTTAAATGACACAATGGGTGGGGTTTCATTTAAATTGGCTATTGTGTGCGACTAGCCTATATATTGTTTTGCAATCACATTTATAGAAATTAAGATCTTGTCACTTGTTGAAACCATATACGTATCTTCAAATAAAATGAAACAATAAGTTCAATAACGAAAGTACAATGTACATGTACTTACGCATTCTGAAAACAACGTAACCTGTGGTGTTATCGAGTTGTGGCACGCCGGACTGGTGGATTGTTTTCGTATAATATCAAACATTAACTTGCCCGTGTCACTGGTGGATGATTTTCGTACAATATCAAACATTAACTTCCTGTGTCACTGGTGGATGGTTTTCGTATAATATCAAACATTAACTTGCCCGTGTCACTGGAGGATGGATTTCGTATAATATCAAACATTAAATTGCCCGTGTCACTGGTGGATGGTTTTCCTACAATAACAAACATTAATTTGCCCGTGTCACTGGTGGATGGTTTTCGTACAATATCCAACATTAACTTGCCCGTGTCACTCGTGGATGGTTTATGTATACTATCAACCATTAACTTGCACGTGTCACTGGTTGATGGTTTTCGTACAAATTCAAACATTAACTTGCCCGTGTAACTGGTGGATGGTTTTCGTACACTATCAAACATTAACTTGCCCGTGTAACTGGTGGATGGTTTTCGTACACTATCAAACATTAACTTGCCCGTGTAACTGGTGGATGGTTTTCGTACACTATCAAACATTAACTTGCCCGTGTCACTGGTGGAAGGTTTTCGTACAATATCAAACACTAACTTGCCCTTGTCACTGGTGGATGGTTTTCGTACAATATCAAACATTAATTTGCCCGTATTACTGGTGGATGGTTTTCGTACAATGTCAAACATTAACTTGCCCGTGTCAACGGTGGATGGGTTTCGTACAATATCAAACATTAACTTGCTTGTGTCACTGGTGGATGGTTTTCGTATAATATCAAACATTAACTTGCCAGTGTCACTGGTGGATGGTGCCCGTGTCACTGGTGGATGATTCTGGTACAATATCAAACATTAACTTGCCCGTGTCACTGGTGGATGGTTCTCGTATAATATCAAACATTAACTTGCCCGTGTCACTGGTGGATGGTTTTCGTATAATATAAAACAGTACCTTGCTCGAGTCACTGTTGGATGGTTTTCGTACAATACCAAACATTAACTTGCCCGTGTCACTTATTGGAATCATCATGGAGTAATTCTATATACAGAGTAATTATAACTACTCCCTGTAATTGTATACTTAGCTTAACACATGATGCAATACATTCAATAACGATAGTACATTGTAATTTTGCGCATTTGTCAAGGCGGGTGTATGGATTTTCGAATGATGTATACCGATTTAGAAATGTATGTGGCAAACATTCTATTGGTTTGGTGTAAGTAGGTCAAAGATGATATTCATTGTAAACACAGTGACTAATAAGTTACGCATTATGTCTATGTTACCTAGATATTTAATCTATACTGATGTTTGCGATGAAGGATTGTGTCCCCTTATTTGTTTACAATCCCATTGATATTGCATTTAAAAAGAAAACGATTACAACTCTCAAATTGTTCTTAAATAATACATATTCAATATATACATACAAGTGAATTATCTCTCAACAAAACCGAGTCTTTTCTCGCTTGTTTGTGTTTGAGGTTTTTAAGGGATCCCCTTTTCAGTATTTATTGGCATCATACTAGCGTTTGTTTAGTGCTGTGTGGCGGTTAGAAAAAGTCGCCCGAATACAAATCAGTAAAGCCATTACTTACTGCTCCTTTAGGATATGTTTGGCTTTAAAGTAGAATACCGCTGAAGTTGGTACTAGGAGTCGTGAAGGTATTACATGTACAAATTATATTAAAAGTAGATATACAAGTCGAACAGAAAATGTAGCATTAAAATACCACAGTCCAGAAACACGCATGGTAACAAACAACAATTAAAACGATAAATAAAAAGTAAGGTATATGACATCCGAAACATAAATGGTTGACGCTAGGGTTCCCGCCTTGGAACTGACATTGGTCGAAATGGCCGCAGAGTTTTTTAAACCAGGTTCTTGGGTGCATGAAACCTCGAATCAATAATCCGAGTCTGTTACTTTTCTCTGTTATTTGTGTTTGTGGTTTTCAGGGATCCCCTTTACAGTATTTAATGAAAATCACACTAGCGTTTGATCAGTACTGTGTGGCTGTAAAACAAATCAGTAGTGTTATTACTGGTTCTTTGGGATCACCAAGCCCAATCGTTGTGGCTTTTAAGTAGAATACCGCTTAGTTCTTGCGTGAAAGACGTTGCAATTGATACTCGTATTACCTCTCTTGACTGAGTCTGCTACTTTTCTCTATTGTGTGTGTCTGTTGCTTCAAATAGATCCCCTTTTCAGTATTTATTGATCAACACACAAGGCTTTGATTATGGCATATTAAGCTGAGTATTTATCAATACACATTTTTATCAGCTGTGTATTGATTATTCAAGTGTAGCACTGTCTACATAAAAGTGTAAACATATTAAACTGAAAATTGCATGTACGCATGTTCAGATTTTATTATGAGTTAGTCTACCTTTTATAAATACAATTCCAAAATAATTACACATTAGGGGATATAACCCTTAATAGTGAAATATCAATATATCAGAGAAATAAATATTTTACATTGTATAGTATGACTAGTCCTTAATCTATACGAACTCTGTCGGTATTGCGTTGGTTGTTTGGTCTAACTTTACAATATAATCAGGACAGTCATGTATGTATTATTTTATAATAATTGTACGGAGTGTATATTAGATTATTAGGGATTGAGCTGAATTAGGTTTTTAGGAATAACAAAAGAAAACGTTATATGGCGCCAACAGGAGTGGACATTTTATTAACATTGTACTTTTTGTTTGTTTTAATGCCTTTTTTTGGTTTACTTTATTCTGTGAAAGCTACCTTTTCTGTTCGACTTTTATAATAACTTTTCCAGACCTACCCTCCAATAACATTGAAATAAACATATGCAGAATGGGGCCTATAACTAACCTTCTCGGCTACAGGACTACAGACTAGTTCTAAGCTGACCCCTCGAGATAATAGTGTTTCCTTCTAATTAGACATTAAAAAAAGTATTAAACATTCAGACATAACAGGAAATCAAATCAGTTAACAATACAGGAAAGCACAATATTAAACATTACAGGAAAGCAAATCAGTTAACATTACAGGAAAGCAAAGCAGTAAACATTACAGGAAATCAAATCAGTAAACATTACAGGAAAATAAAACAGTAAACAACACAGGAAAGCAAAACAGTAAACAACACAGGAAAGCAAATCGTTAAACATTACAGAAAAGTAAATCAGCAAACATTACAGGAAAGAAAATCATCAGTAAACATTACACGACAGCAACTCGGTATTCATTTCACGAAAGCAAATCAGTAAACCTTACACGAAAGCAAATCAGTCAATATTAAACGAAAGCAAATAAGGAAACTATACAGGAAAGCAATTCGGTAAACATGACACGAAATCAAAATCAACAAACGTTACAGGAAAGTAAATCGGTAATATTAACACGAAAACAGATCAGTAAATATTGTAGGAAAGCAAATCAGTAAACAATGCAGGAAAGAAAATCAGTAAACAATACAGGAAAGCAAATCAGTAAACATCACAGGAAAACAAATCAGTCAACATTACAGGAAAGCAAATCAGTAAACTTTATAGGAAAACAAGTCAGTAAACAATGCAGGAAAGTAAATTAGTAAACAATACAGGAAAGCAAATCAGTAAACATCACAGGAAAACAAATCAGTCAACATTACAGGAAAATAAAACAGTAAACAACACAGGAAAGCAAAACAGTAAACAACACAGGAAAGCAAATCATTAAACATTACAGAAATGCAAATCAGCAAACATTACAGGAAAGCAAATCATCAGTAAACATTACACGACAGCAACTCGGTAATCATTACACGAAAGCAAATCAGTAAACCTTACACGAAAGCAAATCAGTCAATATTAAACGAAAGCAAATAAGGAAACTATACAGGAAGGCAATTCGGTAAACATGATAAACATGACACGAAATCAAAATCAACAAACATTACAGGAAAGCAAATCGGTAGTATTAACACGAAAACAGATCAGTAAATATTGCAGGAAAGCAAATCAGTAAACAATGCAGGAAAGTAAATCAGTAAACAATACAGGAAAGCAATTCAGAAAATATTACAAGAAAGAAAATCATCAAACGTGACAGGAAAGCAAATCAATAAATTTTACACGTAATCAGAATCAGTAAACATTACAAGAAAGCAAATCATCAAACATTACAGGAAAGCAAATCAATAAAGATTACACCTAACCAAAATCAGTAAACATTACACGAAAGCCAATCGGTAAACATTACAAATAATCAAAATCAGTAAATACTACAAGAAAGCAAATCATCAAACAATACAGGAAAGCAAATCAATAAAAATAACAGAAAAACGGATCAGCAAATATTACAAGAAAGCAAATCAGTAAACATTACAGGCAAGCAAAACGGTAATCATTACACGAAAGCAAAATCAGCAAACATTACAAGAAAGCAAATCATTAAACATTACACGAAAGCAAATTAGTAAACATTACACGAAAACAAATCAGTAAACATTACATGAAATAAAAATCAGCAAACATTACAGAAAAGCAAATCATTAACCAGAGCAGGAAAGAAAATCAGTAAACAAGAACAGGAAAGCAAATCAGTAAACATTACACGAAAGCAAATCAGGAAACACTACCGAAAAGCAAATGAGTAAACATTAAAGGGAAGCAAAACATTAAACATTACATGAAAATAAACCAGTAAACATTACAGGAAAGCAAATCAGTAAACATCACAGGAAAGCAAATCATTAACCATTACATGAAAGCAAATCAGTAAACATTACAGAAAAGCAAATCAGTAAACATTACAGAATAGCAAATCAGTAAACTTTACAAGAAAGCAAATCGGTAAACATAACACGAAAGCAGATCAGTTAACATTAAAGGAAAGCAAATCAGTCAATATTACAAAAAATAAATCAGTACACATTACAGGAAATCAAATCGGTAAATCGGTAAACATTACAGGAAAGCAAATCGATAATATTAAATGAAAGCAAAATCCATGCACATTACAAGAAAGTAAATCAATAAACATTACACAAAAGTAAAATTAGTAAACATTACACCAATGCAAATCAGTAAACATTACAAGAAAGCAAATATGTAAACAATAAAAGAAAGCAAATCAGTAAAATTAACAGGAAAGCCGATCAGTACATATTACAGGAAAGCAAATCAGTAAACAATGAATGAAAGCAAATCCGTAAACAATACAGAAAACAAATCAGTAAACATTACAGGAAATGAAATCAGTAAACATTACACAAAAGCAAATCAGTAAACATTACAGTAAAGGAAATCAGTAAACATTACAGAAAAGCAAATCAGCAAACATTACTAGAAAGCAAATCATTAAATATTACAGGGAAGCAAATCAATAAACATTACACAAAACCAAATTCAGTAAACATTACACGAAAACAAATCAGTAGACATTACAGGAAAGCAAATCGGTAAACATTAAATGAAATAAAAATCAGCAAACATTACAGGAAAGCAAAACATTAAACATTACAGGAAAATAAACCAGTATAAATTACAGCAAAGCAAATCAGTAAACATTACAAGAAAGCAAACCCGTAAAGATTTCGGGAAAGGAAATCAATAGATACTACAAGAGAGCAAATTGATAAACATTACACGAAAGCATCTAACATTACAGCGAACTATTAAGCATTTAATTTAACACAAAGCCTTAAACATTACAGAAACGTATTTAACATTACAGGACAGCATTAAACACCAACATAAAGCATTAAAATTTAAAACAACACATTAAATAGTACAGGAACACTTTAAACATTAACGCTAAGCATAACACATACCAGTATAGCATTAAACAGTACAGGAAAGCAAAGCATTTAACATTACAGAAAATAAGCATTACAGCAAAGCATTATACGTTGTAGCAAACCTTTAAACATTACAGCAAATCTTTAAACATTAAAGCAAATCTTTAAACATTACAGCAAATCTATACAGATTTGTAAACATTGAAGCAAAGCTATTGCAGGAATCATTAAACATTACAGGAAAGCATTACATATTACAGGAAAGCATTACACTTTTCAGGTACGCATTCAGCGTTACATCAATTCAAACCATTAAGCATTACAGGAAATCTACTCATTAAACATTACAGGACAGCATTTAACATTACAGAAAAGAAATTAACATTACAGTGAAACATGTACCATTACAGCAAATCATAAAACATTACAGGAAAGCATTACACATTAAAGGAAAGCATTACACTTTACAGGTAAGCATTACTGGACAGCATTTAACATTACAGGAAAGCATCAATGGGCAGCATTTAACATTACAAGAAGGTATTAAACATACCGGAACGCATTACACATTACAGGTAAGCATTAAAATACATGAAAGCATTACACGTTACAGATAAGCATTAAACATACAGGAAAGCATTACAGGACAGCATTACACATTACAGATAAGCATTAAACATTACAGGAAAGCACTAAAGGACAGCATTTAACATACAGGAAAGCATTATGGGACAGCATTTAACATTACATGAAGGTATTAAACATTACAGCAAAGCAATTAACATTACAGTAAAACATTTAGCATTACAGCAAAGCATTAAACTTTACAAGAAATCATTACACATTAGAGGTACGTATTACTGGACAGCATTTAACATTACATGAAAGCATAACTGGACATCATGTAACATTACAGGAAGGTATTAAACATACGGGAAAGCATTAAATGTACAGGAAAGTATTACAGGGCAGCATTACACATTACAGGAAATCATTAACAATTACAGGAATTTATTACACATAACAGCAAAATATTACATGTTACAAACATTACAAATTACATGAAAGCATTAAACATTACATTAAAGAAAAACATTAAACTTTGCAGGAAAGCATTATGCATTATAGGAAGGCAATACATCTTAGAAGCATTAAACATTGCATGAAAGCATTAAACATTACAATAAAGCCAAGCATAAAACGTTGCAGAAAGTTGTTCGGTTTTCTTGTCTGTGGGATATCTCAAACATCGTTAATTATAACTGATTTCAATTTTATACAACATTACAATAATGCATTACACATTACACGTATTATACATTACCAGAAAGCATTAAATATTACACCGCATTAAACATTACAGTAAAGATAAGCATTAAACTTTGCAGAAAGTTATTCGGTTTTCTTGTCTGGAGGATATCTAATACACCGTTAATTATAACTGATTTCAACTTTATACAACATAACAATAATATACATTACAGGAAAGCATTAACTATTACACCGCATTAAGCATTACATGAAAGCATTAACTAGTACAAGCATTAACCATTACATGAAAGCAGTAAACATTAAAGGAAGCATTAAACATCACACGAAAACACTGCATATTACAAGCATTAAATATTATATGAAAACAGTAAACATTATAGGAAGCATTAAACATTACACGTAAGCATTACTTGTTACAAGCAGGAAAGCATTACATTTACAAGTATTAACCATTACATGAAAGCATTAACCTTTATAGAAAAATTTTAAACATTACATGAAATTATTAACCGTTATAGAAAAGTATTAAACATTACAGGAAGCACTGAATATTACAAGCATTAAACATTACAGGAACGCATTAACCATCACCGGAAAGTTGTATCTATTAATATTCATAGTTATTCATTTTACGGTTTTGATTTTTGACAGATACCTGTATACTTTGGTTTTCATTGTTTAAGATCCAACTGTATTAATACGACCCAAGTACCGGATAATTCCCGCTGTGGTTCTTCATATTACATTCAAAACAATCATTATTATGATACCAATACATGGCGTAGTGAAATGTCATTCAGTACTGGCCGCAACAACAACTCTCCACCTGAGGGTATGATATGGGCTTGCTTGGGGTAGGGATGATGTCATAACGCAACACTAATCAGTATTTATATACGGACGGTCAATGAAAACACACCAGTGGATTTTCTGGGAGATACGTTTTATTACTAAAGTAATTTATAATAACTTAGTAGGTGAATAATTTGAAATTGAAGGATATTAATTAACAGCTGCAAACACTGATTGTCTCAGAATTCATAAACATGGTGTATAGTGATCAACTAAAGGCACATGGGTAAAAAAAAAGTCACATCTTTATACCGGGTATGTCCAACAGTTTAACCGTTCCTAGAAAATCGATACAGCATCCCGACATCACGTTATTCCAGTAAGATAACGACACTTGTAGCTCTGAGAGTAGCATGTCGTTGTCTTGCTCTTAATGTAAACGGATATTCAAATACTGTAATTAATTACAAATAACTTAAACTATAGACCAGTTGAATGCTTTAGGTTCGACTGCACGGTAAACAGTTTAAAATGTTTATTTATTTTCTTAAGATGTCAGTTCCTGGGAGGAAAGCAAGTCAGCTAAGCGCATCGTTATCGGCAGAGTCGGAGGAGGTGTTTGAATTCTACTGCCACCCGTGTAGTCAGGAAGGACAACATCTGGAAGCCCATGGGTACTGTGTGGACTGCCGTCACCATCTGTGTGAGACGTGCTACAGGTGCCACTGCCGACCATTACCGACCAAGAACCATGTTCTTCTGGACAAAACAAGTATGCCGAAAACGAAGCTGCCTGCCAAATCCAAGGACATGTGCACTGATATATGTCCTAATCATCAAGGCAGGATTGTTGAATACTTTTGCGAGCAACATGAATGTTTTGGATGCAGCGTCTGTATGACAACCGGACATAGACGCTGTGATGACGTCACCTTTATATCGGATATAGCATCGTCGGCTGCAAGCAAACGAGAATATTCAGAAATGCAAATGGCATTGAACGGCTTTTCAAATAGGTTTCACGATAATTTAAGAAAGTCTAAAGAAAATATGCCTGTTTTTGATCAGGTCCATTCTCAAGCAATTGATTGCATTATGGAATTTCGGAAGAAGATGAACAGCTTTTTCGATGAACTTGAAAACAAGATAATTGCAAAGGCAAACAAGTTCAAGGATGAAAATACGAAAGTTATAAACATGGTCACAGATACAAGTAACACGATGATACAGGAAATTGAGAAACTGACCTCTGACCTTGATAAGCTGCTCCAATCAGATCAAAACTGCCAACTATTTGTTGAAATGAAAAATGCAAAGAGTGAACTGCAATCTTACAAAGACAGCCTCATCAAAATTGAGACTGAGAACACATTGAAGAAGTACAGATTTAAGCCGGAAACTAAGCTCACAGAATTGATGAAAAGCATTGACAGCATTGGGGAGCTGTATATGATAAAAGACACTACGAAAAACAAAGCAACGCCGGTTGGTGAGATCAACGTTAAACAAAACAGTGACTCTAAAGTCAGTTACATAAGTGGATGCATCGAACTGACAAGTGGTCAACTTGTCCTAGCTGATCAAGGCAACATGAAAGTTAAATTGTTCCATATGAAACAAGGTAGGTTTATAACTGAACTGTTGCTAAAATCAAACCCTCTGGATTTGACAGAGGTCAACGAATGTCAAATAGCAGTGACAATGCCTCTACAGCAGAAGATTCAGCTGATAAACGTGTCCGACTCATTGTCTCTGGACCGTGAGATTAAAGTCGACGGCAAATGTACTGGAATATTCTATAGCAAGCAGCGGTTAATCGTGTCATTCATCGACCCGGGTAAGATACAAATACTTTGCTTCCAAGGGCGAGTGCTACAGAATATTGCGACAGACGACAACGGTGATCAGTTATTTAGAAAACCATATTTCATTGCCATCAACCCAGATCATACTACGTTATACGTGTCTGACGAAGGTAAACAAACGGTGACCAGTCTGACAATGGACGGCAAGGTGACGAGCGTCTACAAGGACGACGACCTGAAGGACCCTACAGGTCTGACAGTGGCTGCTGATGGTACAGTATTCGTCTGTGGGTACAATTCTCACAACATTCACCAGTTGACGGCTGACTGCAACAAAATTCGAGTAGTATTGTCCAAAGACGATGGGGTGATATATCCATATCCACGGTCAATTAGTTACTGCGACATAGATGATAGGGTATATGTCAGCAGTGATAACCAAGCGAACGGTTACATGATCAAAGTGTTTCAATTATAAAAGGAGAGAGGTGTATGGACATCATGGTTGACTAACGTGGGTAAATTGAGGATAGTACATGAGTGCCTGTGTGTTATTGAATTTATTGAAAAAGTTGGCAAATATGATTTAATTCGACGGCTAGGTGAGCATCATACTTTTCCTGTTTGATAAACGAGTTTTAAATTAAATAATAACTTCATGAATGTCCTGCATTCTGATTGGCTGAGTCTTTACAAAACATGTTTATACTGCCGCAAATTTAACAAGGTCCAGCTGACTGCAACAAGGTTCGTTTAGTAGTGTCCAGGGAAGATGGAGTGAAATATCCATTGTCAGTTAGTTACTGCGACAATGAACATAGGGTTTATGTTAGCAATACGCAGACATTTCGTACACATAAAATAAACGTATTTCAGTTATGACCTAGCGAGGAAGACAAAGTGGGTAAATATTTATGGGCAACACGGTTTAATCTGAATGCGGGTGAAATGGAAATTGCAAAAAGCATTCTGGATGAAACAATTTTAAAAATCATGAACAGAAAATTAGACAAAAACAATTTGAATTCCGAATGTGAGGACTCGTGTATTTCCCTCCCTCTTACACAAAGAAAGCAGGTTTGCGCTATATCATACTCTAATGTATGTCTGTGGTTCGCACATCGGGTTACATAAAGAGATTGAAATCACACAGCCAGGTTAAATGAAATACATGTTCAAACAAACACGTGTTTATGGTGAGATGTTACTGAGTATGAGCTTTAAGAATATCAGAATGACGTATATGTGTATTGTAAACAAAGTCAGTATGATATCAGGGTGTATTGTAATCAATGTCAGAATGATGTCAGTGTGTGTATTGTAATCTATTTCAAAATGATATCAGGGTTATTGTAATCAATGTCAGTATGATATCAGTGTGTATTGTAATCTGTGTCAGAGTGATATCAGGGTGTATTATAATCAGTGTCAGTATGACATCAGGGTGTATTGTAATCAATGTCAGTATGATATTAGTGTATATTTTAATCTATGTCATAATGATATCAGTGTGTGTATTGTTATCAGCGTCGGTATGATATCAGTATGTGTATTGTAATCAGTGTCAGTATGATATCAGTGTGTATTGTAATCAATGTCAGTATGATATATGTGTGTATTGTAATCAGTGTCAGAATGATATTATGGTATATTGTAATCAATGTCAGAATGATATCAGGGTGTATTGTAATCGATGTCAGTATGATATCAGTGTGTATAGTAATCAGTGTCAGAATGATAGTATCGTGTATTGCAATCAGTGTCGGAATGATATTATGGTGTATTGTAATCAGTTTCAGAATGATATCAAGGTGTATTGTAATCAATGTCAGTATGATATCAGTGTGTATTGTAATCAGTGTCATAATGATATTATGGTGTATTGTAATCTGTTTTAGAATGATATCAGGGTGTATTGTAATCGATGTCAGTATGATATCAGTGTGTATTGTAATCAGTTTTAGAATGATATGAGAGAGTATTGTAATCTATGTCAGAATGATATCAGTGTGTGTATTATAATCAGTGTCAGAATGATATCAGGGTGTATTGTAATCGATGCCACTATGAAGTCAGTGTGTATTGTAATCAGTGTAAGAATGATAGCATTTTGTTTTGTAATCAGTGTCAGAATGATATCAGCCTGAAATGTAATCGATGTCACTATGAAGTCAGTGTGTATTGCAATCATTGTCAGAATGATGATGGCAGTGTGTTGAATCAGTGTCATAATGATATCAGAATGTAATGTAAAATTCAGCGTGTATTGTAATGTAATCGATGCCAGAATGATATCAGGGTATATTGTAATCTGTATCAGAATGAAATCAGTGTGTATTTTAATCAGTGTTATAATGATATCACGGTGTATTGTAACCGATGTTAGTATGATATCAGTGTGTATTGTAATCAGTGTCAGAATGATATCAGGGTGTATTGCTATCAGCGTCAGAATGATATCAGGGTGTATTTTAATCTATGTCAGAATGATATCAAGGTGTATTGTAATCGATGTCAGAATGATATCAGGATATATTGTAATCTATGCCAGAATAAAATCAGTGTGCATTGTAATCGATGTCAGAATCATATCAGGGTATATTGTAGCCGATGTCAGCATGATATCAGGTAGTATTGTAGCCGATGTCATAAGGATATCAGGGTGTATTGTAATTGATTTCCGAATTATATCAGGGTGTATTGTAGCCGATATGATAATTATATCAGGTTGTATTATAGCAGAGGTCAAACTGATAGCAGGGTGTATTGTAGCCGATGTCAGAATGTTATCAAGGTGTATTGTATTATTCGACGATGTCATATTGATAACAAGGTGTATTGTAATCGATGTACTAATGATATCAAAGTGTATTGTAGCCGACGTCATAATGATAGCAGGGTCTACTGTTATCGATATCAGAATGCTCTGGGGTGTATTGTATTCGATGGCAGAATGATATCATGGTGTATTGTAATCAGTGTCAGAATGATATCAGGGTGTATTTTTATCTATGTCAGAATGATATGAGGGTGAATTATAATCGATGCCATAATGATATCCGTATATATTGTAACCAGTGTCTGAATGACATCAGCGTATATTTTAACCATTGTCTGAATGATATCATGGTGTATTGTAATCGATGTCAGAATGATATCAGAGAGAATTATAATCGATGTCAGAATGATATCAGGGTGAATTATAATCGATGTCAGAATGATATCCGGGTATTATGTAACCAATGTCTGAATGATATCGGGTTTATTGTAACCAATGTCAGAATGTTATCAGTTGTAATGCAATCGATGTCATGATAATACCCACTACAATGAAACTTCATATGTACATTGGCCATGGTGAGAGGAGGCATTATTTTGTTTTTGGGTCAGCAGGTCTACTGTATAGGTAGTCGTGACCTTATATGGAAGTACACATTCTTCGCGATAAATTCGAAACCATAAAACGAGCATTCTAGAATGTTCACAGATAAAGTCTCCTTGTATTGTAATCGATGTCAGAATGATACCCACTAAAATGAACCTTCGCGATAACCTCGAAACCATAAAACCAGCACTCAAGAATATTCATGATTTCAGAATGATATCAGCGTGTGTATTGTAATCGATGTCAGAATGATATCAGGTGTATTGTAATCGATGTCAGAATGATACCCACTAAACTGAAACTTCGCAATAACCTCGAAACCATAAAACCAGCACTCAAGAATATTCACAGGTACATTTCCTTTGGTGAGAGGAGAAGCCTTGTTGCTTTTGGGATCAGTAGTCAAATGTGATAAGCGCCATTCGCTTAATATATAAAATATGGATTTTGCGCGACAACTTCGAACACATAACACCAATGCTCATGACACTTCATTGGCCTGACGTGATAAAATGATTAATTGTATTTAGAAATGATTTCTTGTCAGCTCTAGCTGGATAAATGGACTATTCTATGGACCAATTTATTTTACATAAAAAACAAAACAACTTTGAGTAAACTTTCCGGAAATAAAGGGCACGATTTCGGCGCATATATGTATTATTTCTGATATAATATTCACATCAACAGTGTTGACTTACTGTCATGTACTATGTGGTTGACATTACTCATGCCTAACATAAGAATGCATTTGGTTGAAAATTTCACTGGACAATTCCCATCCATTTTTAGATCTTTTTTTTTAAGATGGCCCACCAATAGCCATTAAGATGGAGCTGTTTTTCCCCTGAAATAAGGGATGGTCCCACATGTTCATCTAGGGAGTGCTGCAATCCTTGTATTTGATTTGTGAAGTTGAAATAAATAAATGTTAAAGCCACTCCCACCCAATATCTTTCTTTACGTGTTTCACTTCCTTTCAGGAACCTACAGTTGGATTTATTTATGGAGTTGTCGATCTCGTAAATGTATAAGCTTACTAGTGTCAAGGGTATCAGGTGTGATATATGGACTAGTACATGTAAATAAATTGCTGTTCAAAACAAGACCATGTTTAAGATTTAATTAGCACGACCAATTTCAATAAGGCTTGCAGCTCGCTACTGAGTTGCTTATTAGGATTTGTTTAAAGGTGAATGGCCGCCTTTTTTGTAGTATGTATTATCAATTAACAAATTTAACTCTTAAACATCATATGAACATTTCTTGATAGTCCCGGAGAGAAACATATATTTAGAACGCTACTAAGTTGTATGTAAAAATAAGTATTATTTGCATGACGTAGATCTATACTACTTTTACCACCGTATGACTACACTTGGTAATGATGCAAATCTGAATTGCATAGCTGCACAACTATTGCCTGATAAATATTGTTTTAACTTTTTTATTATTTCTATTACTAACAATGGTATTGTTGAATATTTATATAAAATGATACATGCTCCTATAGAGTATATAGTATTGTAATAGAAAATGAAATAGTAGATCATGTAATAGACAATAAAATAGTAGATCATGTAATAGAAAATGAAATAGTATTAGTACAAAAAACATATGTTGGTTATCATTGATGTTTGGATTCGCAACATGTTTAATTACATGTTTAATTATGCTTCTGACTCTTGTCTGTAAAGTATTTAATAGTAAATCCAATCATCCATGACACTTTATATCAATGTGTTAATATTTTATTTTATTTTTTTATTTTATTTTTATATATATATATATTTATTTTTTATATAAGAGGACACATGGCGATTCTAACTTGATGTCTAGATTTTTTCTATAGACAACCTTTGGATATTTCATAGTGACATAGTTTTGCATCACGTTAATCTATTATTTGTACAACGACAACAAAAAGCAATCTCTCCACACAATCCTTTTATAAACCCAAAATTCTTCATCTTTTTACATCCTTTAGGATTATTCCTATATGAAGAGGTATTATAGGATTGGGATTATAGCTAGAGAAATGTGGGAAATTAAATTTATTTAGGTAATTTCTGACTGATTCCCTTATTCCTTCGTATTCAAATAAGCTGGTTGGAATGTTATATTTTTGTGTAAATTCTATAAGTGTCATTATATTTCCGTTATAGTTCATAATATCATTTATAAAAATTACACCTCCTGAATAACAATGTCTTAGAAAAATGGGACTGTGTCCGACCTTAATATGTGGATTATGCAATAAAAGAAATTTATTCCATGCTGTTGGATCTGCATTAGCTGCAAACAGTTTATAACTAGTAAAAATATCTTTCCAATATGGATTATGTATTTTATTTATTTTACTAGAGATATAATCTGTGCCAAAACAAGAGAAATTGAAAAAAAACATGCATATAATTCATTGAAAATATTTAGAGATTTTTTATTGCCTGATAGTAATCGTCTGATCCAAGTTAGTTTGAGTGAAATGAAGAATATATCCAAATCCAACATTCGACCACCTTGCGAGTATTGAAGACAGATAGTTGATCTTTTAATTTTATCAGGTTTTCCACTCCATCAAAAGTTAAAGAAACGTGGTTTTAATTCCCGGATCTTGTCTGGTTTCGGATTTGGCAAAGTTAAAATAAGTTGGTTTATTTTGGACATGGCTAAGCTCTTTATTACTGTATTTTTTCAATTTTTTATCATAATTAATATCTAGCATTGAATCCAGATCAACAGAAAAATTAATACCTAACACTGTAAATTCATTCTCCCAAGGTCATAATCTTCGCATAGTTTAATATTACTATTTTTCATTGAGCCAAACCATACGCATTTAGTTTTTTCAGTATTGATATCAAGGCCGGACATTTCTGCATACAATTTTAGCACATTAAGAGAATTTCTAAATGAGTTCTCTGAACCATCTAACATTAAAGATATATCGTCTGCATACTGTGAGAACAGTCATATAAAAATATATGATGAAAGCGGATCGCCTTGTCGGCAGCCTCTTTGAAGATTGAACCATTCGGAAAGGTGACCGTTTACAGAGATACAAGATTCAGTGTTTGTGCATAGAACGTTTATCTATTCCTTAAAGGAAGGCCCAAAATTTAAATAGTCCAGTACTTCAAAAATAAATGTCCACGCAACTGAATCAAAGGCGTTTTCAAAGTCAATAAGTAATAATAGTCCTGGAATGTTATATTTTTCTGCATAGAACATTAAGTCATATAGTAGTCCCATGTATCTACCTGCAATAAAACCAGTTTGATCTTCACTAATTATCAGTGGTAAAACGTTTTTTAGCCTTTGTATTGGGCTATACTTGCAGAAGCTAGTTTATATGAAATATTTAAAAGAGAGATTGGTCGCCAGTTGTTGAGGAGTTGCTTATCTTTATTTTACTTTCGGTATACAAATAATAATACCTTGCTTCTGTGAGATAGACAGTTCACCTTTATTAAAACCATCATCTATCGCTCTTACAACAAAATTCCCTATATCTTGCCAGAAAAAAATTGTAAAATTCCGCAGTAAAGCCACTTAAACCAGGACTTTTAAAATTAGACATTCACTTACTTAAGGCTACTTAACATTTTTTCATAGGTAAGAGGGCCTTCGAGTAGATTTTTTATTTTCCTCTGTTAGTTTTGGTACATGCATTTTAGATAGTATATCTTTAAGATTTGCATGATTTGTTTCATGATAGGAATATAATTTTTTATAGAATTCTCTAGTTTCTTTTTAAATATCTTTATGAGACTTAATTAGTCTATTATATTTAGGCTTATCATTGATTTAGGAGTAAAAATCCTATTTTCTAGATTTCAAAAATATCTACTTGTTGTTTCCCTTTCTTGAACCCATTTTGCTCTTGATCTTATTTTGCTTCCTTCTAGTGTTTTCCGCCTAATTTCATATAATTCATTCCTTTAATTTTCTATTAAGTCATGTTCAAGTATTATTTCTTTTTCTAAGTTTGAATTTCATTTAGAAGCTTATGCTCTTTAGTATTTTCAAGTTTTTTTTATAGGAAGAATATGCAATTGTTTTCTCTCTAATTTCCATTAGTAAAACATCAAAGAAGAGCTGTTAATCTATATCAAATTGTAAGTTTGCTGTATTAATAGAGTCTATATCTGTATCGATTAACTGATCCTCTTTTGCATATTGAGTCTTAATTGTTTTTATCAGTAATTTTATCTCATCAAATATATTGTATCTTTCAATAGAGAGTTGTTCATTTTCCAGTATGAGTTGCCTCTATCAAAATTGTAAATCAAGTTTTAGAAGAATCATTGAATGGTCAGTTTTGAAGCCTGGCATAATTTTTGTTTCATCCATATAGGTATATATGTTCTGCGCAAAATAAGAATATGGACAATTCCGGAATTGCTTTGCGCAAAGTAAGAATTCTTAAAATGCGCGGCATTATCGGAATTCTCAAAATGCGCGGTTCAATTCCGGAATAGTCCGTGCGCAAAGTAGGAATTAGGACAAAGTAAGAATATGTTCGTTATCGTCCGTGCGCAAAGTAGGAAATGGAACAAAGTAGGAATATTTTCGTTAATCATATTTGCGAGTATACACTTTGATTTTTGTTTGCTTCATTCAAATAGTCAACATATCAGCAATATATTAGTATAAGAAATTCTAAAGTAAAATAGCTATTTAATCCAGAAAATAGTATGCATACGTCAGTAGGTAAAGCTAAAACAATTTTATTTTGAAATATACGTACGTATAGTAAAAATCACTAACATACTGTGATTTAGTTTGCTAAATGCGTTTGACAAACGGGCATACACATACTTACATGTGTGTGTTTATTTTAAGCCCCGACAACCGTGGGTGTTTTTACATACCGATTAGGATATCCGCGTTTTACATTCCGGATAGAAAGTATTTTTCTTGCATTCGGGATAAGGCTTTCGACTTTTTACTTTGAATTGAATTGGGTTTTAAGGCGCACCAACACATGAACGGTTATATGACGCCTAACAGGAATGAAAATGCCAGCTCATCCTCCACTTACATCAAGATAAAATATGTAGAATGGGCCTAGAACCTCCATACGGCAGAGTTGCTGCCATTTACGCTGGAGCCACATTTCCACGTTTGCGTACGCGGTGTCATGACCTTGAATGAGCATGGTAAAAAATGAGAAAAAAAATATGAATGGGGGTGGGGGTGTGCTTGTGGAGTGGGGTCCTACCTCTGCATGTGATGGTGTGTTTGCAGTGGTTGTATTCTACCCCGGCAACATCACGGGGATCCGCGTAATACACGGTGAATGGATGCAAGAATATTCATAATCGCTAAATTTTATTAATAACTGACTCAGAACACAATAATAACTAACCTTGCGACGTTGAGTGATGGCGTCAGTAAACTGACTTAAAATGTAATAAATAGATTAGTTAACTGCCCGAATCGATTATTGGGTAATCCTTCACTCGATGGTAGACGTGTTTTGTTTTTTCACTCACTCTCGTACGCTCGTTCGTGAAAAGAACTACACGTCTATACCGCTCTTGAAGGATTTCCCTATAATCCATCCCAGCATTTAAATAATCTCTATATATTGATGGTCTAGAATTATAACGTCGTAAGTGAAAAATCATAGTTTTCGGGAAAGTGAAAAAAACGGACTGACAGTAACAACTGTTTTAATTCTCTGAAAAATCTCATATGACATAAGCTGTAGTTTGCTTTCTCAAAAAACAAAGTATTTGTTATTTCCAAAAAAAAAAATTGACTTTGTAATCTGAGCAATTGGACTTACGACCTTATGTTATTAAATATTCGGAAAGGAAGATGTTCATAGAAATGTTGTATCTGGCAGTTAGACCTTTTAAAATATGGTAAAAGCGATTATTAAACCACTGTAAGTGTCTTATAAAAGTTTGTAGTTCATGCTACACTGTTGGTCGAAATCTAGAATGCAAATGGGAACATGCGTGTGATGACAACATTGCAATATTATATATTAGAAAATGTTCTACTTTTTAAAGTTAAATCAAACGGATATACAAAACAAACATGCTCTTATTATTATAAATTTAATTAAATAATAATGGTCTCTTAACATACAAATATTATTAATTTAATTAAATAGTAATGGTAACGTAACATACAAATAGAGACACGATGTTTCAAATTAATTGTTGTAACAATTATAACATTTAATAAAAGAGAACTGGGAGTTGTATTCACTAATGAAAAGAAAACTAATCAATCACGAACAAACACTAACCCATGGTCCTATACCCTCTGTAGTCTATAACGTTACATTGTATTTACCGACTATCTTTTGAAAATGTAAAACTATTCAATTCGTAACCAGACATTTAATTTGATATGTCTGGCTTTAAATTAGAAGAGCGACGTTAATAATGCATATATTTTAGTGCATTCTGAAAGCCCCATTGTGAAAAGATCTGGGTGCAAGAGATTGTATTACCATCAAAATAATGACACAGGTTAAATATCCACAAACAACGAGATTATATCATCGTAAGGTCGTATCTACCAGTTAAGACCCAACTGTTTATAAATATTAAGGTCGTATCTACCACTTACAACCTTGTATGATTATAGCCGTGTAGTTACGACCTTTTTGCTTATTATAATGTTAACCTATAAAAACGCTAAAGAATAAAACACAACTATAATAAAGCGAAAAGAAGTTCAATTAATTGTTCAATATACAGGCCTTTTAAACCGAAATTACGGTTTATTTCATACCCCAGACAACCCCGTTTTCGCTTCTTGGAGAACATTTGGGAAATGAAGGTCTGGCCTAAATTATAACAGATATTTCCACAATAAATTCATATTTCAAAAAATGTTTTACTGAAGAAAAAAAAAGATTACATGTTTAAAACTATCACTTAAATCTAAAAAAAATTATATATCAGATTAACGCATGAAAAGGACACACAAGCAATAAGTGGTTTATAAAAAGGACGCACGAGCGTTTTCAATAAAATTCATATATTAAAGTTTGCATTATTCTTTCCTTTCTATGATTTTCTTGGTTTTCTCTTCCTCTTCCTAGGTTGTGTGAAGACAATCTAAATATACCGCGAATTATTTTCATTGTTTTCTCTTCATCGATATCTAAATAATGTTGCCAGTCAAAGTCGCGTTTTAAAACGACAGCAAAACGTTGATTATATCTATACCAACTTGTTTTTTTTTAAAAAGCCAGTGAAAGAGTGATTTTCGATTCAACAGATAGAACCGTCTTTCTTAATTATTCCGACATATTAGGCAGTATTACATAGTTTTCTTTGATAAACAGAAACTTTAACCATAATCACGGCCTGTGTTGGCGAAACGTAATTAAATGGGCAAATAATGTACTTTTAATAAAGTGCATTGTCATGCAACCTCGTTTGAAATAATTAAAAATAGTTCAATTGAATTTTCTTACCAAATATTATGGAACCTGGAAAGTATTGTTGAAGTTAAGGACTTCAAATTGTTTTGTAAATAATTAAGTTTATGTTAATCATACGCGATACTTAACTGTAAATTATCTGTTTGTCGCAGATGGGTGAAGCAAAGTAAGCATATTAAAATGAAATATAAGTAGGTTTAAAATTAGCATCTTCCTATACACATCATAACACAAATTCTTACTTTGCAAAATATATTCTCAAATTGTGCAGAGACACTTAATGAGTGGTTTATATATTTAACCCCTTGCGCAATTCCGGAATAGTCCTGCGCAATTCCGGAATCGTTGCGCATTATAAGAATTCTTACTTTGCGCAGAGCAATTCCGGAATCGTCCATATTCTTACTTTGCGTAGAACATATATACTATCTTTCATAATAAAAAATCCAGCCTAGCTCTTTTCCTAGTATTTTCTTTAAAACAGGTAAATTCCCTATTCTCCAAATTTTGATCGCGCCAGCAATCTATTTAGTTACTTTCAGCAATAGTTTCAATCACTACATTCCTGGCATTTGGATTATTAATATTAACATAATCAAAACAATCTATTTCAAGATGTAATATCAGGTTGAAGTCAACTGCTAATATTGAAGGATAATAACTTGAGGCGATTTGCCTTTTAAGTGTACGATAAAAATTAGGATCGTCTCTATCAGGACCATAAATATTTATTAAACTTTTCCCATCTATTGAAATATTAAGAATTAGTTTATTTTCATCCTCGTCTTTAGTTTCTGAATGAACTTTCAGTTCAAAATTGTTGTTAAAAAGGATAGCAACTCCGACCATTTCGCCAAGGTCACCTGGTCGACGGTAATTCACAGTCACATCGCCAAGTTCATCAGATTGACGGCGATAACACGGCAACTTAGTCAAGATCAATATCTGGTGGTGAAGATCATTAGGTGGGCGGTGATTCACGACCACTTCGAAAAGGTCATTAGATGGTCAGTGATTCACGAACACTTTGCCAATGTCATCAGGTTGGCTGTGATTCATGGGCACTTCGCCAAGGTCATCAGGTGGCGACGATTCACGGCCATTTCGCCAAGGTCATCAAGCGGCGGTGATTCGCCGCCTTTTCGAAAAAGTCATCAAGTGGACGGCGATTCAAGACCCCTTCGCCAAGATCACCAAGTGAGCGGAGATTCCCGGTAAAAAAGGATAAAAATATCGTACAGGGAAAGCAGCATTCAAGGACAACAGTCAACCACAAAACACAAAAACAAACATGCAAACAGACAAACGAAAAGACAAAAGTAATAAAAAATGCAAACGACATCACAAACACAAAAGGGTTGACAATAGGGCTACCGCCTTGGAACGGTCAGTGGCAAAGTAAGCCACTGGGGGTTTAAACCGGTTCTAGGGTGCACCAAACCTCACACTTACCCTACTGTCATCCCATTAAAACAGGACAGTGTAAATAAAGAAATCGCAAAGGTCTTCAGGTGGGCGGCGATAAAATGACAACTTAGACATGGTCATTTTCTGGCGGCGATTCACAGCCATTTCACCAAGGTCGTCACTTGAACGGCGATTCAGGGTCATTTCGGCAAGATAATCAGATCGGCGGTGATACAGTCATTTCGCCAAGGTCATCAAGTGGGCGGCGATAAAACGGCAACGTAGCCAAGGTCAATATATGGCGGTGATTCACGGCCATTTCTCCAGGGTCATTAGGTGTGCGGTGATTCACGGTCACTTCGAAAATATCATTAGGAGGGCGGTGATTCACCACCACTTCGCCAATGTCATCAGGTTGGCGGTGATTCATGGCCACTTCGCCAAGGTCATCATGTGGCGACAATTCATAGAAATTTCGCCAAGTTAAGTGGACGTCGATGCCAGACCCCATCGCCAAGGTCACTAAGGGGGCGGAGATTCACGGCCTCTTCGCCAAGATCATCAGGTGGGTGATGGTTCACGGCCACATAGACAAGGTCATCATGTAGCGGTGAATTACGGCCACTTCGTCAAGATCATCAAGTGGGCGGCGATTCACGGCCATTTCGTCAAGGTCATCAGGTGTCGGTGACTCGCGACCATTTCACCAAGGTCAGCAGGCGGACAGCGATACAAGATCCCTACGCCAACGTCATCAGGTGGGCGGCTATTTACGGTCACTTCTCCACGTTCATAAGATGGCGTTGATTCAGGACCATTTTGCCAAGGTCATCAGTATGGCGGTGATTCACGGCCACTTAGACAAGGTCATCATGTGGCTGCGATTCACGGCCATTTTACCAAGGTAATCAGGTAGTGGCAATTCAAAGCCATTTCACTAAGATCATCAGGAAGCGGCGATTTACGGCCACTTCGCCGAGGTCATCATGTACGTGGCGATTCACGGCCACTTCGCCAAGGTCATCAGGTGGGCGGTGATTCACGGCCATTTCGCCAAGTTCATCGGGTTCACAGTGATTATCTGCCACTTCGCGAAGGTCTTCAGGTGGAGGTGAATTAGGGAAACTTCGCAAAAGTCATCAGGTGGGCGGTGATTCACCGCCACTTTGCCAAGGTCATCAGGTGGCGCCGATTCACGGATACTTTGCCAAAGTCATCAGGTGGCGGCGATGCACGGCCACCTCGCCAATGTCAGCAGGTGGGCGGCGATTCACGTCGTTTCGCCAAGGTAATCTGGTGGGCTGCGATTTTTGGCCACTTCGCCAAGGTCATCAGGTTGGCGGTGATTCATAGCCACTTTGCCAAGGTCATCAGTTGGGCAGCGAATTACGGCGAAGGTAATTATGTGGCGGTGATTCGTGGCCATTTCGCCAAGGTCTACAGGTGGCGGAGATTCAAGGCCACTTCAACAAGGTCATTAGGTGGGCGGTGATTAACGGCCACTAAGCCAAGGTCATCATGTGGTGGTGATTTACGGCCATTTCGCCAAGGTTCTCAGGTGATGATGATTCACGGCCACTTCGCCAAGGTAATCAGGTGGAGGTGAATCACTGCCACTTCGAAAAGGTCAGCAGGTGGTGGCGATACACGGCAACTTTGTCAAAAAAGGTCACGGGTAGAGCGTATTGGTCGTACATAGCTCTTGTAAGTTGTTAGTTACACCCTAATCTATTGTTGAGTTGAAACAAATTCACAATAGCCATGATATATTCATATAACACGTAAAAGCGTGCACATTTTAAGTGGCCGCCAGAGAGGCCGTGTTATAAGTTTAGTTTTGTGCTAATGCATGTAAACGTATAGGTCTTTCTTCCTTAAACGGCAAAATTGTGTAAGGGGCCACTCATGTAGATGTTAATACTGCGAATTTAGCCACGTATGTCACGGACTGAACGGGGAAAATAATGGTTTGGGCGTAATGTTTGCTAAACAACCCATTGTCTCCTAGTTCTTGGCCGGGATTGCTGGATAGTTGCTTTGTTTGGAGCAGAAGTTGGACGGCGAAATTCACAGGCAATATGTGGTCAGTATTTATTTTATTAACTTGTATCGTACATTTGTATTCAGTGGGCGGCGCCATCTTGGTTGGCGGTTACGACATTCGGTTAGCTTTGATGTTTCTCAAACATTAACTTTAGACTAGCATATGATTTTGAAGTTACTTTATTAGATGTAATTATTGGAATTGATCATTAATTGTAAAACAATATCAATTTGATAACAGTGGATAATAGGTGCATAAGTTAACGTTGGCGTATAACTCAGTGATTGTAACACACGATTGTTAACATTAGTTAACAATGAGATGAGTGACTAGGATGCGTATGCATAGCGTTGTATAATGTGGTCATTAGTTGACATGCGTACATGCATAGCTCAGTGAGTATAATATACGAGTGATTTGATAATGTTTATATTACATGTATTAGGGGCATTGATTAACAGCGACGTACATGGAGTATACATGGCGTTGTAGAATATGTATTCATTGCTACTCATCATTAGTACAGCTTACATATATTTATTGAATAATGATTTGTTTGGGTAATGATAATTATGCAAGATTGTTGTGTGTGTCAACCGACATCTAAAACGTATGTATAATTACAGCCATCCAGGGTTGGATTTAAGCCATCCAGGTGTAGATGTAAGCCTTCTGGAGTGGAGCTAAGCTACCACATATAACGTTTACGAGCGGTGGAGACGGTCCCCGTACCTGCGCAGCATGGCCAGGTTCTAGTAGCGACAACCCCCGGGACACAAGGTGGGCCCGTTATCAGTCCTCACTGGAGGAACATCATCCACACTTAACAGCGAAATATGTTGCTGTCTGCGACTGGTCTTGGGTTGAAAATATATTTAAAGCCCAAATACTTCTCCCAGGGAGAAAATGTGAGTAATGTGTTTCTATACGGTCGTAGCGGCATACTGACCTGAATTTACACCACTGAAACTTCATTCTCCATAATGACTTCAGCACAACCCATAGAAAGATAACGTGGGAGTTATTCATTGCTAGATCATGTGCCACGTGTCCCTTTCAGTGCAAAGTGCAGGCATTCAGATTTGTTGGCGCAAAAATATGACCCGTAATCGAATTCGTTATATATGTTCCAAGTCTAACCGTTTTTTTTAATTAAGAGTATCAATACTGTCAGCCTATTCTTACAAAATAAAGAGTTACGACTACTTTTATAATAATACGAGTTTCATCATGAAATATTACGAGCTGGACTATTTTATCAACACTTAACATGTATTTGATAAACTATTTCATTTGAACATATTTCCAAAGCTGCGACTTACACATGATGAATATAAGAATCTTATGAATACGAACCTTGGTCTGTTCAATCATTTTATAGATTGAATACGAATCTTAAATCGGATGGGCATCGGGTGACATCAGACAAAGTAATTGTGTACACGTATTCAAGACACATTATCGTATATGGCTATATCGTATATGTCATATTGGCTATATTGACATTAAATATTATTCAAAGTACAGTTGTAATCTTAACGATTATGGCTCAAAAATAATATTAATTAAAAAATACAGGCTAATATGAATAAGGAGTAAAACAGTAAAATACCGTTTCATTATTGTTTATTTACAATTGATTTAACGGATACCTGTATTTACATTTGGAATACGCGTAAAACAGTAATAGACGTGTCATCATAGTATGTTATACATTGCCAATATCGCTACAGCAGACTGTTTCTGGTACATATTGATATCGACAATATCGCTACAGCACACTGTGGTATATTGATATCGACAATATCGCTACAGCATACTATGTGTGGTCTGATGATATCGACAATGTCACTACAGCAGACTGTTTGTTGTATAATCATATCGACAATGCCACAAAAGCTGACTGTGTGTGGTATATTGTTATCGACAATGTCGTTACAGTAGATTGTTTATGAACAACTGATATCGACAAATGTTTTACAGCAGGCTGTTTATTTATACACGTATATCACAATCCACAACGTTGCTACAGCAGACTGTTTGTAGTATATAAATCCACAATGTCGTCACTACAGACTGTTTGTGGTATCTAAATATGGACAATATCCCTACAGCAGACTGTTTGTTGAATATTGATATCCACAAAGTCGCTACAGCAGACTGTTTGTGGTATATCGATATCCACAAAGTCGCTATAGCGGACTGTTTGTTGAATATCGATATCCACAGTGTCCCTACAGCAGACTGTTTGTTGAATATTGATATCCACAAAGTCCCTACAGCTGACTGTTTGTTGAATATCGATATCCACAGTGTCCCTACAGCAGACTGTTTGTTGAATATCGATATCCACAGAGTCCCTACAGCTGACTGTTTGTTGAATATCGATATCCACAGTGTCCCTACAGCAGACTGTTTGTTTAATATCGATATCCACAAAGTCGCTACAGCAGACAGTTTGTGGTATATCGATATCCACATAGTCGCTACAGCAGACTGTTTGTTGAATATGGATATCCATATTGTCCCTACAGCATACTGTTTGTTGAATATTGATATCCACAAAGTCCCTACATCTGACTGTTTGTTGAATATTGATATCCACAAAGTCGCTACTGCAGACTGTTTGTGGGATATCGATATCAACAAATTCGATACACCAGACTGTTTGTGTTATAATGATATCCACAGTGTCGGTACAACAGACTGTTTGTTGAATATCAATATCCACAAACTAAGTCGCTACAGCAGACAGTTCATGAAATATTGATGTCCACAAAGTCGCTACAGCAGACTGTTTGTGGTATATCGATATCCACAAAGTCTCTACAGCAGACTGTTTGTTGAATATCGATATCCACAGTGTCCCTACAGCAGACTGTTTGTTGAATATTGATATCCACAAAGTCCCTACAGCTGACTGTTTGTTGAATATCGATATCCACAGTGTCCCTAAAGAAGACTGTTTGTTGAATATCGATATCCACAAACACCCTACAGCTGACTGTTTGTTGAATATCGATATCCACAGTGTCCCTACAGCAGACTGTTTGTTGAATATCGATATCCACAAAGTCGCTACAGCAGACAGTTTGTGGTATATCGATATCCACAAAGTCGCTACAGCAGACTGTTTGTTGAATATCGATATCCATATTGTCCCTACAGCATACTGTTTTCTTCAATATTGATATCCACAAAGTCCCTACATCTGACTGTTTGTTGAATATTGATATCCACAAAGTCGCTACTGCAGACTGTTTGTTGTATATCGATATCCACAAATTCGATACTCCAGACTGTTTGTGGTATAATGATATCCACAGTGTCGCTACAGCAGACTGTTTGTTGAATCTTAATATCCAATATCCACAAACTAAGTCGCTACAGCAGACAGTTCATGAAATATTGATGTCCACAATGTTGCTAAAGCAGACTGTTTGTGGTATATCGATATCCACAAAGTCTCTACAGCAGACTGTTGTGTTATACTGATATCCACAATGTCGCCAAAGCAGACTATTAATTTTGTGATATACTGATATCAACATTTTCGCCACAGCACACTATATGTGATTTATTGATATCCACATTTTCGCCACAGCAGACTGAGTGTGATAATTATTATATTGTCGTTACAGCTGATTTTTTTGTCACGGTATTTCAATATGGACGATGTCGGTACGGCAGATTGTTTGTGGCATATTGACATCGACAATGTCCTGGTATACAAGTCTTCAGCTTTAATTTTCTGAGTGGCAGTAACAGACTATTCTTTAATTTTCAAATATCAACTCTAACAAAAGAAAATGCAACATTAAACAAACAGTATGATAATGGACCTTTGGAAACGGCCGAGCACGACACATACGAAATATAGCAGTCTCGGTTTGATTGAGACTGTTCATGAGCGGTAGTGAAATATGCTAGCTACCGCTCACGCCCTCTAGCCCCGGGTGGAGCAGAACTCAATATTCATAAAATCAACAGCACAAAATTTTAACCATCCCGAAGATGGCATGCATATGGCGGTGGACATGAAGTCTAAAAAATAAAGATACGGTATATATTCAAAACTGGTTTTATCTAATACTATCTAATACACGTTACCTTTAATATTTATTTTTTCTCTTTATTAAATAAACTTAACCGTCAAATAATGTCAAAATTACACTGCAAAAACAGCTCATCAAAACTCTATCCAGGTTTCGAGATCATGTAATAATGCATATGTTTCAATTAAAATGTATATTTATTCACACGTTTTTAAAATAGCCGTGATTGAAATAAGTTTTATTTTCATCAATTTACATTGAACACGGCGTCATTCTGTAAGAGAAAATTGATCAACGCAAAACTGTTGTATTTAGATTTTAGCCACAGTAAATGTTGATTTTAATCTTGAATTTGCGTGGCTCTAGTAGTGTATTCAATCATTAAATAAACAAGAGAGAAACACCTGGTGGCGTTAAAGCCGGATTTTCCAAAATGTGAAAGATGAGTGTCTGTGTGTTTGGTGAAACTATTTATATGAGCTTTTCTAGATAGATTGTTTTTTTTGGGAGTGGCAGGATGCTTAAATAATGAAAACCTATGTTTCGTTTTCAGCGCATGATGTTTGGTCTATGTCAGCAAATTACTGTCCAAGATTTATAATAATTTCACAAGGTAATGCTGATATCTAACACATAATTTGATATAACAATGCCAAGATATAAAAAAAAATGATGATGCCCATATAACAAAGTCAAAAAGGTTAAAATAACACATATTTTGGAGAAAGTAGGTTGCAGTGATTTAGTTGTCAGGGTATTATCAGTGTTTGCTGAGAGGACGGTGCTATTAAAAATTGATGAATATCGAACATGCTGATGCTAAGATATAACAAAAACTTAATTCCCTCACCCAAACTTCAACAAAAAGGTTAACGTAACGCATGTTTTGGAGAAAGAAGGTCATAGTGACCTAGTTTTCATGGTAAGGTCAGTGCTTGGTGAGTGGAATTGAATTGAATTGAATGTTGTTTAACGGCTCATCAACACAGTACATGTTATTTAGAGCCTCCCCAGAGACAGGGGAAGGATACATAGGAATCCGGGAACCTGCCCTACTCCTATTATCGAATAGATTCCTTTGGTTCTTTAACGTGCTCAGTTGATAGACCGATACACGGGACCGCCCGGTTTACGTCCCCATCCGACGGACGAGGCTAAGGAAAAGTGTCTTGCCAAAGAACACACCGACGGAACTCAGTGGCACCACGGAGGATTTAACCCGGGGCCTCCGGTTACAAATCCGCCACGCTACCGACTGCGCCACGCCAGCCCTCAGTGGAAGACGTTAAAAGTTGATAAAGATATCACTTGGTAATGCTGAGATATAACAAAACATTAATTCCCCCAGCCCAAACTTAAACAAAAAGGTTAACGTAAAGCATATTTTTGGGAAAGAAGGTCATAGTGACCTAGTTTTCAGAGTATGGTCAGTGCTTGATGAGAGCTAGGTGCTGTTAAAGTTTTATTTAGATCGGACATTGTCATAATAAGATATATAGAAAACACAAAATATGGACGCCCGTCCGCCAGTCCGGCCACCCGGTCCGCCCCGTTTACGCCAATTTGTGTTCGTTTTATTTTCGGATGGTATATTTTGGTTGATCGATTTTGTTTCAATACAATTACCGATGTGTTTGTAAGTCTCTTGAAATTCAAACGGTTATACTACTGTACGTTACAAGTTAAACTTCCTATTAGTATAATAGCACTAATTTATATATTTTGGAAATATTTGTTTTAACTGCTTTATTATAAAATATATATATACGCATGCTAGTTTGTGATACAATGTGCTGCCAAGTACGTTTCTTATGATACAACGTATTTGGCTGCCTTTAGCTACCTTTTTCGATTTTAAATATATATGTTAACCGCATTAATACACATATTGACATATGGTTTGACTTGTTTAATTGTTCGTTGTCAAAAACGCTTCATATTAATGTAGTAACACAGGATAAGAGAATACAGAAACGATAGTCATCCTGTGTATCAAATGTGTGCCGAAAACGTGTTTTCATCGGAGACGCTAGGTTCGGTGGAACATTTAATCTTAAACTAGCACCTCTCGTATACTAGCACGTTTTTATTTTGTTTGAACATTGATTCACTGATTACTTTCTAATTTAGATGGATTGCTGTGCCTTTCTGTAGAAACATAGCATTAAAAACACCCTGATATAGAATTTTCTGCAGCCCATTTTGTGACGAAGTAGCATATATTTGGTAGACTTTATTATGTTATTAAGAAAATACCTTTAGGGAAGGAATGTCTTTTTGTGTTGTTTTTTTTAAGTTCAAATTGGTGATTTAAGCAACTCATTAGCATAACTTTCATGAAGCGCATGTCATATTGAAATAAAATAGTGTACATAAATTGTACCCAACATTACCATGATTACGGACCACGTTTTTAAATGAAAATGACAAACTGTATCAGCGTAAAGGAGATACTTTCCCATCTCCTACTAAATAAATAAATGAGAAGACATTTAGACACGCTAGAGAATACTTGCACACATTAATGTTTATCTTTTTAAGTGGTGAGTAAAGGGGTTGCTGCACTATTTTCAAACAAGGTTTATTTTAAAGGGCAGTGAAAAACTTGAAAAAAACTGACGAAAAATTAAGGATATTACCTATTAAAAAATTGCAAAGAAACATAAATGGAGGCGGCCATCTTGGAACGATGACGTCATCGCGCCTTTTTACCGTATATGGCATATTAAAAAAAATGTCTTTTAAAGCAAAGAAAATCACTGCAAATAAAAAATAAGCATACCATTTATACATTTTACATCCGTATTATTTATTTTTGATCAATTTGCAGTGATTTTCTTTGCTTTAAAATGCAATTTGTCAATATGCCATATATGGTAAATAGGCGCGATGATGTCATCGTTCCAAGATGGCCTCCTCCATTTATGTTCTTTTCAAATTTTCAATAGGTCATATCTCCTTTATTTGTTATGGCATTTTGATAATTAGTTCAGTTGTTTTTCAAGTTTATCAGAGCCCTTTTAAACACATCGGTGCATCAACCCCTTTAATTGTAAATATTAGAAGCAACATATTTGCAGTAATTATTCAATTCTGATTTTAAAATCAAACATTCCCATTATTTCGAACATGTCGAAACCGTATATTATTTAACTGGCAATTATGTTAAATATAGAACAGAGTTCAAAATACGTCTTTTTACCTCTCTTTTGCAAATCATGTAAATCGTTGTTGAAACTATCATTAACACTAAACAAAATAACACCTAAATAGTTATACCAATGGTCTGATTGTACTATAACAATGAATTGTTCCGTCATATAATCTACCTTTTTTATTAAAAAGTAATATTTAAGACTTCTCATAATAAATATGTACTAGACACAATTCTTGACAAAAAGCAGATGCATTATTGAGACATTTTTGAAGCCCAACACAAATTAAGTCAATTGCATATAAAAACAACTGATCATTATATTGCCAAGCTGGAAGGGGTTACGTGTTTCATCAAATTTGATGTCTGGACTTAAATTATCCCTTCAATATACGTCAACATGTGACAAAAAGGAGTCGGTAAGCCCTTCGTTTGAATCAGTTCTTACTCTTCAATTATCCCTAGTATACATCATGTTTGCGTACTTGTTTAAAGTGATAACAACATTACCTCCTACACCAAGTTTCATCAATTTAATGATTAGTGCTGGACGTATTACTGTGTCAATGCCTTTCCAAGGTCAACAAAAAAATAGGAAAATACTTGTTCGATTGACTAAATTGGCTATTTGTGATAACTTTAAGCTGGCTTATTTGGTCATTGCAGTTACGCCTAAACACTTATATATAAGTTCATCTCGTATATACAAAGTGTCATCTCTAAATGATCTACTAATTTGTTGTTTAAGAAACTGTTAAGCAACTTCGCTCAACAACTTGTAATTGTTATACCTCAAAACGTGTCATCTAGAATTTTTGAATAATGAAATAATGTAACATCAGTAATTTACGGACAGGATACAGGATATAGGATAGCAATCAATGATTGGACAACAATGTATTAAAATCATGCATGATCATGTATTAACTATTATTTAAGAGTTCCTCACTCGAAATTAAATAACAAAGAACACTGCTGTCCAGCAGTAAATTTTCCTTTCGTAATCTCCAATCTTCTTTTAACACATACATGAAGGAGTAAATTATCTCTATTTGTAATGATATTACTTTAATTCAGATGGCGCTAAGGGTTGTCAATACAGAAAACTAAAGATAACAGGGATTACAACAACTGTGACATACACCAAACTGTCACGGCTGTTGTTGTCACAGTCGCTTATTTGGGGTTGAAGTTGTCTCCAAGCATCATGGTCAAAATCTTCCAAACATACTGAAATGTTGGTTACGTTGTCATTCCCCTGAAAGTTCCAGGCTGCTGTTGATGAAATTCCTTGATAAAGGTCATACTCATTGTCTCCAATCACCACGTCATGAGACATAATACGAATCTCTCCATAACCAACGTCTACCTCTGACAAATCAAGTCGGAACTGTATAAAAAGAGTATCCGAAATATAGAGAACAATCATGTTATATGTGTCATAGTTACCATGGTCACTATTAGAATCAGTCTGCTTTGATTTAACCAATAAGATATAGTCAACAATATGGCCATAATTGTTATCGAATGAAATTTCATGATTCCTGTGTGCGTGAGTGGGATTGATGATAATGAAGACACGTGCAACATTCGAATGAAGTTGAAAAAGCAATGTTGAAGCTATTAGAATGTGAAAGACTTTAAGGCAAAATAACTAAATTACGGATTAAGTTGAACGGGAGTTATGATAAGTGTACGAAATGAACATTTCAAGAAAGATAACTCGTGCCTAGTACAACTTGCTAAAGTATCGCTAAAAAGACTCGAGGTTGGTGTTTTTATTTAGGTGTACAACTGGGTTAGAAACTTCAGAAAATACAGCAGAATGATTATCCTTTTTCTTGTATATATGTTAATATATTCGAAATGAACATCTGGGTATTAACATATCCAAATAATAAAAACTCCCAAGCTGGTAGAGCAATCACCCAAAGTCGTGAAGCATATTTATAATAAATAAACTGATAGTATAATGAATGATACTTTACGCTTGTACACAGAATATAAAATAATTGTCTATACCTCAAGGAGAAAAATTGTTTCAGACCACTAACGCAATAAGGTAAATGTCGTGTAATGACACACATATTAAAAACGGTAGCAACCAAGAGTCTAACAAGGTATATATTTATATTGCAAAACTCGCAGATATTATTATATAGTGAGTACGAAAATAAAATGAGTAATCAATTGATTGCTGAAACTATAATACCTGCCAGAAGCACAGCTTTGTTACCTCAACGCCGGTGCGATTTTAAAAGTTGGATATCAGTGCTGTCATATCTTGAGGACCATAAGCTATTGATACAGCTGGGGCTGTAAATCACCGGTCCCCTGGATAGAGTGATACCGAACCATGTTACCATCCTGTACGTATTTTTTGTATTTGTAAAGATCAGCTCTAAATGGGTATTTTTGTCCGTCAATAGTGAGCAGCCATCTTCCCCGGATGAATTCGTCAAGATGAGGTATGACGACTGTAGGATCAAAACCGTTTGTATTAACCGTGATCATAAACATGATAAACAGGCGAACTATTAATGATTTGATTATGTGCGTTTCTGTCTTGTTGAGCTGTAGTTTCGATCCCTCAGGGGCCTAGGAATCTTTATGTGAGGAAGCTATCCAGCTGGCTTGCGGAACGTCGGTGGTTCTACCCAGGTGCCCGCCCGTGCACGAAAATTGCCCGGAGGGGCACCTGGGGTCTTCCTCCACCAATGGAAGCTGGAAAGTCGCCATATGACCTTAGCTGTTGGTGCGACTATAATATCTAATTCAATCAATCTGTCTTGTTGAGATTGTTTACTTCTACGGACGTCCATTTGTCGTCCATGCATATAGAATGCATCCATTGAGTTGGATCTTTGCGAGCGTTTTTTCTAAGAGACTCCATACTTGACGTCTTTAACTGAGTACCTGGGTACGGTCGAAGCTCAATCTGCACTATGTAGTGTTATTCTATCCACCAGGTAGTAAAATATGCACATTCGTTATCGATTCTAATCATACCGTCTGGACAATACAGGTGTCTGCATTCATTCTGCGAATTCAAACAAAAACCAGGTAATCGTTTTGCGTGTTTAAAGACATGTTTGCTTTATTAAGTAAAGTTGCATGCCATCAATATAATACCAGGACTTACGAACAATGATGGCATTCTTCATTCCAAACTCTGTGCAACGTGTTCATTGGCTGCTTCAAATGAGATGCGTTTGTGAATACAATAGGTAGATAATATACATATCGAACCGGAAATGTAGCATTCAATGACGACAGTCAACCACACACACATACACACACACACATGATTGAAAGACAAGATATGACATTACACAAATAAAATTGTTGACGGTAGGGCTGCCGTCTGAGAACGGTCAGTGTAAAAAAGGCCTATGAGGTTTAAAGCAGGTTCCAGGGTGTCCCAAACCTGACTCGTACCTTAATGTCATCGCACGTGACAGTGTAAACAAAGATATCCCCGCCATGTAATCATCTCTAACAAACAAGGTAGCATTAATAGGCAATATAAGTAAAACACATAAATGATCATTATATATAATATAGCAAAAAGCTTAGAAAGAAACAAAATGAGTACTGAGTGTCTTGGCCTAAGCCAAAGCAACAATAGAACAAACCTTGGTTCGACAAGACACGATTAAAGACAATACTGTGAAACAGATAGATGTCAAACTAGTACCACCATAAAAAGTGGAACAAGCATAGCAGGAACAAATAAAATTACATTGAAAAAATATGCAGACTATGCCGAGCATTTTCTCATCTGCAGAAGGGCATAGATGCTGTTAGTTCGATTCTGAAAGCTCCATTCAATTTGCAGCCAGAAATTAGTGTTTCTTTACCAACACTCAAATGAGAAGCTAAATACATGACAATGATGTGCATGTAAATTAAAGTTAACTGGGCATCAAATAGTATATACAATATAATCTCGGATTTCACATGTTGGCTCAAACGGGGTCCGGTATTAAATTAGCATACGCTGATGATTACTATTGTAATGGGCCAAAACACAATGAATGGGCCAAAACACAATGAATGAGCCTAAAGATGACTATTTATTTACAAGGAAATTCATTTTCCACAGCTGCATGTGCTATCCAGGGTCAATTTAAACCGTTTAGGCTCGATATCATTTAAACTGATATGGTTGATTCAAATTTAAACTTGAACAGCATGTTAATGACATCAGATTTCGATTGATATGATATTTTCTTATGAACTTGAACATATTTATACCCACGTTTTTGAAAAGAAATAAGCGTCCGCTATTGCATCTCCTCCTAAACCGCTGAACGGAATTCAACCAAACTTATGGTATGACTTCACCATATGATGACGGCGTGCAAGGCCAACATGTTTGTTTATATGGATTCTAGCCCAAAGGCCATTGTGGGGGTCAAAAGGTCAAATGCACTAAAATTTCAATTAAACTGTCATTTTGCCATAATTTTGCATATAACTTGGTATATGTAAACGTCTCTGAAAGACAAAATGCGATGTTCGATTTTCTGTGGGCAGGTAAACCAGATAAAATAAAACGTAATGTGATGATAAACACTATTGAAGAAGGTAGATTAAAGATCCCAAACATTAAATCACTTAGTCACTCACTTAAATTATCTTGGATACAAAATAATTTAGACCCTGATAAATTCGCACCATGGAAAACGCTTATTTTAAACGATTTTGAAAAAAAACGGTGGATACAAGTATGGCATTTTCATAAAGAAGAGCTCGTAACAGTTGGTAATGAAATGAATAGCTTTTGGAAAAATGTATTCCAGTCTTGGGCGCTAATACAGGAAAATCGTGTTAATACAGTAGAAGATATTTATCGGAGCCACTCTTTCACAACCCAAATATAAAATTTAACAACAGAACGGTATTTGATAAAGACTTATGTAAAAAATAAAAAAATTTCATTAATGACATTTTTGATGACAATTGTATGTTTTTATCTTTTGAACATTTTGCCGCAACATATGACATACACATGAGAAATAAGGTCCTACTGAAACCACAGCGTCCGAACACAATAGCATCGTAGGTCCACACTGCACTGCAAACAAGGACTTGATAATACAATGAAAGTGACAAAAAACAACAGAAAGGGTGGTGAACATTCCTTTTTTAATTTATAGAGGATTAGTTAGTGCAATTCCAGCTGATTGGAAAGCACGCATGAGAAATAATAATAAGATCGAAAATCCAATCAATAAAACGGTTAGTAAACTTAAACAGATAAAAAAGTAAATTAAACATTCTACCCTCAACTTTTGAAGTCAGTAGTTGAAATTCTAAATAATTCTCAAATGAAATGGCAAGCAGATTTGGAATGCGCATTGACTAGTGAATATTGGGCAATTCTATATTAAGCAACCTCTCCGTATAACAGATGACTCATATCTTCAATCCTTACAATTTTAAATTATTTTCACAAATGCAAGATTATATAAAAGTGGAATGTCTGAAAAGGAACTTTGCACATTTTGTAATAATTCAGAAGAAACATTGTTGCATTTATTTGATAAATGTATGGGGTCAGTGTTAAAATCGTGCAAAAGTTTTAATTAGAAACGAAAGACAATGCATATCGTTACAATGCATGTATCACTGTATAGAGGCACTATTAAACAACTTAAAGTCGAAAACTCGAATGAAAGAGTAAAAATATTGCTAAGCACCCAAGGGCCCGTGTAACTGTATGCATTACATTCGACACTGGGTATATCCACAGCTACTCTACAGTGGTGCACGTTTTCAGTAATGACCCCTACGTGATTTGTGATATCATTTCTCTGTGTTTGTTGGGCTCAAATTTAAAATATGTTTAGATGTGTATGTATAAATGTGTGTCAATTCAGCGATATATGCATTTTAACTAACTTAAACTAACCTAAATTGGATAGAATGATATGCTTATATACCATTTTTTTTATGAATGTATGTCAGCCAAGAACATATTAATAAAGTTGTTTAGTGATTTACATGAAAATTTGCAATATTTTAATAGAATTAACACCAAAGTCCATTTTTCTTGGCACACCATGCTCATTAGATATTGATTATATTTTGTATCTAGTTGTGCTCATCTATAAGAAGTATGTCTATTCTTGCAAACTGAGAAAATGTCTACCTAACTATACAATATTTTTAGAACAGGTGACATGTTACAGAGATAAGGAACTATTCTCAACAAATATGTACCCCTTATATAAATCTAGTACAATTAAATCAAGATGGAATGCATTTCAAAATATGTTGTGAACGAAGTTAAATCCATTCCACATATTTAATGAAGTTATAATTTACTATATGAGCAGGTAGACTATAATGCATCCATATATGTACGGTATATAAATGTTTGTACACTTGATATTCAAATAAAATGATAAAAACAAAAACGATAAACAACATATCAAACGATTTAATTATTTCGCAAACTCGGACGTCTGCCCGGGGGGCCAGGGTGGGTGGGGCGTGGGTGGTGGGGTGATTTGGGGTTATTATTATTATTTTTTTTGTAATTATGTCTCAAATGAAATGATGGCTCCTCACCCAGGGTCCCTCAGAGGATCAAAAAGTCAAATACACTAACATTTCAATTACACTGTCATTTGTCTATATTCTTGCACATAACTTGGTGTATGTTAATAGTATATGAAAGATAAACAACATATCAAACGATTTTATAATTTCTAACTCGGACGTCTGCCCGGGAGTCCTGGATGCGGGGTTGTGTGTGTGTGTGGTGGGGGAAGGGGGGATTTGTAGTATATATATATTTATTTTTTTGATAATTATGTCTCAAATGAAACATTATGATGATGGGATTACACTGTATATATTTGTTTCCTCCTACGTCATCGGTGGGGCCTGGAGGAAGGGGCATCAAATACACTAATTGTCTTTATTTACGGTGTAATTTTTTCATACTTTTGCATATTAATTGGTATAATATTCGTCTATAAAAGAGATACACAGCATGTCAACTGATTTATTATTTAAAACTCGGACGTCTTCCCTGGGTTAGAGAGGGTGGCTTGTGGGTGGTCTCAAATGAATATTTTGATGAAGGGATTTCATTGTATATAATGTGGTGCTGGGTGTGTGGTGGTGGGGTTGGTAAGGGTGTGGGTGGGTTTGGGGTAGAGAGTTAAATTCGGTCAAATATGTATTTTTCTTTCTCAATAAAATATAATTATTTTGGGAATATCATTATTATTTGGTCCAGGGTCACCATGGGACTCTGGGAAAGGGGTCAACATTTCAAATACACAAATAGCACACAGAAAATCATAAATAATACTACTTCTAATCTGAGTATATTTTTATCATAAAATCCACTATTTCACTGGAAAATATATCATAAATATATTTTTTAAAATTAACTAATTTATTACTACTTATTTATTATGGTCTGTGCTTATGTATATGTGTCTATGTATACATTTCACTGAATAAAAATCAGACAGTTATTTTCTTATGTTCATTATATATATGCTTTACTTAGTCGTTTTAATAAGACAAAATACAGGCATTAGTACTTACCACGTGCATAAAGTTAATCAACTTTTAATCTAAACTGGCTTGATATTGTCTATGAGGATATGTTATTTGATGTTAAGCAAGTAAGTATTAAATTGGTTTTCTTTTGCCATATCTGCTATGCGACATTAAAACATGTTTCAGTGATACAGCTCTTTAACAATGAACTGTGGCAAAGGTCTGTGGAGAGTCAAATCAAGGTTCTAAATATACGGTATGCTATAACATGGATTTTGGATACGTCCTCCTGTTTGTTGGGCAGGATTTAATCATCACGTTTGTAGTAATGCGTCATTACATGTATAAGCATGATTGTACGTTGGATAATATAATCGGTAAAAAAAGAAATGGACCAGAAGTTATAATTAAAGGTGTAAACCAGGGTATACATACGACTATTAAAATGCACATATCGCTGAAATGACATACATTTTATACATACAAATCTAAAACTTATTTTTAAATTCGTGACCAACAAACACAGAGAAATGATACCACAAATCACGTAGGGGTCATTACTGAAAACGTGCCCCACTGTAGAGTAGCGGTGGATATACCCAGTGTCGAATGTAATGCATATTTTTTACACGGGCCCTTGGGTGTTTATCGATATTTTTACTCTTTCATTCGAGTTTTCGAGGTTAAGTTGTTTAACAGTGCCTCTATACAGTGTTACATGCATTGTAACGTTATGCATTGTCTTTGGTTTCTTATTAAAACTTTTGCACGATTTTAACACTGACCCCATGGTCATTTAAAATATCATTTCCCTTTGAATTTGTTAAATGGCGTTTTCGGCTCTTAAGGAGACGCAAATGTATCATGAATTATACCTTTATGACACCTATTCTACTGCTTAACATCAATTATCAATTCTGGTCCATTTCATTTGTTACCGAGTATATTTACTAGCGCGTTTGAAATTATATAGAGCCAAGTTTAGGTTTTTAATTAATCAACACGCGATTGTTTTATTCGTTGTATTCGTCAAATTGATATCTAGATAGAAAGTTATACAAACACTAATATAACAAAACAAACGTAGGAAACGAAGCATTCAAGGACGACAGTCAACCACAAACACGCAGAGAAACAAACAACAACAATAACGATGATTAAAGGCAAGATATAACATAACAAAACGTATAAGGGTTGCCAATAGGGCCACCGTGCTGGAACGGACAATGGCAAAACAGGCCGATGAGGGTATAAACCAGGTTCTAGGGTGCACGAATGAACGGCACAGTGTAAATAAAGATATCCCCGCCAGGTTGTTTTCTCCCACACAAATAGTCTGCCACAATGTTGTTGATGTTAATATATTTGCACATGCGCTACGTGTATACCTTATAAAAAACATTAATTTAATTCTTTAAAATTGAAGTTCATTTACTAGTTTTTGGGGCATTCAAAATATAGACAATAAAGGGAAACATAACATATTATGTATACCTTGTATGGATCATTCACCTCATTGTACATACATTGTTCGTCGGTTTGGTCTATGTGTGTTGGATATTCTTGAAGCAAAGATTTTTATAATTGTCGAAAATGAATTCAAACTACTTTTGTCGTTTTTAGAAAAACAAATATCTCGATCTGGTTGACGTCGAATGCCACTGCACATTGCGCAATAAATGTTTTTTCATATACTAGTTGGGTTACACGAAGCTCTTTAATGTAAGGTGCCTTTAAACTCTGACATACTTCGATAAGCAAAACATATTCATCCTCACTAGTAACATATTCAAACATGTAGCATTGTCTACCAGCATTCCGAATTAGGTGGCAAATATATTGAGCTGCAGTTGGAATCTTCTTTAAGACGTGGTTGCACAGTCTTGGTGATACCGTCTGTGCAGTCGAGTTTATAGTTCCAGGAGGTGTATAAATGCACACCGTTACATTTTGTGCATTCTACGTTGAAGTATATAACATGTGTGTCCATGGATGAGACAGGATCGAGGTTATCTACCACCCCACCTTCGACTTCTGTTTCTCTACACTGGTTAATCCCGGTGAGGTCATTAAGGCATGTATCTACCATGTAAAACTAATCATCATCCCCTGTGTTAACATACACCAATTGTAGCGATTCTATCAGTCTGTATGTGTCCAAATGTTCTTAGCAGCAGTTCATATGGAGACCACAGTCTGGAGCGCAACTACACGATTCGCAACACGGTTTATGGATAGTGTCTGATATTTGCAGATTGGCGTTCCTGTTACAGATATTAGAATATGGACAGCGCATGTAAATGTCTTCAGTGATGTTGAAGGTTCGTCCATAGTGATCTGAAACTATAAAGTCGAACTAAACAATCCCTAATTGACATAGGTTTAAACTTATGTATTTGCTAACTTTTTTCACAAAACGATGTGCAATTAATCAATACCATTTAAAACTAGAAACCGATTGGTGACGTATAATATGATATTGTGTTAAAGCAACGTGACTTTAACATAAAAAAACGTATAGCCTAACATATTTGTTTATTCGTTAAACTACACTGCGACCATTTTAGTATACTGGATTACGAAAGGAGACGAAATCTCGTAAACGCATTGCCGTCGTAAAATGTGCACCGGACATCAGTCGCCATTTTTGTTGGAAAATGGCACAGAGATTTCTCCAGTAAATGAGTATAACAACATAGAAAATTTATCAGTTATTATCGATACTCACGTAATATAGTATATCAATTATTATCGATACTCACGTAATATTGTATCGCAAGTTGATCATTAAAGTGTTTGTCTTTGGTTGTGTTATGTTTGATTTACTTTGTAATATAAAATCACGGAGGTATTTAAATGTGGCGATCGGTACACAAAAACCGCCATTATGACAACTGTGAAAACAAGCGGTAATACTGTTGCTATGGTCTTGTTTGGTAGCGGTTTTACAACTCAGCGACAAGTTCTATTAGAAAATAATGAATTAATTTTTCGAGCAAGGATCATTTAATTGTCCATTTAATTGAGCTTTTTCATTTTGAGATTAAGCACTCGTGCGTTTGAACGATTTTGATTTGGGCAGGAAATGACAGTTTTTGTTGAAAATATGGATGCATTCACATTCCTTAGGAATCCAATTCAAAATGATCTTGGTCGGTTTACTTCCGAACTATGTTTTATTTTTAGAAGTTGTAAATGGTATATAAACATACCGTCATTCTATCCAATTTAGGGTAGTTTAAGGCATTGCAAAATGTATCATAGTTTGCGTGTTGTATAATTATATATGGTAAGGAAAAGTATCACAAACATATAATTAAAAAATGAACGCGATATAATGAAGATTCTACATAATATAATATAACATACAGACCCAGCTGCGTTCAAGTACCCCAAAAAAATGCATTCCGTTTGTGTTTCGTTTGTGTTCCATTTGCGCTCCGTTTGCATTCCGTTTGCATTTCATTTTTTAAAGGATATATGCAATAAAATCATCTACGATTGTTCCGTTGCGTTTTATTATTAGATACCCTTTGTATTTAACGTACGCCACGATTTCCGAATCCATATTTACAGCATGAGGCGTTTTATTGCACCTAGAATATACAGTAAATCACGCACCTGCACCTGTGACCAGCAAATTATCTCCCCTTACGTGTGACGTCATCTGCTACTCATTACCCGCGATTTCTGATGTATGTCAGTGTAAACACAGATGCGAAATATATAATTTAGGAATTATTACGGATAAAATGGTTGGTTGTGCGGCTTATGGCTGTGATACAACATATGTAAAAGTAATTGGAATGCATGTATTTCCTCTGAAGGATGAAAAGCGCCTGAAATTATGGGTTGTTTCAATGCCGAGGCAGGATCGCGTCAAATGTCACGAAAAAAACACACCAAATAGATACTCAAGGCTGTGCTCTGTGCATTTTACGTCTGAGCAATTCGAGAGGGATCTGGACCTATTAATATATATAAACATTGACATCTCATTCTTACGGCTGAGAAAGGACGCAGTTCCGTCAGTGTTTGTAAAAACACCCTCTGCGAGTAAAAGAAAATCGACCGAAACAAGCAACAGTCGTATCATAATCTGCAGCAGAAAAAACTAAAACTCAAGGTATTTATGCATATTATTGGTAAATATTCTGCATATTTCTATATGCCACGATGAACCATTGATGTATGAACAGGAGTTTAACTGTCGCTGCCTGGGAATAAAAATAATTATATGTAACTTGGAAAAATAATCCAAACAATTCAAAAAAGTTAAAATGAAATAAAAATCAGAAGGGATTTATGGTGGAAAATTATTTTATTTAGTTTTTTCTTTCTTTTTCGTGAACATAAATGTCTTTAATCCTGACAAATATCGCTAATACAAGCAACATTTTTGTCCAAAGATGAAAATAAATACTGGGGAGACCCCTGGAAGCCACCTTGTGGAAAGGGGACACCTGCTCCCAAATCCTTCCCCATTCAGCGCTTCGCACCTTGTATTAAGAGTGTGTTGAAAACAGGCTACAATACGCAGTTGAACTAAAAATGGATGCAGTTGACCTAAAAATGGAGCTATTATTTTGTTCAAAAAAATAACAATTGAAGGTTGAAATAAATAAACTGTCAACAATTGGGCTCCCCAATATCGCAATACGGAAAAATATATGGCGTTTAACATATTGCTTTCACAAGCTTCAAATATACCATCACATCATGATAGTGTACTTGTAGCCATGAGGTCTATGCGCAACATTATAATGCTGCATCACCGGAATGCCACATGACATATCACGTCCATTCGCATACCGACACTGTTCCGACTAGTCCAAGCACTACCCTTTATTTGCTGAACGGCAAGTAAGGGAGCTAACTAGTATCAATTGTATTAACTCTAGTGTGACCAGGCCAGGGATCGAACATACTTTAGGACGCGAGGTGGACATTCTTACACTAGAAGTGTTCGCTGCAGTTTTACCCGTTAATGAATACACTTGTGAGATGTACATCTACCACCCTGTCTCCTTTCATTCAACATCATAGTTTCATCCTCTGTGATTTTTTCCAATACATATTATGTTGCAGGATTCAAGCCGTACAAAGAACTGAAGAAAGTTGTTGGAAGCAAGTTTCTTGTCAAGGATGTAAAGCAACTCTCACCAGCACAGCAGACTTCATCGCTCGAGTCATTTCACAAAGTCTGTTACCAGTTTGCCTCCCAAGTTCCTCCACTATGATCATCCATAGATGCAAGCCAGGTAATTCAACAATTTTAAAGATAATCCGTCAAATTTCACTACAAAGCCGTTCTTCCAAACTCAGGCTATGTGTTGAGTCATAAAATAGTGCATATGTGCCCATTAAAAGTCTAGATTTATTCTTGGAAACTTTAACACATATTTATACCCGTAGCTGAATATGTGTAAAACTAATTAAGAGTAAGTAGTTATTTATAAAAGAAATACACAGTCACACTACTACTATTTCTGAAAATAGAACGAAACTAACAAATAAAAACGTAGGACTAATAATTGTTCGACTATTTATGTTTCTATGTCTCCATTTTCGGACATATATCGAGGAACTAATGGGTGAAGTCATTCTGTGACGAGAAATGTGCAGCAGTTATCAAACAGCAAGAGACCTCAGACAACTAGAAGAAACTACATGGAACAGTACTGGGAACAAAAGCAGGCAACGTCCACCACCACTGGCTCACAGCACGCCTTTCAAACAGAGTAAAGAAACTATTGTAGTCTAGAAAGTAGAAAAGCACGATTTAATAGATGAACAGAACCGTGTGAGATATATGGACAGCTTTAATCCAGGGGAAAGTTACTCTTGTGAAAAATGATATGTCTAGTGTGAGAATCATCTCTTAAAAGAAAATTAAAACAAACAAGTGATACCCGGTGAAATAGTTATCTTCAGTGTTATTCTGTGTAACAAGTTAAATAAATGATTGTAAACATAGAAACTAATCAACACATGCAAATAGTTATAGTATATGTCATTAAGCTGCGACCCGCAATGTTGTGCAAATAAAGCTGTATTGCAGAGCTCCAGATAAAATCATTCATTACTTTTTTTCAATTGAGAATTTACATTTTGCCATCGAGTAAAATAATGTTTACCCCACCCTTTATATTCCATTTCGTATTTTACCCCACTCATTGGTTTCAAATAGGCATTTCCTTATAAACTAACAGCAGACCATTCCAATTGGTTTTGTGTCATATAATAGCCACATGTCATCGTGCCAACTAATTAAACACCGTATGCGAAATGTCTCTAACTGGTTTTGTATGTGACATGTTTTCAGCTGTTTTTGTAAATTATATAAATATAATAGTAAGCGATTGATCGTACTTCATGATTATACTGTTGATGTGCTGATGGATGCATACAACACTGGGCGTATTCGATTTGTCGGTTTTGTACAGTATTTAATTTTCCAAGAAGCACATGTTTCATTTGACTGGTAAAACACGTGGTTCCACGAAGATCAAAATATTACAGGTGAAAAACTGCGAGAAGTAAATCAAGTGACTAACAGTATGGTGACAAACGACACGCACAGCGATGGAAAAGGGTATATGTTCGTTCGCGACATCTCGTAAACTTCTTTGAAGCATTATCCCGTATACCCGAAGAATGACGTATTTGTATTGACGGGATTTGACTAGTGTTCACAATTGGGTAAGTGTTGTTGTATTAAATATTATATTATATTGTATTCGATATATACAGCAGAAACGTTCATTCGATTAGTTATGTTGCGGTAAGTATTATTTTCCCACTGGGCAGTCGAATGTTTTCATTCTGATTGTTGGTTCCTATTTTATTAGGTACTGTTCTACTTTTTGGCAAATACAACTAAAACAATAGTTATCAAATAATAGTTATTGACCTTATGCGTATTCATTCTGAATAATTCATTGGAAACAATCTGGCTTTCACCAGATTAAGCACGTATTTTTGAAGTACAAATATATACTGTTAGAAGCTATTCTATCTAATGAAAATCGGGTACAAACCCCGTGAATAGCAATAATAAACGGGTACGAACCCCGGAAAAACGGGTACGAACCCCGACTGACAGTAATATATGTACTTCCAAAATAACACTGCCACTTCAAACATTATATTGATAAACATTTAAACAGCTGACTTAATATAGTCTGGTACCAACCCAGCGTCAGCTTGCCTAGTTAATATAGGCTATTAAATATAAAGGAAAGGCAATTTACTTTAATGTGGTTTAAAGGCTGACTTAATATAGTCTGGTACCAACCCAGCGTCAAGCCAAAATATAACGTAACTTTTATGTGATTAACGACTGACTTAATATAGTCTGGTACCAAACCAGCGTCAGTCTTGCCGTCTTAGTATAGGTTCTAGTTAGAAAATGAAACAGTAACAAGAAAGAAGAGAAAATTAATCTTAATGAATACACGGCTGACTTAATATAGTCTGGTACCAACCCAGCGTCAAGCCATATATAACGTAATTGTGTTGTGATTACGATTGACAATAAAATCTGGTACCAACCCAGATCTCAAACGTATAGAAACGGGATTTAGTTCCGAATAAACGACACATTAAATACTCCTCTTGCTAATAATATGCACAAGAAAGTGACATTTTTAGAGTATACAGTCAGTAAAATGTAACTACCACCTTGGTACGTGAGTTACAAAGACCCGAAAAATCCAATCCATATGGCAAAGATTTTTGAATCATTATAAATAATATATTGAACTAAAAACGCTATAAAAGAAATAGGTTGAAGATTTTATAGCAACTGAAGAAGGCCCTCGGGCTGAAAACGTATTTGCGGCAGGATATTGTTTTCCTGGTAAAATCGTTAACCTATATACAGTGCGTATAAACAGACAGAAATATACTTGCATTGTCTGTTATTTGGCTATATAAATAAAAAATAAATATAAACCTAAGTGTGCATAATGAATAACCAACTAAATTCACAAAACAAGGGCACACGTAAAACACTGGGTATGAGACATACACCCGTGAGGAATTCCCTAACTAGGCATGGGACCCTTACGAGACATTCTGAAACACCAACCTTGGTCGGATACCCGCACCCCCCCCATAACATTTAGAAACAGTGACCTAGATTATCACCAAGGCGGGCACCCCTTAACCTGCAGAGCCTTAACCGGTTCTACAGGGGTTGATGACCTTCAAAATGTTACTCTTTGCAAATCCGACGAAAAAATGAAAACAGGTGACAATAAACTGATTACAGTTTATAAAGACTTGAGCATTAAACAAGTTAATGCTTACCACCATATGAAATTACTCTCTGAATACTCGTCGAACAGTGTATGCCCGAATGGGATAATTACTCCAATACTACATACACTTAAAAATGAAATACAGGCACCGTTCAAAAACGAGGAGAACTACTTAGTTAAATTAACAGAAATTGCGACTAGGTGCGCACATGATATGCGAGACTTGTTATTATCACACTGGGAAAACAGAACATGCATGCTAAGAAAGGAAGCGAATGAGGCAAAATCAAAAGTATACCAAGAACAAGGCGTTCTGAATGGGACATACCTAGATCGTTTTAGAAATAAAATTTGTACCACAGAAATCGAAATTTCGGACAAGAAAAAAACACTTTCGAAAACAAGAACTCTCAAATTAAACGGAAATGGCAAAAGAGAACTAAATATAACTCATAGTGAACAACAAACAAAACGCAATAAGTTCACCGAACAAAATATCAAATGCACTTTAGTAAAACAGAACACGGTGAAAACACATAGGGGTACCAAGCACTCTGACATGTGGTCTGATAAAGCACAATCACTGAACTTAGGAAACGAGGGAAGGGTTTAAACTAATGTTGGTAGAACTTGTTACCCGACCCATTTGTCATTATAATATTTCTATTGTATATATGTGGATATTATTCTGTCTGTAAAATATTGGCAATAAAATATGTTTAAATCAAGGAAACGAGATAATTAACAATATACACGTGTCACACACGATACCAATATCCGACCCCATACGGCCTGAACATAATCAAGGGCCACTCGTGTCAAACGGCGCTTTAAACATGGTTAAGATCGTATACACGGAAAATGAAAATAGCATGTCATTAAATGAACATCTGGTTACGCATGCTGAAATTAATAAAACTAGAGAAATAAATAAATCTGAAAACAGAAATCCTGAGAAAGAAAATACGAATAAGAGAAAATTAGAATACGCAGGGAGTGAACTTAAAACAAAACAATACATACATATAGCAAAACAACAGGAAAAAGTAAATAACGAAGGACACTCGAATCATACAATCGGTACAAATGAGTCGGTGAAAAACGACATGTGGTTATATGATCTGTCATCCGATGATGACTTTGAGAATGAGTCCATAATAAATAAAACACACGAAAGTGAAAAGAATACACACACTGGTACAAAAGATAAAAACACGGAAAGTAGAGAAAGTATGCATACACATGTACAGAAAACAAATACAAATGTAATTGAGAAGCAAAATAGTAATAGTAAATGCTCAGACGAGAATCAAACACATGATAATAACAGGGCATTTGATTTAATCTCAGACTCGCAGATCGCAACCATTGTGCGACGAGTAATGGAGAATGGTGAGTGTAGTTGACTAGCAAATATGAACAAAGTAAACACAAACAAAATGGGTCAACCACAACAGACTGTTGATAAGAAAAAACTACACGTAGGTAACAATAATATAAATATGTGCATAAAAAACAACACACAAAACTCCATGCAGGGTAATACTACAAAGAAATCAACTATAAGAACAAAACAGAGACAAAAAACGAAAGAAACATCTTTTCATGTAAAAAAGAAAAAAATGGTAGAACAGGCAAAATCATTCATAACTAATCTCTCCGATCAAACATTGAATGATGATGAAATTTTAGTGTTAGGAAAAAACTTGAAATTTGTACCTACACCGGTACCACCTAAAACGAGGGACATAATAAATAGCTTCAACGGTGTAGCACAACGCATGAGATCCAAACTATGGGCATATGAAAACAAGAAGAAAAGGAAGTTGGCTCCCTTTACTAACAAACGTACGAGATCAACACACACTTCCAATAATAACACATTGGAAAACGTTATTTACGCAACGAAAATAGATTTAGCAGATATGCATGATCTTAAATTAAACAAAGAAAAACCCAACGTCAAAAGAGCACACGAAAACATAAAATTAAATAAAAAATTTAAAAGGCGGGAAAAGGGTAACTTCTCAAAAAGTCTTCAACTGGCATTGAAAAGATTGAGAAAAAACAAAAACCTAATTATAAAAAAAAGTGATAAAGGTAATTCTACAGTCGTAATTAATAGAGAAAAATACGTTGAAGAAGGGATGAGACAACTTAATTCCAGTGCACACTACACTGAAATAAACAATGATATTACGCCGACAATTACTTGTGAAGTACACAAAGTTTTAGAGGAGCTACTAGGAAAAAACGAAATTCCAAAAGAACAGTACCTTTATTTGAACCCAAAACATAACCCATCAGTTAAAACAGCCGAATTATATCTACTAAACAAAATACACTCAGAACCGCCGACAAAGGGAAGACCAATTATTTCAGCAAATGAATCTCCGGTAGAAAGGATATCGGAATATGTAGACTGGTCTCTACAACCATTAGTAATACAACAAAATACATACATCAAAGATACATCCGACTTTATGCGGAAAATAGAGAAACTTAAAATCCCAGAAAAATCTCTTATAATTACGTTAGACTACGAAAGCATGTACACGAATATTATTCATGAGGAAGCTATAAATTTAGTTTCACAAACCCTCTCGGAAAATATGGCGCATACCTATGTAGGGGGAGTGAAGAGACCCTTAATCGAATCATGCATTAAGCTACTAGAACTGGCGATCAAATGCAATAACTTTAAATTCAATGGCTCAAACTTTTATCAGTGCCGCGGAGTAGCAATGGGGCACAGGGCATCACCAAATATATGCGATATAGTCATTTTTCACCTTGAAAAAAGAATGCTTGAAATGGCAGAAAATAAAGTTTTCGCATGGCTTAGGTTTAGAGATGATGTTTTTTGCTATCTACATCGGAACAGTACTCGAGGCACAAAAATTCCTAGATAATGCAAACAAGATTCACAGCACATTAACATTCACATACAATATATCGGAAAATGTAGGAACTTTCCTTGACACTATAGTTTTTAAGGGAAAACGGTTTAAAAGAGAAAACATACTAGACTTTAAACCCTATGTCAAGCCAAGCGAAAATTTCAGTATATACACAGACAATCATCACACCCAAAAGCTGTGTTCACGGGCATAATTAAAGGTGAACTAATAAGATTTATTAGAACGGCAACAAACAAAGAAGATTATGAAAATAGAGCTAAGTTATTCAAGGAAAAATTACTATTACGGGGTTACAGCGAGACAGAGTTTGAGAGCATATACAGTCAATTATACCATGACGACAGACAAACTTATCTCGCTGAAAAGCAAAAAAACAAAATCACTGATCCGCCACTGGTGTTTGTTACAAAGTACAACCCGCATATACATGGCTTGAAATCGACATTAGTGAAACACTGGGATATTATTGAAAAAGATGAATATTTGAAAAAGATATTCCCTGACAAACCTATGGTGGCCTATAAGAGAGAAAAGAACTTAAAAGACACCTTAGTTAGGGCACGGTTAGACACCTCTGAAAATGACGATGAAAACCTTAATGAATTAATCAATTTACTATTGTTAGATACAGACTCGGATTTATAATGTTGGTTATACATATAAGGCTATAAGTTGAATACATAGCACGAGACATACTGTTTACAAAAATAGAGGTTATCACCCGTGCAGGATATAATGCAGACATACCGCCCGCGGGTTGACGATGTTGTGTTTGGTAATCGATACTGGTAAAAACGGATTGAATTAAGGCGTGGTAGACCTCGCGAATACTCTGTTGATTGGTCACGCTGTTCCTCCAATGAAAACTCACATAAATGGACATGAACGAAATGAACTATAAAATGAGGAACTCTACTATTGTAACTATTCATTCACTTTGAATACACGATGTCTCACTACAGACCATATAGACCAAGAGCGAGGGGAGGACGAGGTGGCTCGTACCCTAGACAGCGGGAAGACCGACAGCGGGAAGACCGATACATGCAGCTTCCAAGACCACTGGAGCCTGAGAAACTGATACATGATGGGTCCTCTGTAGGAAGGGCAGTGGCTCGAGCTAAAGACGATCAACGCGTGGCGAGGGAATGGTCGACACATTTCACCAGTTTCTTTGAGCAGGGATTCGCCATTCCAAGACCGACAAACTGTCATATGTTACCAGACAGCACAACAGTATTGCCGATCGTCGACAGCATTATCGACGAATGCAGAGAAAAGTGCAAGGAAACTATCCTTACACACTTGCGAGAGGTTGAAAACTCGGCCAAGGAGCGGGAACTGAACCCCCCGGATGAAACCAACAACTTAGCCCAAAGCGTGGCGAATATCATACAACAACAACAACAAGAGACGATGCAATCTATGATTGCGGTAATGGCCCGAACATTCAAAGAGTCGCTGGCACAAAGTCAGGGGCCACAGTAAAATGGGGTAATGCAAACCCAGGCCCTTTTTAGGGCCCCAAATACCTAGAAAGAATACACTTTCAAATTGTCAAAACAACAACATATAGTCCCGTGTAGACCGTGATTGATTAAATAAAAACACAAATAAAAACCAAATGAATAAATAGAGGATTGTATAAATGGATATAAAAACAATTATGCAAACAAACACAAAATCAACACACACAAATAAATAAATTAATTAATTAATGAATAAACAAACAAACAAACAAACAAACAAACAAACATGTGTATCGAAGTTGCATTTATTCACATCCAACGGATCTACATTGAATAAAATTCAAATGTAAATTAAAGGTCGTATTTCCTTTATTGCACATTTACTATTAACTAAATATAAAAAATGGGACTGCTTAAAATAACTGGTATAGAATTGGGCTAAATACCTGTCACCAAGAGTTTACTCACCTCAGTAAAATAAAATATTAAACCTCTTTCTCCAATGATAAACATAAGTCTGTACTATGGAAAGAAAACTTATAAACACATATATAAATAAAGAGAACAAACATTGAAAATAATGGTTTTCAAAAATAAATGGCGACATATATAAACAAGGGACGCAAACATGTAAAAATCCGTATAAGGAAATATCCTTATAATGCTGACACGGTTATGAGGCTTTATTTTATCTTATTATCTGAATTATAACTTAAAGATTCACAAACTACTGGTATCCTACGACATTGTTTGTCTGTGGATTTCATAGGAGGGATAATAGTTGGAACATATATTAAGATGCAAAACAAATAACATTAATTGCTGACGAATGCAGAGAAGCTGAATAGCGATGGACAAATACATTTATGTCCTGTCATCAACAAATTATGTATACCCATACAAAAAAGAACTCTCTCAAACTAAAACTATATAATTTGGAGAGATCAAAGAATATATTAACGGCATGGTGCAATTAGGATAGTTAGAGAAATATGTTAGTCGGATGTCCCGATTAGACACGTGTTATGTGCACATCATGCAACAGCTGATCAAGTACCTACCGCGAGATTTGTAAAGAGTTTCTCACCAGGCGTGAAAAACATTAGGTAATCGATTGGATGGGGTCAATTTAAAAACTGACTATATATCGAGACGGACTAAGATACGAAATGCAGTCGAATGTTTTCATTCTGACTGTTGGTTCCTATTTTATTAGGTACTGTTCTACTTTTTGGCAAATACAACTACATCAATAGTTATCAAATAATAGTTATTGACCTTATGCGTATTCATTCTGAATAATTAATTGGAAACAATCTGGCTTTCACTAGATTAAGCACGTATTTTTGAAGTACAAATAGATACTGTGAGAAGCTATTCTGTCTAATGAAAATCGGGTACAAACCCCGTGAATAGCAATAATAAACGGGTACGAACCCCTGAAAAACGGGTACGAACCCCGACTGACAGTAATATATGTACTTCCAAAATAACACTGCCACTTCAAACATTATATTGATAAACTTTTAAACAGCTGACTTAATATAGTCTGGTACCAACCCAGCGTCAGCTTGCCTGGTTAATATCGGCTATTAAATATAAAGGAAAGGCAATTTACTTTAATGTGGTTTAAAGGCTGACTTAATATAGTCTGGTACCAACCCAGCGTCAAGCCAAAATATAACGTAACTTTTATGTGATTAACGACTGACTTAATATAGTCTGGTACCAACCCAGCTTCAGTCTTGCCGGTTTAGTATAGGTTCTATTTAGGAAATGAAACAGTAACAAGAAAGAAGAGAAAATTAATCTTAATGAATACACGGCTGACTTAATATAGTCTGGTACTAACCCAGCGTCAAGCCATATATAACGTAATTGTGTTGTGATTACGATTGACAATAAAATCTGGTACCAACCCAGATCTCAAACGTATAGAAACGGGATTTAGTTCCGTATAAACGACACATTAAATACTCCTCTTGCTAATAATATGCACAAGAAAGTGACATTTTTAGAGTATACAGTCAGTAAAATGTAACTACCACCTTGGTACGTGAGTTACAAAGACCCGAAAAATCCAATCCATATGGCAATGATTTTTGAATCATTATAAATAATATATTGAACTAAAAACGCTATAAAAGGAATAGGTTGAAGATTTTATAGCAACTGAAGAAGGCCCTCGGGCTGAAAACGTTTTTGCGGCAGGATATTGTTTTCCTGGTAAAATCGTTAACCTATATACAGTGCGTATAAACAGACAGAAATATACTTGCATTGTCTGTTATTTGGCTATATAAATAAAAAATAAATATAAACCTAAGTGTGCATAATGAATAACCAACTAAATTCACAAAACAAGGGCACACGTAAAACACTGGGTGTGAGACATACACCCGTGAGGAATTCCCTAACTAGGCATGAGACCCTTACGAGACATTCTGAAACACCAACTTTGGTCGGACACCCGCACCCCCCCATAACGTCGTTATATGTTGCTATTTTCTACTAAACACCAAACCGAATGTTTGACCTTGTAAACTTAATACCTCTTTATAGTGACAGTTATTTAACGGGTGATTTTTTAACATATATGATTTCAGTCGCACGGATATTACTAATTACTCAACATGTTAACGGATTTTTATTTCATCCAATCCAAAACTGAAACTAGTCTGATTTTCATGCTTTTATTATATTTAATACATGCTATACGTAATATGCGATCAAACACATGCTTTTGCCTTTACCAAGGACTGATCAATCTGTCTGGACAGAGAGTAGCTATACACGCACGATTATCTCCCCGTATTATCGATCACACATTCCTGTGACAGTCAGGCCATGACTTATTTGTTGAGACAATTCTTACTTTTTTCTGCAAAAAGTGTGAAGAATACAAACAGAATCAAGTAAGTTGTTTACCATATGATTTATATAGAAGTAATTAGTTGTTTTGTTTAATAGTTGAATCTGTAGAGCGCATCAATCAATAACGAAAGTTATGCTTTTGACTTAAAGGGTGGGTTTTATTTGTATTATTACAATGTTACAGTATGCATTGTTCCTATATGTACTTATAATCACATTCATTATACTGTCTTCATATAATGACCCTACCAAGTGTTGGAATCAAATATTTATCTTGGAACAAACATTTCAAAAACAACCTACCTTGTACTAATGTATCAAGTTAGTGTGTTTCAGGTCAATAGGTAAACAATGAAACCCACAGTAAACGTAATGGGACACGCGGTAATCTTGAAGTGTTTACCCACAATTTAAATTAGCGTCTAGATTTGTTTATCCAGTATAACTTTGACTTTTAACACGCTTCCATATAATTAAATAAAACTTGAGTTTTATCTGTTTCGTCTTCTTTTACAATAGGTTAATTTTATTAGATCATGTATCATACGCCGCTGGATATAGGGGATGAAATAAAGATACAAATATCGCTATATCGACCGCCATATGCTTGCCATCTTCGGGATGGTTACAATTCTGCACTGTTGATTTTTATGAATATTGAGTTCTGCTCAACCCGGTGCTAGAGGGCGTGAGCGTTAGCTAGCATATTTCACTACCGATCATGAACAGTCTCAATCAAACCGAGACTGCAATATTTCGTAGGTACGACGTTCGGCCTTTTCCAAAGGTCCATTATCATACTCTTTTTTTAAATATATTATTGGTGCAATATTGTCAACAGTTAATAATATGCGACAACATTTTGCTTATACTATTCTTATAATTAATATTAATGATTGAACGAATGAAAGTTATGTAGACAAGTAAAGGCATGTTGTAAGTTTTAAAAAAATCAAGATCGCCTCGTGTCCCTTTAAACTTGGCATTTACAGGTATATGCACACGATGTATGCTACCTTTGTGATTGACTGACAGCCTGACATTTATTGATTGTTTTAACTGTAAGTCAGATAACTTATAATTTACATGGAAAAATAATTATATTAAGTGTACTTACTTGCGAACGTTGTCGGTATGGTTTTGGTTTATTTATTACAATTAGGACATTCATATGTTTGTTTTCCAGACTATATTTTACATTTATAAGAAAAAACACACATATACGTATGAGGCGCCGTATTGCTTTTTAATACAATTCATTGATATCGCCTATTTGAATGAGTAATATCACTGATTCGAATAGGTTATATCACTGATTGAAATTTAATATTTTGAATCAGTGATATCACCTATTCGAATCAGTGATATCACTCTTCGAATAGGTGTTATCACTGATTCAACACGAAGAGTGATAGTACTTATTGAAGGGATGATATCACCTATTTGAATGAGTGATATCACTAATGCAAATCGGTGTTATCGCTGATTCTAAACAAAAGGGTGATATCACTTTTTGAATAAGTGATATCACTGATTCCAATGAGTGATATAAATGATTCGAATAGATGATATCATCCATTCAATAGGTGATATCACGCATTCAGAATGAATCGGTGATATCACTTAGATGAATGTGTGATATCACCTGTTCGAATCAGCGATATCACCGGTTCGAATAGGTGATATCACCAAATGGTATTACAAAGTAATACAGCGCCCCAAATATACGTAGTTCACATTACATATTGTCTATTAAGACCTACGTATATACATGTTGTTTTCAAACTTAAACGCATATGGTAAGTGGATATGAATCGAACAATTACCTTTAAAAGTGACAAAACGGTTAAAAACCGGTTAAAATGAATGAACTACTGTACAACCCAATAATGAATTTGGTAAAATAACCGAAAACAATTTGAGAGGTCGCCAATCATGCTTGATATTAACGTCAGTCCCGATTAGGATGAGTTTTTAGTTTTAAGATAAAGGGGTTTAATAATGAGTATCCACCTTGAATACTAATACTAAATGAGTTAAAACGATGTATTCTGCTGCCTTCAACCTGTCATCTACCAACGGTAACATAAAATGCTATGAAACTAAGAATTAAGAACATAACAATATGTCGAATTGTATGAAGTCAGCTCCTTGGATTTCCCGAAAATATGAGGAATACCCCTTATGTGTACATCACTTTGTATAAATGTCCATATTATGATAAGGTAAATAATACACATAATTCATAGCAGATACATCATTTAACTTTTTACATAATGTTATCTAGCGTAGTTCAAGATATGTATTTTCTCAATTCTCCAATCTACGTTGTTGTCTGTGCCATTAAACATCATCAAAATCCCACACAACCACCACGCACTGATTCACCCTCACGCGTATCCTTTGACAGTTGAACAGTGTGGGTACCGGAACAGGTCGCGTCGAAATCGTTCGCTGAAAAAACAGCATGACGACAATGACCTTTGACCTGCTGACCCAAATATTAATAGAGTTTCTTCTCTTACCACTGGCAAAGAACCTATGAAGTTTCAAGAATGTGGTTGTCATATTTACGGAAGTATCATGCAGTATTTATTTCCTGAGCCTGTACAAATAACAGACAGTATGCTCCTCCTCCCCGTCCATCCCCCGCCCACACACCCAGCTTCCCCCCCCCCCACCCCCGACACCACCACACACACACTCACAACTTCGCCACTTCCTTCAAACAATAATGTAATTAATTACTATTTGTGTATCATTTGTTCATCTAAACATGATCATATGAGTGTGTATAGATATACTTTCACCCATTTGTTTTGTTATTATTATTTAATTTATTTTCGAATACTTTCAGACTAATTTGCTTTATTTTGTGATTATGAAACATGTCTTTATGCGCTTACAGTTTCCATCTATTATCGAAACTCGTTTCATAAAACACATTTAATATGAACTCCATTATGATCCTATATATTATAATGTGCGTAATTTTCCCGTAATTCATAGACTGTTTATCCTCACATCTGCATTGCACGGAATCAGACTAAAATAGAATTGAATAATGGTACCTACACAAATCAGCGTTACGTTGTAGAATCGGGTACCAATACATTATTACGCGCTTCCGCCCCGGCTAAAATGGCAGCTGTCATACCTTGTATGTAATATACTTTGTTGACAAAATGTTCGACTTTTTGGAGGAGGATTTTCAGAACTTCTCAAGTAGTTTTTCGGATAGCTTGTGCCTATGTCAAACTAATTTACAGAACTTTTCTTGATATCAACCTTGCACCTATGCTTTAGTTGTGGAGAAAATCATTCTTATTTTTGTAAGTTTGAAAAATACAACAATAATAAAGTAAGTTGATACATGTTTACATTATTCTCGTATAACGCTGCAATTTAAATGTAATAGTTACGTCTCAGAGCGGTAAAATCGATAACGAAAGTAATTGTATACTATTAAATGACACAAGGGGTGGGGTTTCATTTGAATTGGCTATTGTGTGCGACTAGCCTATACATTGTTTTACAATCACATTTATAGAAATTAAGATCTTGTCTTAAACCAGATACGTATTTTCAAATAAAATGAAACAATAACTGTGGTGTTATCGAGTTGTGGCACGCCGGACTGGTGGATTGTTTTCGTATAATATCAAACATTAACTTTCCCGTGTCACTGGTAGATGGTTTTCGTACAATATCAAACATTAACATGCCCGTGTCACACTTGCCCGTGTCACTGGTGGATGGTTTTCGTACAATATTAAACATTAAAGTGCCCGTGTCACTGTTGGACGGTTTTCGTACAATATCAAACATTAATTGCCCGTGTCACTGTTGGATGGTTTTCGTATAATATCAAACATTAACTTGCCCGTGTCACTGGTAGATGGTTTTCGTACAATATCAAACATTAAAATGCCCGTGTCACACTTGCCCGTGTCACTGGTGGATGGTTTTCGTGCACTATCAAACATGAACTTGCCCGTGTCACTGTTGGATGGTTTTCGTACTATATCAAACATTAACTTGCCCATGTCACTATTGGATGGTTTTCGTATAATATCAAACATTAACTTGCCCGTGTCACTGGTGGATGGTTTTCATACAATATCAAACATTAACTTGCCCGTGTCACAAGTGGTTGGTTTTCATACAATATCAAACACTAACTTGCCCGTGTCACTGGTGGATGATTTTCGTGCAATATCAAACATTAGCTTGCCCGTATTACTGGTGGATGGTTTTCGTACAATATCAAATATTAACTTGCCCGTGTCACTGGTGGATGGTTTTCGTACAATATCAAACATTAACTTGCCCGTGTCACTGGTGGATGGTTTTCGTATAATATCAAACATTAACATGCCCGTGTCACTGGTGGCTGGTACCCGTGTCACTGGTGGATGATTTTCGTTCAGTATCAAACATTAACTTGTCCGTGTCACTGGTGGATGGTTTTCGTATAATATCAAACGTTAACTTGCTTGTGTCACTGGTGGATGGTTTTCGTACAATATCAAACATTAACTTGCTCGTGTCACCGGTGGATGGTTTTTGTACAATATCAAACATTAACTTGCCCGTGTCACTGGTGAATGGTTTTCGTACAATACCAAACATTAACTTGCCCGTGTCACTTAATGGAATCATCATGGAGTAATTATATATACACAGTAGTTATAATTACTCCCTGTAATTGTATACTAAGCTTAATCCAAATGTTGCAATACATTCAATAACGATAGAACAATATCAAACATTAATTTGCCCGTATTACTGGTGGATGGTTTTCGTACAATGTCAAACATTAACTTGCCCGTGTCAACGGTGGATGGGTTTCGTACAATATCAAACATTAACTTGCTTGTGTCACTGGTGGATGGTTTTCGTATAATATCAAACATTAACTTGCCAGTGTCACTGGTGGATGGTGCCCGTGTCACTGGTGGATGATTCTGGTACAATATCAAACATTAACTTGCCCGTGTCACTGGTGGATGGTTCTCGTATAATATCAAACATTAACTTGCCCGTGTCACTGGTGGATGGTTTTCGTATAATATAAAACAGTACCTTGCTCGAGTCACTGTTGGATGGTTTTCGTACAATACCAAACATTAACTTGCCCGTGTCACTTATTGGAATCATCATGGAGTAATTCTATATACAGAGTAATTATAACTACTCCCTGTAATTGTATACTTAGCTTAACACATGATGCAATACATTCAATAACGATAGTACATTGTAATTTTGCGCATTTGTCAAGGCGGGTGTATGGATTTTCGAATGATATATACCGATTTGGAAATGTATGTGGCAAACAATCCATTGGTTTGGTGTAAGTAGGTCAAACATGATATTCATTGCAAACACATTGAAAGTAACAAGTTACACATTATGTCTATGTTACCTAGATATATAATATATACCGATGTTTGCGATGAAGGATTGTGTCCTCTTATTTGTTTACAATCCCGTTGATATTGCATTGAAAAAGATAAAGAGTACAACTCTTACATTGCTCTTAAATAATACATATTCAATGTATACATACACGTGAATTATCTCTCAGCAAAACCGAGTCTTTTCGCTCTTGTTTGTGTTTGAGGTTTTCAAGGGATCCCCTTTTCAGTATTTACTGGCATTCATACTAGCGTTGTTTAGTGCTGTGTGGCGGTTAGAAAAAGTCGCCCGAATACAAATCAGTAAAGTCATTACTTACTGCTCCTTTGGGATATGTTTGGCTTTAAAGTATAATACCGCTGAACTTGGTACTAGGGGTCGTGAAGGTGTTACAAATTATATTAAAAGTAGATAAACAAGTCGAACAGGAAATGTAGCATTAAAATACCACAGTCCAAGAACACGCATGGAAACAAACAACAATTAAAACCATAAATAAAAAACAAGGTATATGACATCCGAATTATAAATGGTTGACACTAGGGTAACCGCCTTGGAACTGACAGTGGCCAAAAACGGCAGCAGGGTTTTTTAAACCAGGTTCTAGGGTGCATAAAACCTTGAATCAATAATCCGAGTCTGCTACTTTTCTCTGTTATTTGTGTTTATGGTTTTCAGGGATCCCCTTTACAGTATTTAATGAAAATAACACTAGCGTTTGTTCAGTACTGTGTGGCTTTAAATACAAATATAAAGTTATTACTGGTTCTGTGGGATCAAAAAGCCCAAGCGTTGCTGCTTTTAAGTAAAATACTGCTTAGTTCTTGCGTGAAAGACGTTGCAATTGATATTACCTCTCTTGACTGAGTCTGCTACTTTTTTCTATTGTTTGTGTCTGTTGCTTCAAATAGATCCCCTTTTCAGTATTTATTGATCAACACACATGGCTTTGATTATGGCATATTAAGCTGAGTATTTATCAATACACATTTTTATCAGCTGTGTATTGAATATTCAAGTGTAGCACTGTCTACATAAAATTGTAAACATATTAAACTGGAAATTGCATGTACACATGTCCAGATCTTAATTATGAGTTAGTCTACCTTTTATGAATACAATTAAAATGTAATTACACGTTAGGGGATATAACCCTTAATAGTGAAATATCAAGATATCAGAGAAATAAATATTTTACATTGAAAAGCGTGACTAGTCCTTAATCTATACGAACTCTGTCGGTATTGCGTTGGTTGTTTGGTCTAACTTTACAATATAATCTGGACAGTCATATATTTATTATTTTATATTAATTATACGGAGTGTATATTAGATTATTAGGGATTGAGTTGAATTAGGTTTTAAGGAATAACAACAAAAAACGTTATATGGCGCCAACAGGAATGTCCTTTATATTAACATTGTACGTGTTGTTTGTTTTAATGCCTGTTTTTTGGTTTACTGTGTTCTGTGAAAGCTACTTTTCCTGTTCGACTTTTATAATTACTTTTCCAGACCTACCCTCCAATTACATTCAAATAACCATATGCAGAATGGGCCTGTAATAAAACTTCTCGGCTACAGAACTACAGAATTACCAATTATGGTGTAGACTCTCCATATTTCATGATGATCATTATGTTCTGCCTCCAATCAAGTAGCCCCTGAAGCAATATAGGGATGAAACGTTTAATGAACATGACACAATAATGACATAGACATACATTTGAAGGCATTTTATTCCTCTGTCAGGACAAGCAGTGACCCTAGTATTATTCTTGCCCGGGAACCACATATTGATATGACTTTACACACATAAGGCGTTCATATTGCGCGGTACTATCTGTTAATACCCAGTTCACAAATCGGTCTTGTGCCATCGCCTTTAAGATGTTAAAATCACTCGAGGCTTTTGTTCATTTTTAGGATATGGGTATTGCCTTATGAACAAACATTAAAAGAAAGCATTAAACATTTAAACATTACAAGAAATCTTTAAACATTGCAAGAAAGCATTAAACATTACAGGAAAGCATTTAACATAACAGCAACTAATTAAACATTTCTGGAAAGCAAAGCAAAGCAGGAAGTATTACAGGAAAGAAAACCATCGAACAGTGCAGAAAAAGCATTAAACATTACAGAACGGCATTTCAAATTACAGCAAATCATTAAACATTACAGGAAAGCATTACACATTACAGGAAAGCAAATCATTAAACAGTACATGAAAAAGTTTAACACTACAGCAAAGCATTTCCCATTATAAGAAAGCATTAAACTTTATAGGAAGCAAAACATTAAACAATACAGCAAAGCATGAAACATTACAGCAAAGTAATAAACGTTAAAAGAAAGCATTTAACATAACAGCAAAGCATTACACATTATTTGAAAATATTACAAAATAGAAGCATTATACATTACAGAATAGCATTAAACATTAACTAAACGCATTAAAATGACAGAAAAACATCACGCATTACAGCAAATAAACTTTAGAAAAAAGCATTAAACATTAAAGTAAAGCATTACAGGAAAGCATTAACTATTTCAGAAATTCATTAAACATTATAGAAAAGCATTACATGAAACCATTCAACATTATATTTAAGCATTATAGGAAATCATTAAATATTACGAGCATTAAACATTTCAAGAAAGCATTAAACATTACAGGAAATCAAAGCATTAAACATTATATGAAAGCAATACACATACAATCATTAAAAATCTCAGGAAAACAAATCATCAAACAGAACAAGAACACATTTAACATTACAGCAAGGCATTAAACATTACAGCAAAGCATTAACCGTTACAGCAAGGCATTAAATATTACAGAAAAGCATTACACATTGCAGCAGCAAAGCATTAAACATTTCAGCAAAGCCTTAAACATTACAGCAAAGCATTAACCATTACAGCAAACTATTAAACATTTACCATTACATCAAAGCTTAAAACATTACAGTAATGTATTAAAAAATACACATTACAGTAAAGCATTAAGCATTAACCGTAACAGCAAAGCAATAACAATTACACATTGCAGCAAAGCATTAAACATTACTGCAAAGCATTAAATATAACAGCACAGCATTAAACATTACAGCAAAGAATTGATAATTTTAGCAAAGCATTAAACATTACACATTACAGAAAGGCATTAAACATTACAGCAAATTATTACACATTCAATCAAAACATTAAACATTAAATATAGCATTAAACATTACAGCAAAGCATTAAACATTACAATCATTAAACATTACAGAAAAGCATTAACCATTACAGCAGAACATTAAACATTACAGAAAAACATTAAACATTACATCAAAGCATTAAACATTACATCAAACCATTAAACATTACAGCAAAGCATTACACATTACAGCAAAGCATAAACTATTAGAGCAAAGCATTAAACATTACAGCAAAGCAATAACATTACTGCAAAGTTTTAAAAATTACAGCAAAGCATTAAGCATTACAGTAAAGCACTAAACATTAAAGCAAAGAATTAAAGATTACACAATACAGCAAAGCATTACACGTTAACCATTACAGCAAAGCATTAACCATTACAGAAAAGCATTAAACACTTCAGTAAAGCATTGAACATTACAGAAAACCATAACACTTTACTACAAACCATCACACATTAACCATTACAGCAAGGCCTAAAATATTACAGTGATGTATTAAACAATACACATGACAGCCAAGCATTAAATATAACAGCAAAACATTACACATTACAGCAAGGCATTAAACATTAACCATTACAGCAAAGAATTGAACATTTCAGCAAAGTATTACACATTTCAACAAGGCATTAAACATTACAGCACATGATTACACATTAAATGAAAACATTAAACATTACGAACATTAAACATTAAACATAACATTAAACATTACAGTAAAGCATTAAACATTACAGGAAAGCATTAACCATTACAGAAAAACATTAAACCTTACAAGCATTAAACATTACAGCACATCATTAAACATTAACTGAACGCATTACAATTGCAGAAAAAAATCACACAGTACAGCATTAAACTTTACAGAAAATCATTACATATTAAAGGAAAGCATTAAACATTACACATTACAGAAAAGGATTAAACATTACAACAACGCATTAAACTTTACATCAAAACATTATACATTACAAGCATTAAACATTAACTGAACGCATTGTAATTACAGAAAAACATCACCCATTACAGCAATAAACTTTACAGAAAAGCAGTAAATATTAAAGAAAAGTGTTAAATATTACATCAAAACATTATACATAACAAGCCTTAAACTTTACAGAAAAACAGTAAACATTACAGGAAAGCAAAGCATTATACGGTACATGAAAACATTTAACATTACAGCAAAGTATTAAACCTTATAGAAATGCATTAAATATTGTAGGAAAGTATTAAGCATTACAGCAAAGCATTAAACATTAAAGGAGAGCATTAAACATTACAGCAAAGCATTAAACATTACAGAAAATCATTAAACATTACAAGCATTAAACATTACAGGAAAACATTAAACATTACAGGAAACCTTTAAACATTATAGTAAAGCATTTACCACAACAAGAAAACAAAACAATAAACACTGCAGGAAAGCAATAAACATTCTATAAAGGCATTACAGGAAAGTATCATTTATTACAACCATTCAACATTTCAAGAAAGTATTAAACATAGCAGGAAATCAAAGCATTACACGTTATATGAAAACAGTACAAATACAATCATTAAACATTAGAGGTAATCATTAAACATTATAAGTATTAAACAGTACAGGAAAGCGTTGAACATTACAAGCATAAAACATTACATGAAAGCTATGAATATTATAAGCATTAAACATTCCAGGAAACCATTAAAGATTACAGGAAAGCATTTAACGTTATACGCTTTAAACATTACTGGAATGCTTAGAAATTGTGTCTAATATTTACATTATTCTATCTTCAGTTTTAATTGTTTAAGATCCAGCAGTATCAATATAACCCAAGTACCGGATAATCCCCCTGTGGTTCTTCATTTTACCCAAGTACCGGATAATCCCCCTGTGGTTCTTTATTTTACCCAAGTACCGGATAATCCCCCTGTGGTTCTTCATTTTACCCAAGTACCGGATAATCCCCCTGTGGTTCTTCATTTTACCCAAGTACCGGATAATCCCCCTGTGGTTCTTCATTTTACCCAAGTACCGGATAATCCCCCTGTGGTTCTTCATTTTACATTAAAATCAATCATTATTACGAAGACAATACATGGCGTATGTGAAATATCATTCAGGTTACATTGCACCATTGATTTTCCTTCTTTGTTTTATATAGGACGAATGAATATCAAGAGATAAAAATGCCCATTTTTCTCCATAGAACATTTTAAAACACATATCAATCAAACGATCGAGCGTCCGCCAATATAAAAATGCAATAAAAACAGGGGGTCATGTATCATGTAAGAACAAGCCAATATGTTGAATGACGTCACGTTCTATTTTGACACGTCACAGATAGATTTACCCCATTTCTACTTTCGCTTTACTGTCAAGGTCAATTCTAATTAAATATCTCAAACAAACACTAATCAATGTTCACAATAAATCATTTGGCTGAATTATAGGTAATAATAACAAAAAGCAATCAAAAGTATGCATTTTGTATCACTAGTAAGGCAGGGAAACGTTTTTTATTAGGCACTATTGGACTATACACCACGGAAGCACAAACGCAATGGTGCAATGTAACTTCAGTTCTAGCCGCAACAACAACTCTCCACCCCGGTGATGTCATCATGGAACACTTATAATGTATTTATATTCTGACCGGTCAATGAAAACGCACCAGTAGAGGTTATGGGAGATAAATTGTATTACTAATGTAAGTTATAATAATAGGTGAACGTTTTGAATTGAAGGATAGTAATTAACAGTTGCAAACACTGATTGTCTCAGAATTCCTAAACATGGTGTATAGTAATCAACTAAAGTCACAATGGTGAAAAAAACAAAAGCCACATATCTTAATACCGGGTATGACCAACCGTTTTACCGTTTCTATGAAATCATCCCGACATCAAGTTATTTCAGCAAGATAACGTCATGTTTAGCTCTAGTTGAGTGTGGTCTGGAGTTATCTTGCTGTTCATGTATATGGGTATTCAAATACTGTTAATTAATAAACAAATAACTTAACAATATGGACCTGCTGAATGCTCGAGTTTTAGCTGCATGGTTAAACAGTTTTAAATGTTGTTTATTTTTAGATGTCTTTGCCAGGAATAAATGCGGACCAGCTAAGCGCATCGTCAACTGCAGAGTCGGAGAAGGTGTTTGAATTATACTGCCACCCGTGTAGTCAGGAAGGCCAACACCTAGAAGCCGATGGGTACTGTGTCGACTGCCAACACTGTCTGTGTGAGACATGCTACAAGTACCACTGCCGACCATTACCAACCAAGAACCATGTTCTTCTGGACAAAACAAGTATGCCGAAAACGAAGCTGCCATCCAAATCCAAGGACGTGTGCACTGGTATATGTCCTAATCATCAAGGTAGGATTGTTGAATACTTTTGTGAGCAACATGATTATTTTGGATGCAGCGTCTGTATGACAACCGGACATAGACGCTGTGATGACGTCAACTTTATACCTGATATAGCGTCGTCGGTTGCGAGCAAACGAGAATATTCAGAAATGCAGACGGCATTGAACGCCGTTTCAAAAGGTTTCCACGACAATTTAAGCACGACTAAATTAAATACGTTTGTATTTGATAGGGTCCATTCTCAAGCCGTTGATTGCATTAGGGAATGTCGGACAGAGATAAACAGTGTTTTCGATGAACTTGAAAACAAAATAGTTGTAAAGGCAAACATGCTCAAAGATGACAATACGAAAGTTATGAACACGGTCATAGATACAAGTAACACGATGATAAAGGAGATTGAGAAACTGACCTCTGAACTTGATAAGCTGCACCAATCAGATCAAAACTGCCAATTGTTTGTTGAAATGAGAAATGCAATGAGTAAATTGCAACCTTACAAAGACAGCCTTGTCAAGATGGAGAGTGACATCACATTGAAGAAGTACGTATTTAAGCCAGAAAAGAAGCTCGCAGAATTGATGAAAAGCATTGACAGCATTGGGGAGCTGTATATGATAAAATACACTACAAAATCCAAAGCAACACCGGTTGGTAAGATCAACGTGGAACAAAGATATGAACGTTGTGTCATAAGTGGGTGCATCGTACGGACTAGTGGTCAGCTTGTACTAGCTGATCAAAACAACAAGAAAGTTAAACTGTTCGATACGAATCAAGGTGGGTTCATATCTGAACCGTTGCTACCATCAAACCCTGTGGATGTGACAGAGGTCAGCGAATATCAAATAGCAGTTACAATGCCGCTTCAGAAGAAGATTCAGCTGATAAACATGTCGAACTCCTTGTCTCTAGAAAGTGAGATTAAAGTCGACGGCAAATGTGCTGGACTTGTCTATAGCAAGCAGCGGCTAATCGTGTTATTCATCGACCCGGGTAAGATACAAATACTTAGCTTAAAAGGACTTGTGCTACAGAATATTGCGACAGACGACAACGATGATCAATTGTTTAGCAAACCATATTACATAGACATCAACCCAGATCAGACAACGTTATACGTATCTGACAATGGTAAACATACAGTGACACGTCTGACCATGGACGGCAAGGTGACGAGCGTCTACAAGGACGACGACCTGAAGGGCCCTACAGGTGTGACAGTGACTGCTGACGGTACCGTATTCGTATGTGGGTACAATTCTCACAACATTCACCAGTTGACGGCTGACTGCAATAAGATTCGGGTAGTATTGTCCAAGGAAGATGGGGTGATATTTCCCCTGTCAATTAGTTACTGCGACAGTGAAGATAAAGTATATGTAAGCAATACTAGCGAAGCAAACTCTAAAATGGTCAACATTTTTCAGTTATAACAGGAAAGAGGTGCATGGGAATCATGGGTGACAACGTGGATAAATAGAGGATAATATATGAGTGCCTTTGTATTACTGAATTTATTGAAATAGTTGACAAATATGATTTAACTTGAAGCTTCAATTAAAGGCGAGCATCATACTTTTAATTTTTGCCGACGAATTTTAATTTAACAATTACTTAGCAAGCATGTCGTATAACTTCAGAAAGTGGTTTCAATGTGACGTCATTGACGTACGTCAAGTTATACCGCTAGTGTATTATTACAGATTATAACGCACTCAGGAATGTCATGTATTCTGATTGGCTAATTGTCATTACAACTTGTGACGTATAAATATGTATATACTCTCGCAAATTGAACACGGTTCAGCTGACTGCAACACGATTCGGGTAGTAGTGTCCAGGAAAGATGGAGTGAAACATTGGCAGTTAGTTATGGGACAGTGAAAATAGGGTTTATGCTAGAAATAAGCAGACATTTTGCACACATTTAAATCAACGTATGTCAGTTATGACCTGGATTACGTGGTCCCCCTTTAATTCCATTTAGCGATTGGAAAGTTTATATTAGCAGGATTTTATAACGGATATTTCGACAATAAACACGTTTAAAAACGTTCTTTCTGAAAAATGCGATAACCTGTTTCAAATTACAATATACAAACTTTTTAAGCCGAAATTAAGGTTTATTTTATACCCCCAGCCAACCCCGTTTTCGCTTTTTGGAAAAGGGGATGGATGGGGTATGAAAGTTAATACTTGGACAACGTAATGTGGACGGGAAGACAAAGTGGGGAAATATATATGGGCAACACGGTTTAATCTACATTCGGGTGAATGGAAATTATAAAGAGCACTCATACTGGATGTGAGAAATAATTAAAAAGTCATGAACTTAAAATGATAAAAAAAAAGTTGAATTCAAGAATGTGCCGACTTGTGTCTTTCCCTCCCTCTTACCCAAAGAAAGCAAGTTTTCGCTATACCTATATCATATTCTAATGAATGTCTATGGTTCGCACACCGGGTTACATAACGAGCTTGATATCACAAAGGCATGTTAAATGAAATAAAAAATGTATCAATGCTAAAAACATTTCATAGAGGAATGTTTTTACATGTTCAAACAAACACGTGTTTATGGTGGTACGTTACTGAGTATGAGCTATAAAATATCAGAATGATATATATGTGTATTGTAATCAATATCAGTATAATATCAGGGTGTATTGTAATCAATGTCAGTATGATATTAGTGTGTATATTGTAATCAATGTCAGTTTGATATCAGTGTGTATTGTAATCAATATCAGTATAATATCAGGGTGTATTGTAATCAATGTCAGTATGATATTAGTGTGTATATTGTAATCAATGTCAGTTTGATATCAGTGTGTATTGTAATCAATGTCAGTATGATATTAGTGTGTGTATTGTAATCTATGTCAATATGATATCAGTGTGTATTGTAATCAATGTCAGTATGATATCAGGGTGTATTGTAATCAATGTCAGTATGATACCAGGGTGTATTGTAATCAATGATCGTAAGATATCAGGGTGTATTGTAATCAATGATCGTAAGATATCAGGGTGTATTGTAATCAATGATCGTAAGATATCAGGGTGTATTGTAATCAATGGCAGTTTGATATCAAGGTTATTGTAATCAGTATGATATCAGTGTTTGTCATACTGCAAAGAAATTTCTCAGGATTTCATTGGTCAATGATCCCATCCATGTCTACGTCTCGCGACGTGAACATAGGACGAATTCCCCGTAGGTACCCCATTACTCTAATACACAAAAACAAAATGGCGACGATTCGTTTTGGAAACCGCCGATTGGTTCCTTCCTATCGCTTTTCTGCGCTTTTCACTGTGTGTAAAAGTCTGAAATAATCGTAAGTGTATTTTTTTTGGCAATTTTACAGATAATAAAACATTAACATAGTGATTAAATACGTTTATTTTATTAAAAAATCCGCCAAATTTAACGCCGTTAGTGCGATGTCGTCATGAGATGAACAACGTCTAGTTAGAGGCACGTTACGGGGAAATGGCGCAACAAAAATTAAATCGTGTTTTTTGCTGTTTTTCTTACTTAAATAAATGGTTACAACTTTGAAGTATGACATATTCGTTATTAGGATTCTTGCCTAACGGCTCGGGTGAATATAATTTCCAGGCAGGGAATGTGAGCCCATGTCCGCTGTCAAGAATCCTAATAACTAATAGTGTATTGTAATCAATGCCAGTGTGATATCAGGGTTTATTGTAATCAATGTCAGTATGATATCAGTGTGTATTGTAATCAGTGTCAGAATGATATCAGTGTGTGTATTGTAATATATGTCAGTATGATATCAGGGTGTATTGTAATCAATGTCAGTATGATATCAGGGTGTATTGTAATCAATGTCAGTATGATATCAGTGTGTATTGTAATCAGTGTCAGAATGATATCAGAGTGTGTATTGTAATATATGTCAGTATGATATCAGGGTGTATTGTAATCAATGTCAGTATGATATCAGGGTGTATTGTAATCGATGTCAGAATGATATCAAGGTGTATTGTAATCGATGTCAGAATGATATCAAGGTGTATTGTAATCTATGTCATGATGATATCCGGGTGTATTGTAATTGATGTCAAAATGATATCCGGGTGTATTGCAGCCGATGTCAGAATGATATCATGTTGTCTTGTAATCTATGTATAAATGATATCAGTGTGTATTTTATAATCTTGTTGGGAAATAGCTGTTGAAACTAGTGGGATTTATTTATATATCTTTATTTTTCTGTATATATTTTGTAAATGTGTCAGCTTGTTATAACTATTTTTTTTCTTCTTAGCCAGAGTATCAGATGTGCGAATCACGGCCATTTGAAGCCCTTTTTACAGGAACCCGTTCCTATGACTGTGTTATACATGTATGGACTAGTATATGTAAATAAACTATTGTTCAAACTCCGACCATGTTTACAATGTAATTAGCACAATCCCGACAGAAGAATTTCAATATGTCTTGCAGTCCCCTACTGAGTAGCTTATTAGGATTTATTTATGAAGTTTTCTGTCTGTGTTAATGTATAAGTTTGTTTTACTATGTTTACTTCTTCGACAAGTTGATCAAGTGGGCGGCGATTCACGGCCACTTCGCGAAAGTCATCGGGTGGGCGGCGATTCACGGCCACTTCTCCAAGGTCATTAGGTGGGCGGCGATTCACGGCCACTTCGTCAAGGTCATCAAGTGGGCGCCGATTCACGGCCACTTAGGTGGGTGGGGATTCACGGCCATTTGTCCTGTGCATTATACACCAGCGTACCAGAAGTACATATAAATTGTTTTTATCTAATTCAACAATTGCTGAAACTAAAACCATGCTTAAAATGTAATCTAAACGACTATCAACGAGAGCTTTACTCATTATATACTGAGTGAAGATGAACTATTATGAAACACTCTGCTGCGTGAAAATGAATAATTATAAAGCACTCTGCTGAGTAAAAATGAATAATTATGAGATACTCAGCTGAGCGAAAACAAATAATTAAAAAACCATCCACTCAGTGAAAATGAATAATTATGAAACACTCTACTGACCGAAAACAAATATGTATTATGCCTTTCACTTTAGGATCATTTGCAGACTGTTGCTTTAAGAAATGACAATTTCTATAAAATTACCAATAAAAGTGCATACGTGAAATTTCGAGTATTTTCTATCTGAAAGCATACATTGCAAATCTCTGGTTTATTATCATTGATATATCAAAATAAAATATTGCTAAAACATGCTTACAAATTTAATCTGCACGACTTTCATCGAGGGCTTGACACACTCTTTACTGAGTGAAACACTTTACTGAGTGAATATGAGTGAAAATAAATAATTCAGTAGGAAACACTTGAGTGAAAATGAATGAAAATGAATAACTATGAAACACTTTATTGAGTAAAGATTAGTGAAAATTAATAATTATGAAACACTTTACTGAGTCAAAATGAATAATGAAACTCTCTACTGAGTGAAAATGAACTATTATGAAACACTCTGCAGATTGCAAATGAGTAATTATGAAACACTGTACTGAATGAAAGTAAATAATTATAAAACACTCTACTGAGCGATAATAAATAATAATAAAGCCCTCCGCTCAGTGAAAATTAATATTTGCGAAACTACTGAGTGAAAATTAATGAAAATTGATAATTATGAACACTTTATTGAGTCAAAATGAATAATGAAACACTCTACTGAGTGAAAATGAACTATTATGAAACACCCCGCAGAGTGAAAATGAGTAATTATGAAACACTTTACTGAATGAAAGTAAATAAGTATGAAACACTCTTCTGAGCGATAAAATATAATTATAAAGCCCTCCGCTCAGTGAAAATTGATATTTGCGAAACTACTGAGTGAAAATTAGCGAAAATTAATAATTGTGAAACACTTTATTGAGTCAAAATAAATAATGAAACACCCTACTGAGTGAAAATGAACTCTTATGAAACACTCCGCAGAGTGAAAATGAGTAATTATGAAACATTCTACTGAATAGAAGTAAATAAGTATGAAACACTCTACTGAGCGATACAAAATAATTATAAAGCCCTCCGCTCAGTGAAAATAATAATTATGAAACGCTCTACAGAGTGAAAATCAGTTTTCGAAGACCAGCTCTGTTGTGACGCAGAAAGCTCCCCGTGAATACAGCTTACGCATGCAGCTCAAGTGGAGCTCTATTCGCGGCGTAGTTCTATGCGTCTTAATATCAGCTCTGTTGTGACGCAGAAATCTCCCCGTAGATACCGCTTATGCATGCAGCAGCCGCGGAGCTCTATTAACGGCGTAGCTCTATGCGTCTTAATATCAGCTCTGTTGTCACGCAGAAAGCTCCCCGTGAATACAGCTTATGCATGCAGCTCCAGTGGAGCTCTATCCACGGCGTAGCTCTATGCGTCTTAATATCAGCTCTGTTGTGACGCAGAAAGCTCCCCGTGAATACAGCTTATACATGCAGCTCCCGTGGAGATCTATTCACGGCGTAGCTCTATGCGTCTTTATATCAGCTCTGTTGTGACGCAGAAAGCTCCCAGTGAATACAGCTTATACATGCAGCTCCATTGGAGCTTTATTCACGGCGTAGCTCTATGCGTCTTTATATCAGTTCTGTTGTGACGCGAAAGCTCCCCGTGAATACAGCTTATGCATGCAGCTCCAGTGGAGCTCTATTCACGGCGTAGCTCTATGCGTCTTAATATCAGCTTTGTTGTGACGCAAAAAGCTCCCCTGAATACAGCTTATACATGCAGCTTCAGTTGAGCTCTATTCACGGTGTAGCTCTATGCGTCTTAATATCAGCTCTGTTGTGACGCAGAAAGCTCCCATGAATACAGCTTATGCATGCAGCTCCCTTGGAGCTCTATTCACGGCATAGCTCTATGCGTCTTAATATCTGCTCTGTTGTGCCGCAGAAATCTCCCCTGAATACAGCTTATGCATGCAGCTCCAGTGGAGCTCTATTCACGGCGTAGCTCTATGCGTCTTAATATTAGCTATGTTGTGACGCAGAAAGCTCCCCGTGAATACAGCTTATACATGCAGCTCCAGTGGAGCTCTATTAACGGCGTAGCTCTATGCGTCTTAATATCAGCCCTGTTGTGACGCAGAAAGCTCCCCGTGAATACAGCTTATACATGCAGCTCCAGTGGAGATCTATTAACGGCGTAGCTCTAAGCGTCTTAATATCAGCTCTGTTGTGACGGAGAAAGCTCCCCGTGAATACAGCTTATGCATGCAGCTCTATTGGAGCTCTATTCACGGCGTAGCTCTATGCGTCTTAATATCAGCTCTGTTGTGACGCAGAAAGCTCCCCTTGAATACAGCTTATACATGCAGCTCCAGTGGAGCTCTATTCACGGTGTAGGTCTATGCGTCTTAATATCAGCTCTGTTGTGACGCAGAGAGCTCCCCTGAATACAGCTTATACATGCAGCTCCAGTGGAGCTCTATTCACGGTGTAGCTCTATGCGTCTTAATATCAGCTCTGTTGTGACGCAGAAAGCTCCCCTGAATACAGCTTATGCATGCAGCTCCAGTGGAGCTCTATTCACGGTGTAGCTCTATGCGTCTTAATATCAGCTCTGTTGTGACGCAGAAAGCTCCCCTGAATACAGCTTATGCATGCAGCTCCCGTGGAGCTCTATTCACGGCGAAACTCTATGCGTCTTAATATCAGCTCTGTTGTGACGCAGAAAGCTCCCCTGAATACAGCGTATACATGCAGCTCCCGTGGAGCACTATTCACGGCGTAGCTCTATGCGGCTTAATATCAGCTCTGTTGTGACGCAGAAAGCTCCCCGTGAATACAGCTTATACATGCAGCTCCAGTGGAGCTATTCACGGCGTAGCTCTATGCGTTTTAATATCAGCCCTGTTGTGACGCAGAAAGCTCCCCGTCAATACAGCTTATACATGCAGCTCCCGAGGAGATCTATTCACGGCGTAGCTCTATGTGTTTTAATATCAGCTCGGTTGTGACGCAGAAAGCTCCCCGTGAATACAGCTTATGCATGCAGCTCCAGTGGCGCTCTATTCACGGCGTAGCTCTATGCGTCTTAATATCAGCTCTGTTGTGACGCAGAAATCACCCCTGAATACAGATTATGCATGCAGCTCCAGTGAAGCTCTATTCACGGTGTAGATCTATGCGTCTTAATATCAGCTCTGTTGTGACGCAGAAAGCTCCCCGTGAATACAGCTTATGCATGCAGCTCCAGTGGAGCTCTATTCACGGCGTAGCTCTATGCGTCTTAATATCAGCTCTGTTGTGACGCAGAAAGCTCCCCTGAATACAGCTTATGCATGCAGCTCCAGTGGAGCTCTATTCACGGTGTAGCTCTATGCGTCTTAATATCAGCTCTGTTTTGACGCAGAAAGCTCCCCTGATTACTGCTAATGCATGCAGCTCCTGTGGAGCTCTATTCACGGCGTAGCTCTATGCGTCTTAATATCAGCTCTGTTGTGACACAGAAAGCTCCCCTGAATACAGCTTATGCATGCAGCTCCAGTGAATCTCTATTCACGGCGTAGCTCTATGCGTCTTAATATCAGCTCTGTTGTGACGCAGAAAACTCCCCTGAATACAGCTTATACATGCAGCTCCCGTGGAGCTCTATTCACGGCGTAGCTCTATGCGTCTTAATATCAGCTCTGTTGTGACGCAGAAAGCCCGTTGGGATCTATTCACGGCGTAGCTCTATGCGTCTTAATATCAGCTCTCATACGATAGTATAAAGTATCACACATTCAACTCTCCCGTAGCTCTATTCAAGGCGTAGCTCTATGCGTCTTAATATCAGCTCGGTTGTGACGCAGGAAGCTCTCCGTGAATACAAGCTCTATGCGTCTTAATATCAGCCCTGTTGTGACGCAGAAAGCTCCCCGTGAATACAGCTTATACATGCAGCTCCCGTGGAGATCTATTCACGGCCTAGCTCTATGCGTTTTAATATCAGCTCTGTTGTGACGCAGGAAGCTCCCCGTGAATACAGTTGATGCATGCAGCTCCATTGGAGCTCTATTCACGGCGTAGCTCTATGCGTTTTAATATTAGCTCTGTTGTGACGCAGAAATCTCCCCGTGAATACAGCATATGCATGCAGCTCCAGTGGAGCTCTATTCACGGCGTAGGTCTATGCGTCTTAATATCAGCTCTGTTGTGACGCAGAAAGCTCCCCGTGAATACAGCTTATGCATGCAGCTCCAGTGAAGCTCTATTCACGGCGTAGCTCTATGCGTCTTAATATCAGCTCTGTTGTGACGCAAAAAGCTCCCCTGAATACAGCTTAATCATGCAGCTCCAGTGAATCTCTATTCACGGTGTAGCTCTATGCGTCTTAATATCAGCTCTGTTGTGACGCAGAAAGCTCCCCTGATTACAGCTAATGCATGCAGCTCCAGTGGAGCTCTATTCACGGCGTAGCTCTATGAATGTTAATATCAGCTCTGTTGTGACGCAGAAAGCTCCCCTGAATACAGCTTAAACATGTAGCTCCCGTGGAGCTCTATTCACGGCGTAGCTCTATGTGCTTAATATCAGCTCTGTTGTGACGCAGAAAGCTCCCCGTGAATACAGCTTATACATGCAGCTCCATTGGATCTCTATTCACGATGTATCTCTATGAATCTTAATATCAGCTCTGTTGTGACGCAGAAAGCTCCCCTGAATACAGCTTACGCATGTGGCTCCCGTTGGGATCTATTCACGGCGTAGCTCTATGCGTCTTAATATCAGCTCTGTTGCGACGCAGAAAGCTCCCCGTGAATACATCTTATACATGCAGCTCCAGTGGAGCTCTATTCACGGCGTAGCTCTATGCGTCTTAATATCAGCTCTGTTGTGACGCAGAAAGCTCCCCGTGAATACAGCTTACGCATGCAGCTCCAGTAAAGATCTATTCACGGCGTAGCTCTATGCGTCTTAATATCATCTCTGTTGTGACGCAGAAAGCTCCCCTGAATACAGCTTATGCATGCAGCTCCCGTGGAGCTCTATTCATGGCGAAGCTCTATGCGTCTTAATATCAGCTCTCATATGATAAGTATAAAGTATCACGCATTCAACTCTCCCGTAGCTATATTCACGGCGTAGCTCTATGCGTCTTAATATCAGCTCGGTTGTGACGCAGGAAGCTCTCCGTGAATACAAGCTCTATGCGTCTTAATATCAGCCCTGTTGTGACGCAGAAAGCTCCCCGTGAATACAGCTTATACATGCAGCTCCCGTGGAGATCTATTCACGGCGTAGCTCTATGCGTTTTAATATCAGCTCTGTTGTGACGCAGAAAGCTCCCCGTGAATACAGTTTATGCATGCAGCTTCATTGGAGCTCTATTCACGGCGTAGCTCTATGCGTTTTAATATCAGCTCTGTTGTGACGCAGAAAGCTCCCCGTGAATACAGCTTATGCATGCAGCTCCAGTGGAGCTCTATTCACGGCGTAAGTCTATGCGTCTTAATATCAGCTCTCTTGTGACGCAGAAAGCTCCCCGTGAATACAGCTTATGCATGCAGCTCCAGTGGAGCTCTATTCACGGCGTAGCTCTATGCGTCTTAATATCAGCTCTGTTGTGACGCTGAAAGCTCCCCTGAATACAGCTTATGCATGCAGCTCCAGTGAATATCTATTCACGGTGTAGCTCTGTGCGTCTTAATATCAGCTCTGTTGTGACGCAGAAAGCTCCCCTGATTACAGCTAATGCATGCAGCTCCAGTGGAGCTCTATTCACGGCGTAGCGCTATGCGTCTTAATATCAGCTCTGTTGTGACGCAGAAAGCTCCCCGTGAATACAGCTTATACATGCAACTCCCGTGGAAATCTATTCACGGCGTAGCTCTATGCGTCTTAATATCAGCTCTGTTGTGACGCAGAAAGCTCCCCTTGAATACAGCTTATACATGCAGCTCCATTGGAGCTCTATTCACGGTGTAGCTCTATGAATCTTAATATCAGCTCTGTTGTGACGCAGAAAGCTTCCCTGAATACAGCTTAAGCATGTAGCTCCCGTTGGGATCTATTCACGGCGTAGCTCTATGCGTCTTAATATCAGCTCTGTTGTGACGCAGAAAGCTCCCCGTGAATACATCTTATACATGCAGCTCCAGTGGAGCTCTATTCATGGCGTAGCTCTATGCGTTTTAATATCAGCTTTGTTGTGACGCAGAAAGCTCCCCGTGATTACAGCTTATGCATGCAGCTCCAGTAAAGCTCTATTCACGGCGTAGCTCTATGCGTCTTAATATCAGCTCTGTTGTGACGCATAAAGCTCCCCTGAATACAGCTTATGCATGCAGCTCCCGTGGAGCTCTATTCATGGCGTAGCTCTATGCGTCTTAATATCAGCTCTCATATGATAAGTATAAAGTATAACGCATTCAACTCTCGCGTAGCTCTATTCACGGCGTAGCTCTATGCGTCTTAATATCAGCTCGGTTGTGACGCAGGAAGCTCTCCGTTAATACAAGCTCTGTGCGTCTTAAAATCAGCTCTCTTATGATAAGTATAAATTATCACGCATTCAGCTCCCGTGTAGCTCTATTCACGGCGTAGCTCTATGCGTCTTAATATCAGCTATCATGTCACTATATTGGTTACGTCATACTAGCATGACGCGAGTCAGATTCCCGCCAAAACGAATTTGTATTCAAAACGTTATCTTCAGAATTTTGCAATGTCATTTAGCTGATTTCTCTTTCTATTATTTATTTACATTAAAGCAGTATAAAACCTTCATCTCTATTGTAAATAACAAACATGCAATGCAAATCATACATTAACACGTGTGGCTAACGGCTATATTGTTTATATAGCAACTGCTTAGCAACAGTGCACTATTTTCTGTGCCGTTGCCTTCCGCTAAACAGAATAGCAGGATTTTGAACATCATACCGAAGCGTCATTATAGGTCTCACGCCACAATTAAATTTCCCATAGGGTTTCCGTCCAGCCTTTTCCAACATTTGATCTTCAAAGCTGGGCAGCAGACCTTGTAGTAGGTTTAATATCTTCAGTATAGCCAAGACCAGTAATTCAAAACAATAAAATACATAAGTTAGCCAGGTTGTTATTTTTCTCGTTCATGTTTATGTGACCCCTATGGAAAATACAAAATACTGTCTAACTCAATATGTGGTGCTTCGGTCAAACACTTCTGAAATTTGAATGAAGCCTCATATCAACATGGGATTTTCTGTATCATCTGTCTTTGACAATGCAGATGTATGCTAGAGCAAAGAAAACCCTATTTTTCAAATGAAAAAAATACATAAAATGGAATAAAACATGGACTTATTTCTAAAAATGCAATTAAAATAAGAGGGGCGGTCGGGGTAAGGGTGGAAATTACCAATTTAAGCTTCGCACCTCGTTTTTGGAGTATATTGAAAACAGGCCACGCTACGCCCATGTCCTCGATTGGATTTTCTATTGTAATTTGCAGTTGTATATATCCAAATTGAACATTGTCGAGAATGTCGCTGTTTTCCTTTGTCTCTGAGCTTTCAGGGGAGATAGAGGTGTGAGACACACACGAGGCGGAATCCCGACGAATGACCAGATCGGTCGAGTTTTTCACGATTGGAAACTACTTTCTGTTGGATAGGAAGCGGAGCTTTGACGCTGAGTCATAACTTCCGTCGCTTATTCGCAAACTGGACGAGACATAAGTGTTTCGTGAAATCGTTTGTTGTTTTTTTGAAAAAGACCAAGGGTACGAAATATTGAATAAAATAATTTGAAGTTTTAATACGACTTCCCTTTATGGAAGATTTAATAAAGGTAATATAATATAGTTTGCGCAGAGCATAACTACGAAAATTCATGATATAATATAGTTTGCACAGAGCAGGAAGAGGACATTACATAAAATAAAGTTTGCACAAAACATTAAAAAGAAAGTACACAGTATTATACAGTTTGCAGAAAGCATAAAGATGAAAGTGTATAATATAATATAGTTGGCGCACAGCAGGAAAACGAAAGTACATAACATTACGTTTGCACACAACATGAAGATACAAGTACATGGTATAATAAAGATATATGTACATAACAAGTTTGAACAAAACATTAAGAAGAAAGTACACGGTATTATACAGTTTGCAGAAAGCATAAAGATGAAAGTGTATAATATAATATAGTTGGCGCACAGCAGGAAGACGAAAGTACATAACATTACGTTTGCACACAACATGAAGATATAAGTACATGGTATAATAAAGATATGTACATAACATAATATAGTTTGCACAGAGCATAAATATCGAAGTACATAACGTAATAAAGTTACTCAGAGCATACATATGCAATCATTGGTCATTTTAAAAATTGACAACACAAGTCAGTTTACCTCTAATTGTTTGTGTAAATGCACCAAATACCGTGTTTAAAAAGGTCAGTAAATGGAAAGACAGTGTGTATGTGGCAACCTTGCACAGACCAGTATCATCCTGACGACTACATTTAATCCGTTTCATGAGATTTTATCAATGATATATTCTGATGATAAAGGTACATATTAATTCAGAATAGTACATAAACAAATCGTTTACGTCGGATTGATAACTGGTACATTTAAAAATTTAATGGAAGAGTTGAAAATATGTAATGTTTATGAAATAAAAACACCCATGGAGCTCTATGCGTATGCAGTTTAAAATTGGAGCTCTATGCGTAAATGATGTACCTTCTGTTTGCATATCGCTTAAAGCGACGCATGCAGCTCCATATTTACTTCATTTTAGTTGACACGAGTTAAAGGCGAGTACTGTAAATCAGACTTTGTCCGTCGCCCTTCAGCCCGGACGTTCCTCCGTCCGGCTGTTCGTCATTAATACATATGTCTTGTTTACAAAATAAAATTAATTGTTTGAAAAACGAGACTTATATGGTATGGTATTGTCTCCTTCAGTCTGTCCGTTAACAATTTGAATTCAACATGAAAACTCATGAAGCATTGTACACAGAATCATGAAAATGTATACATAGGCTGCGGGCGGAACAAGATCCCTATTGTGTTAAGGTCACTAGGGCATATGTCTCGGAAAAGGTGACTCGACAGACATTGAAAAAATAATTCTGTGCTGTAACTCAAGTACCTTTCTATCTAGAATCCACAGACTGGCCATGGAGTAAGAATGACAACTCCTGTGTTTGACCACTCTCGTTTTTGAGGTCACTTTATCAAAGGTTAAGTTCACGGCGACTCGACATAAACAAACGGGTTCTATGCTATAACTCGGGTACCTTTCAACCTAGTTTCTTGCAAATCCATAGACATATTGCCCGTAGGAGTATTAGTATATGTATTGGACTGCGCATAATAAAATTCAGTCACTGACATCTACAATGGCAGACAGATAAAATGCATGTACTTTATATGTTCATTTCCAAACAATTCGCACGAAATTGTTTGCGAAAGTAAAATGACTTTTATGACAGGAAAAATAATTTCTACACACACTATATCGAGTTCGACATTTTTTACATCCGAGTCTTTTGGCAGTATGATAAAAACAACATCCGTTATGAATCGGGCATACTGGACACATCCAAGTAAACGAAAATAAATGCTGTACTTTACCTCTTACATATACAACCATTCAGATTGTGGCGTAGCTCCAGTACATAGCCTATGTATAGAGCTCTGTTAGACAGCACAGAGCTATCAACCGCATAGAGCTCCCATTTTAGCCCCATCTTCAGTCCATTATTTAATTGCCAGAGGACGCAATTCCGCATCGATTCTCACCAAACTTAATCAGAATGATTAGTATGCCCCATTATAATCATTACGTATAGCATGGGCTTTTATATTACATTTTAACAAGCAACTTTTGGGAATTTATATCTCCTAACGAATAAAGCTTAGTATGAGACCTATTCCTTTAAGTGTGACTTTGAACTTTATGTAACAACGTAAATTTCTGTAACTTTACACTACCTGCATTAAGAGTTTACATGTATGCAAAAATGCACCCTAATCACCAATCTTAATTTTGAAATTTTTAACCATTCAAAGGCAATAACTATGCAGTTACGTCGGCAATAACTATCACTACTTCTGGGATACATATTTGGTTAAAATATCATAAACATCAAGCCGTCCGTTACGTACTTATGGCCAAGGAGTGGTATGATAGACTGACGGACAGACGGAATGAGGAACGGACAACGCGAAATCTATTTCAGTTTCGGATGCAGTTGCAGAGATTTCATATTTATAGTAGATACAATTTCGAAACAGGTGTTTTATAACCCAAACCGAAAGTGATTTGAATATATCTGGAATGAGGTCATATACTATTTAGAAAAATTTAAAACATTCTGCGAGAATACAAGTAGCATCACGACAATGAAGTTACAATGCAATAAAAGAACTGCACATCCGATATAGTATACTCTTCATTATCCGTGTTGGCGCTGTATGCGGTTTGGCAATGCCTAACGTTCGTATAGAGCTTCGACGTTCAAGTTTGCGAAATAATAAACATTCTGTTTCCCGCATAGAGCCCCCTTCGCATAGAGCTCCCGAGGTTGCTCTATGCGAAGGGCGCCCTATGCGGTCCCACAGAGCTCCCCGCGAATTGCGCTCCAAATTGGAGCGTTATGCGTAATGTTTCATACGCATAGAGCTCCAATGGGAGCGCAGTTAGCGGGGAGCTATATATATGCGTCGCTACACGTACTAACTACTAGATCAATCTCAAATAGAAAAAAATAAGATTTTAAATATAACAGTTTAATGCATAGAAGTATATAAATTAATTCGTTATTAAGCTAGCCTTAAATATGGTACATCTGCCATTCCACAGTGCAAATGTCCAATCCAGATAATGTGGGATTAAATACAGGAATACAATAGTTGTTCTGAGCTGGATGGTGAATGTAAAGTTGTCGAACGATATATGCTGTATAAAGCACAAAGAGAGGTAAAAAGGCAAACGGTGAAAAAGTGAATGGTGGGAAGCCATAATAAGACTTAAACAAATGCCCCCATACCACCCCATCTGAGTTTATTCGCTTTTGCTGTGAAGTTGATACATCTAGGTATTTATCATGTTTATAAATGTTTATAATTTTAAACTTTAACACACACGTGCTAGTTATCATTATTATCATTTTATATTGTATATTGTATGCACTTGATTAATCGCTTATTTCCTCGCGTAGGAGACACATCTTGATGTTGAAAACAGTTCCATGGACTCAACATAAGCTGTTGGTCACTTTATCAGGTACGTTGCTACCACTTATGTTTATCTCTAGCTTGTTTCTTCGTGGAGGAGACGCATCTTGGTGTTGAAAACAGTTCCATGGATTCAACCTAAGTTATTGGTCATTTTATCAGGTAAGTTGCTACCACTTATGTTTATCTCTCGCTTGTCTCTTCGCATAGGAGACACATCTTGGTGTTGAAAACAGTTCCATGGATTTGGTCATTTTATCAGGTAAGTTGCTACCACTTTTGTTTATCCCTCGCTTGTTTCTTCGCGTAGAAGACACATCTTGGTGTTGAAAACAGTTCCATGGATTCAACTAAAGTTGTTGGTTACTTTATCAGGTAAGTTGCTACCACTTATGTTTATGTCTCGCTTGTTTTTCCGTGGAGTTGACGCATCTTGGTGTTCCAGACAAATTAATCATCTATGGGAATTTCTAAGAGAAATTTCAGGTTCTCCTAGTCCTAGTAAAATTCTCTAAATTATAAATCACGATGCGGCGGCATTTTGTAGACATCTTCTGACTCGACACTTCCCATGTCCGATATTGTTCTTCAATTAAACGTTATCGAAACCAAAAATGATAGAACATTACCTATCCAAAGCTCTACTAGACATTCGTGTTTAAATATAACCACCACGACATTTTACTGTCAGTTTTACTGGAAGTTTTCAAAACCGTAAATTGCACTTTCTGTTGCTTCATTAAATTACACTATAAAACCGTTTATCAAAACTTTATCTAGGTGTTTAGGTAATAATGTATATGTGCCGGTTCAAAATTTAGGTTTATTCATGGGTTCTTAAAATACCAGTGATTGAATATGCGTAAAATGAATTATGAGTCGAGGCTCCAGTTTTGGGGTTTGGCCTGGCTGATTTATATTGTGTCTATAGAGTTTGAGTTCTCAAAATATTTAAGTTATTTATAAATACACCTCGTCGTCAGTAAGTTTAGAAAAGGTGTACATATGTTGTAAAATTTGGCTATTGTTGGCGGGATTGTGACTTTAAAACAAACGCCATTAGTACATAGCGTTGACAATATAGCATTGACATAAAAAATGCCGTATTGTGAATATTGTTTTACAATCGCACGACGCAGTAACAGTCAGCTTTAATTTAATTCAATGTTTTGACATTTTTATTTTTGAAAATAGAGGGAACGGGACGTGTCTCGGGTTCCCTTAAATGACGGGCTGGAGACGTTAGCGTGCTTGGTATAGGTTATCTTTATATACAGCAACACAATGAACAAGTTATTAGGTTATCTTTATATACAGGAACACAATGAACAACATATTAGGTTATCTTTATATACAGCAACACAATGAACAAGTTATTAGGTTATCTTTATATACAGGAACACAATGAACAACATTTTAGGTTATCTTTATATACAGCAACACAATGAACAAGTTATTAGGTTATCTTTATATACAGCAACACAATGAACAACATGTTAGGTTATCTTTATATACAGCAACACAATGAACAACATATTGTGATTTTATCAATATGTTATCTGCATGCAGTTGATAAAACTTCAAGTGCTCGCAATACTTATTGCACTGACAAGAAATTGCATTTTTTGGTTTAAAGAAGCGGTTAATGTTTCGTGTGCTTTATGGCATACACAGTTACGTGGGACTCGGTATGTATTTGATTTACGCTCTTATTATTTTTATTCATTTGTCTTAAACCTGCATAGCCGGTAGCATCTACACACATCAGATAAAGGCAGGGCTTACCGTGAACAGCTGATAATACACTCAACTCAAACTATTAGTGATTAATAATGCTTGCCTCTAAACTGCATAGGTGCTGACCAGCATAGGGTATAAAGAATACCATAATCTCTGATATTTTGTAATTAGACTATATTATCGGCATATTGTAAAGAATTAAAATAGCATAATAACACTAACTTATTCACATTATTGCAGATTGATCACAATGACCAGATCATTTAAAATTTAAAATTATTTGATAATTAAAATGTTTAACTTTTATATAACAAAACATGAATAGAAATGTTAACCCTTAACCTGCTGAGCATGAACAATGATTTATGCGGTTGGTGTGGACCAGATCAGCCTGTGAGTAACATGATTAGCCTTGTCTTTAATTCGTTCAAGGCCATCGCCTGCATTATATGGTTCCATTTTTACAGATATAATATTAAATAATTTCCAAAGAATGTCTAATCATTATTACAATTACAGCAGTACGATTAATTAATTCAACAGAATAAAATGAATACATGTACATATCTGATGCAGCTTAGTATTGAAATAATCTTGCTTACATTAATTTATATAGTACCTGGTTGTAACATTCCAGGAACCTGTTATGTTTATAAGTTATTAGTCAGATAACAATTTGTGATAGATAATTGGAGAACTAGATACAAGGCTATATTAATTTAATTCTTGCATTCCATACACATCTCATAAACAAGAGATTGTAAATTAATTACCTACATGGGACATCATACAGAACAGGCCAGCTATTCCAAGGATGTAGTATTTCAGTGCAAAATTAGTCCACTGTCAATGACAGTGGGTGGTTTCAGTGATGTGTAAACTAAAATCATGACTGATAATTACTTTGGAACTTACCAATAATTTATGTAAGGATATACAACTAAAGAAAAATATATAAAGAGTTTTATTTAATTCGATGTTCATATTTTGTATGTATATTATTAAGGCATGATCACCTTCCCTCTCCCCACTTAAATAATGGAACAAGCTCAGGTCAAGACCTGTTTACATTTCCCACCAGAAAGTGAGTACACTTTTAGTGATGGCTGAAAAACGAGAAATAACATTGAATGTCACCAGAGAACAATTGGATACTTTATTTCATTTTTTGAATATAACAATTGGAATTTTGACGAATCTTTAGTAAAATCAAACTGGTCAGCTGATATGCACAAAATTGATGAGAATGAAAGACTGCTGACAGAAGAAGGCCAATTAGTCTCTGTAGGTGCCACAGATCCATGTGGAGGAAATGATGCTAATGATGATTATAGTGATGAGAATGATAATAGTGATGATAATACAAGACAAGCTATAGCAATTGGTGGATTACGAAGGAAATAGTGATGATGATGAGGACAATAATGACAACAACAGACAAGCTGCCAACCAAAATGACGATCAGAGATGTGGACACTGTTTTATTGCACCATGTATTACCACCCAACGTCAAACTTGCGTGGTAATGGTGCAAACCCACACCCTAGAAATAGCAGTATCCGGAAAGTGAAATACAGGAAGTTTTGGAATATGATGTCCAATGCTGGAGCCTGGTATCTCCAGAATATATAACAAAAAAGCAAAGACTCCTAAATAGAGAGAGGGATCATGATGACAACGTTTGGGACTCTTAGGGAGATTATGCCTTCATGTGTTCTGACAGAGGTCAGAAACCTATATCCAAATCCACCCGGTCAGCCATATATGGGACATAGGTGGAACTAGATTATATGTTCATGTTTTACGACACCTAGCAATCGATTGTCATGACTAATTTACAGATCCTTAATTAATTATATATTCTTAGAAAAGTGTCTAATTACATTCTAAATAAACAATATCTGACATTTGTATTCACTATCAGTTGTATTCACAAAAAGGAATAAAGGTTACATTGGAAGTATACTGCTTTTATAAAGGTAAGAACAACATTCACCAATATCCCACTGCAGTAAAGTGTGCCTACTCACAGGAGTATATATACACTATGCTTGTTGAGAAGGTTGTTTACATCACATGACTTGGGTCAAAGGTTGTTTCAATTTGAAAAGTTGATGGATTTTGGACATTTCAAAGTATTATCTCTCATTTATTCCATGACACTTCTTAAAAATGAATAATTATTTGTGTAGTTTATATGTTTCCCTACAGTTGTGCATTTTTTAAATAAAAAACACAACCTAAAAATATGGTTTGTAGAAAAAAATCTCTGAATTCAACAATGTGCCAAAAAACAGCACCATTTGAAAATAGGCTCCTCCCCTTCCCTTTTATAGAAAATCTTGGTGTTTAAGACTGAAGTGATAATGATTTTCCCATTTCGGGATTTGTTGAAATGAAGTGTAACACGTTATTGGTGTTGTTTTTTCTCCCTGAACTGATACGTGTTTATATATTGTATCGCGTCTAAATGATTGAAATTGTATTAGTTTTAATATTTAAGATGAACATTAATCATGTATATTGTTACACACCCTGTATCATGCTTCCTACAGGCTACAATGTTAGCTTTTACGGAGATGAAATAAAACTACGCATACATATTCACAATGATTTGCCTTATTTTCAAGATGTAACCAAGTACATTGTTTGTGTAAGCTTCAGCTTACGTTCAGTATCATTTAGTTGATACACACTATCACAGTGACCTCTGAGGTTCGATGCTGATATGAACACGTGACATATCGTACTATTTGATCATACAGATCATATGCACTTTTCAGCCTGATAGGGTGATAATGTTTGCAGTATCAGACGCATATCCGTGTAATCCTAATGCGGCGTATTAAAGGGACACACGGCAATCTTAAAGTGTGTATGAAGCATTAATATTAGCTTCTCGATTTATTAACCCAGTATCATTTTGGCTTTAAACCTTCTTGCATATAATTAAATAAAAGTTTGAGTTTCAATAAGTTCCTTAATTCTACCATAGGTTTAAATAATGTTGGTTCGATGTAATCAACAGTTAGTTATATGCAAAAACAATTTGCTTCGTACTATTATGTCTATAATTAATATTAATGATTGAACAATTGTAAGATATGTAAAACAAATCAATGACGGAACGCCGCGAGTTTTTAAAAAGTCCAGATTGCCATGTTTCCCTTTAAAGGGACACTCGGCAGTCTTGAATATTTTAAACCCGCGGACTCCATTTAATGGTTGTACAGCATTATTTATAATTATTTAAAAAAAGGAAAATCGGGCAATGCTTACTGAAGTTATACACTAAACAAAATAAAAAATCAGACAGGTAGTCCTAGACTGTGTCTTATAAATCAGTTCGTTAATGATGATGTTCAGAGTAGGAATACAGTCCAGTACTCCCGTGCGCAGATTCAGACTGTTTGTCCGTGAAAACTCTAATGTTTCATTAAGAACGTACAGACTCTCTACACGGGGTAATGCACTGTATTCTCTTTTTAAAGAAACTAACCCTCCAAATAACGGCACAATTACACACAAAAAAAACGTTTATCAAAACCCTAGCCAGGTGTTCAGGTCATATAATAATGTATATGTGCCGAATAAAAGTAAAGTTTCATTTACGTGTTCTTAAAATACTCGTGATTGAATAAACCTAAAACGAATTATGAGTTGGTAACTCTTAATTCGACTCTCCAATTTGTTTGGGGTTTGGCCTGGCTCGTTAAAGCCAGTTGTATTGTGTCTATAAAATTTGTATTTTCAAAATAGGTAAATATATATACCTCCTCGTCAGTAGGTTATAAAACGGTGTACACATGTTGTAAAATATGACCGATTTTGGCGGGATCGCTACATTAAGATATCAGAAAATGTTCATATTGTTATACATTGTGTCCGTTACAAACTGTCAAACAGATACAAATTACGCAAAAACAGATACAAATTACACTAGATTTTTTTAATTTTTTATTTGTTTTTAGATTGTGTTTGTTCGTAAAAGGCAAACGCAGCTTTATTCGCGATCAGAAACGATCATATGTTTTGGAATAAAAACATGTCAAAAAAATTTTGTTATCTCGTTATTGCCGAGACAGTTAACAGGTCCACATCCCCTATGTAGTTTACCGTGACAGCTTACAGGTCGGCATTCCCTAAAATCGCTCACTCTATGTAGTTTACTTTAAGTAGCAATGATACTATACATATACTCCTCAAAATAATTTAAGGACCACAAAATAGAACAGTAATAATTACTTATTCTTTAATATTATGGATTTCATACTCATATAAAACGTTAATACATGTGTGTAATGTAACAAGTGTAAAAGAATACAACTAAACTCAAAAAAATGCCAAAAGACAGTAACTTGTTCAACTACAGCACTTTAAAAAAAGACCAAAATCTAGAAATTAATTTGAGGAATACATATTGTCAGTCATAGAATAGTTACTTGTCGACCCGCAATCGTTTTTACCATTACTAACAATAGGAGCACCGTTAGCTAATAGTTCTGGGCCCCGTTTTATTAAACATCCTACGATAAGTCTCAAATTTTAAAATCGTTCACTTTTTTCTACTAAGCATTTAATGCACGTAGTGCAAACATATCACATGTATAAAAAAATGGAATGAATTCACGTTTATTTCAAAAGTATAATTTATAGTGAAGCATTTAAGAAATTTATTTACGATCAAAATGATCGTAAGTTGTTTCATAAAACGGAGCCCAGGGTTCAGAAATGACACTTATCGTTATATATATACTCAGAATATTTAAAAACGCAACATTTTTTTTATTTTCGATTACTTTTAATCCGCTGTTTTATTGTTCAAATCAAGATTGTATTTTATATTAGTATACAAGTCTCTTTGTCCAAAAGGTTAACATATGGCGATAAACAGTTGCATAAGAGTTGCTCTATCTTTCAGTTAAAACACATTTTGCACATGTACTTCAATTCCATCTCTAGAAATTCAAAAAACACCAAGTGTTACGTTCCCAAATATACTGAATATAGGGATATACAAATCGAACAGGCAAAGCAGCACCCAAGGACGACAGTCAATGAAAAACGGGATCAATGAATGTCATACAATCCCTGTCATTCATAATTGCCTTATATACGGGTTTCTAGCCATGTTTCACGAGCTTGAAGGTGGTAGTAAACCAAGTGATAAACCGCTCCCATTTGCTTTCGGTACACGCATACTAGCATTATATAGATCTATTGTATCTTTAAAGCGATTATTGGATACTGATAATCATCGTTCATCACGGATACCAACGTCTACTTCGTCATATAACTGCGATAAACGGTTTGATTAAAATATTCTAAACCTCTTGCCACTCATTACATTGGATTGAATTTGCAATATTGTTAATCAACCATTACCGGAACATCATTTATGTGTGACTATGTTTTATTGGATCCACATGAGTGTGAATCAAGCGTTCTCGGAAAATCGACTCTGTGTATTTATGTTATTTTGAATCCACCCGAGTGTGAATCAACAACCATTCCCGGAAAATCCACTCTGTGTGTGGATCAACCATTGCCTGAACATTCTCTATGCGTGTTCATGTTGTTTTGAATCCACATGAGTGTTAATCAACCATTGCCTGAACATTCTCTATGCGTGTTCATGTTGTTTTGAATCCACATGAGTGTTAATCAACCATTGCCTGAACATGCTCTATGCGTGTTCATGTTGTTTTGAATCCACATGAGTGTTAATCAACCATTGCCTGAACATTCTCTATGCGTGTTCATGTTGTTTTGAATCCACATGAGTGTTAATCAACCATTGCCTGAACATTATCTATGCGTGTTCATGTTGTTTTGAATCCACATGAGTGTTAATCAACCATTGCCTGAACATTCTCTATGCGTGTTCATGTTGTTTTGAATCCACATGAGTGTAAGTCAAACATTGCCTGAACATTCTCTATGCGTGTTCATGTTGTTTTGAATCCACATGAGTGTAAGTCAACCATTGCCTGAACATTCTCTATGCCTGTTCATGTTGTTTTGAATCCACATGAATGTGAATCAGTCTTTGCCGGAATTCCCTCCTCGTGCCCATGTTTTGAATAAAATTAATTGTAAATCAACGTTTGTCGGAACATGCCCTATGTGTGTCGTGTGTTGCTTTAAATGCACATGCACGTGGGTGGGAAACAACCATTGTCGGAGTCTGAAACGTTACATACTAGTCCCGCCTTCTACCAATGCATTATAATTTCAATTCTTCTTTTCTTTATAATGTAAAAGTAACCGTATGTGGCAAGCAGTTTATTGGTTTGGAGTCAGTAGGTCAAATTCATTGTAAACTTGAACTAGACATTAACACTAATAAGTTACGCAATATATCAATGTTACCTAGATATTTAAACTATACTGATGTTTAGGATTAAGGCTTATTGCTCCTTATTTGTTTACAATTCAACTGATATTGTATTTAAAAAAGATAAACATTCCAACTCAAATAATCCTGGATTTGTTTGCATGTAACTTCCAGTTTAATATGGTTACACTTTTGACTATAAAGGGTATCACTTAAATAATACATATTCAATGTATGCATAAAACAGTGGATTTCCGAGTGTAATAATTTTCTCTCTTGTTTGTGTTTGAGGTTTTCAAGAAATACCCTTTTCAGTATTTATTGGCATTCATACTAGCGTTTGCTTAAGTTCTGTGTGGCGGTTGGAAAAAGTCAGTAACGTCAGCAAATCAGCAAACATCAGTATTGTTATTACTAACTGGTCCTTCGGAATGTGTTTGGCTTTAAATAGAAAACCTCTTTGTTGGTACTATAGGGTCATGCATGTGTTACAAATTATATTCAATTGAATTAGACCTCTCTTCAAATAAGTGAAGAGAGATTCAAATAACTGAGTTTATGTTGATTTGGCTTTCCATACGATTTGATAATGTAAAAGTAACCGTATGTGGCAAGCAGTTTATTAGTTTAGGGTCAGTAGGTCAAAGATGAAATTCATTGTAAACTTAACTAGACATTAACACTAATATGTTACGCATAATATCAATGTTACCTAGCTATCTAAACTATACTGATGTTTGAGATTAAGATTTATGGCCCCTTATTTGTTTACAATTCCACTGATATTACATTTTAAAAAGCTAAACATTACAACTCAGTATGTTTGCATGTAACTTCCAGTTTATAATGGTTACACGTTTGTCTATACAGGATAACCCTTATATAATACATATTCGATATATACATACAAGTGAATAACCTCTCCACAAAACCGAGTCTGCTACTTTTTTCTCTTGTTTGTGTTTGAGGTTTTCAAGGGATCCCATTTTCAGTATGTAAAGACATTCATACTAGCGTTTGTTTAGTGCTCTGTGGCGGTTGGAAAAAGTCGCCCGACTACAAATCAGTAATGTCATTACTTACTGCTCCTTCGGGTATATGTTTGGCTTTAAAGTAGAATACCGCATAAGTAGTCAGGCGTCGTGGAAGTGTTAAACATTGTATTAGAAGTAGATATGCAAGTCGAACAGGAAATGTAGCATTCCAGTAACACAGTCAACCAAAAACACGCATGGAGACAAACAACAATTACAACGATAAATAAAAGGCAATGTATATGATATCACACACATAAATGGCTGACAATAGGGTTACCGCCTTGGAACGGACAGTGGCCAAAACGGCTGCAGGTTGTTTTAATAAAGGTTCTATGGTGCATAAAACCTTTAATCAATATCCGAGTCTGTTATTTTTCTTTATTATTTGTGTTTGTGGTTTTCAGGGATCTCCTTTACAGTATTTAATGACAATCACACTAGCGTTTGTTCAGTACTGTGAGGCTGTAAAACAAATCAGTAGTGTTATTACTGGTTCTATGGAGTCTGTTACTTTTCTCTGTTATTTGTGTTTGTGGTTTTCAGGGATCTCCTTTACAGTATTTAATGACAATCACACTAGCGTTTGTTCGGTACTGTGTGGCCGTAAAACAAATCAGTAGTGTTATTACTGGTTCTATGGAGTCTGTTACTTTTCTCTGTTATTTGTGTTTGTGGTTTTCAGGGATCTCCTTTACAGTATTTAATGACAATCACACTAGCGTTTGTTCGGTACTGTGAGGCTGTAAAACAAATCAGTAGTGTTATTACTGGTTCTATAGAGTCTGCTACTTTTCTCTGTTATTTGTGTTTGTGGTTTTCAGGGATCTCCTTTACAGTATTTAATGACAATCACAATAGCGTTTGTTCGGTACTGTGTGGCTGTAAAACAAATCAGTAGTGTTATTACTGGTTCTATGGAGTCTGTTACTTTTCTCTGTTATTTGTGTTTGTGGTTTTCAGGGATCTCCTTTACAGTATTTAATGACAATCACACTAGCGTTTGTTCGGTACTGTGTGGCTGTAAAACAAATCAGTAGTATTATTACTTACTGGTTCTTTGGGATCATCAAGCCCAATCGTTGTGACTTTTAAGTAGAATACCGCTTAAGTCGGGTGTGAGAGTTGTTGCAAATTGTATTACCACTCATGAACAGATTCAGTAAATCTCAGTTTGCTACTTTTCTCTATTGTGTGTGTCTGTTGCTTCGAATGGATCCCCTTTTCAGTATTTATTGATCAACAAACACATGGCTTTGATGATGACATATATTAAGATGAGTATTGATTACACTGTCTACATAAACTTGTAAAACTATTAAACTGGAAAGTGCATGTACACATGCTCATATTTTAGTTATGAGCTATTTTCCCTTTTATCAATACAACTCCAATGTACTTACACATAGGGGCTATAACCCTTAATAGTGAAATATCAAGATAACAGAGAAATAAATATTTACATTGAATGGTGTGACTAGTCCTTAATCTATACGAAGTCTGTCGGTATTGCGTTGGTTGTTTGTCTAACTTTACAATATAATCAGGACAGTCATGTAGTTATTATTTTATATTAATTGTGCGAGTGTATATTAGATTATAAGGGATTGAGATGAACTGGGTTTTAAGGAATAACAAAACAAAACGTTATATGGCGTCAAGAGGAATTAACTGTTTCTTAACATGCACTTTTTGTTTTAATGCCTGTTTTTGGTTTACTGTGTTCTGTGAAAGCTATTTTTCCTGTTCGACTTTTATAATTACTTTTCCTGACTTACCCTCCAATAACATTGAAATAAACATATGCAGAATGGGGCCTATAACTAAACTTCTCGGCTACATGACTACATACTAGTTCTGCGCTGATCCATCCAGATAAGAATGTTTCCGTCTCATTAAACTTAAAAAGAAATTATTAAACATTCAGACATAACACGAAAGCAAATCATTAAACAGTACAGGAAAGCAAATCGGTAAACATTACACGAAAGCAAAATCAGTAATATTACACGAAAGCAAAATCAGTCACATTACAAGAAAGCAAATCATTAAACATTACAGGAAAGCAAAATCAGTAATATTACACGAAAGCAAAATCAGCAAACATTACAGGGAAGCAAATCAGCAAAAATAACAGGAAAGCAAATCCATAATATTACACGAAAGCATCTAACATTACAGCAAACCATTAAGCATTTAATTTAGCAGAAAGCCTTAAACATTACAAAACGTATTTAGCATTACAGGAAAGCATTAAACACTAACATAAAGCATTACAATTTAAAACAACGCATTACATATTGCAGGAACACCCTTAACATTAAAGCCAAGCATTATACGTACCAATATAGCATTAAACATTGCATGAAAGCAATGCATTTAACATTACAGAAAATAAGCCTTACTGCAAAGCATTCCACATTACTGCAAAGCATTAAACATTACAGCAAATCTTTAAACATTACAGCAAATCTTTAAACATTAAGACAAAGCTATTACAGGAAGCATTACATATTACAGGAAAGCATTACACTTTTTAGGTACGCATTTAGCATTTCATCATTTCAAACCATTAAGCATTACAGGAAATCTACTCATTAAACATTACAGGACAGCATTTAACATTACAGCAAAGAAATTAACATTACAGCAAATCATTAAACATTACAGGAAAGCATTACACATTACAGGTAAGCATTACTGGACAGCATTTAACATTACAGGAAAGCATTACCGGGCATCATTTAACATTACAAGAAGGTATTAAACATACCGGAACGCATTACACATTACAGGTAAGCATTAAACATACATGAAAACATTACACATTACAGGTAAATAGTAAACATACAGGAAAGCATTACACATTACAGATAAGCATTAAACATAAAGGAAAGCTTTACACGACAGTATTTAACATTACAGGAAAGTATTACAAGATAGGAAGGTATTAAACATACATGGAAGCATTACATGACAGCATTTAACATTACAGAAAGGTATTAAACATACGGGAACGCATTACACATTACAGGTAAATATTAAACATGCAGGAAAGCATTACAGGACAGCATTTAACATACAGGAAAGCATTACAGGACAGCATTTAACATATTAAACATTACAGCAAAGTAATTAACATTACAGTAAAACATTTAACATTGCAGCAAAGCTTTAAACTTTACAGGAAATCATTACACATTAGAGGTATGCATTAATGGATAGCAACTTATTACACATAACAGCAAAATATTACATGTTACAAACATTACAAATATCATGAAAGCATTAAACATTACAGGAAGGAAAACCATTAAACAGTGTAGGAAAGTATTAGACATTATAGGAAGGCATACAGATTAGAAGCATAAAACATTTCGTGAAAACATTAAACATTACAGTGAAGATAAACATTAAACGTTGCAGAAAGTTATTCGTTTTTCTTGTCTGGAGGATATCTCAAACACCGTTAATTATAACTGATTTCAGCTTTATACAACATTACAATAATGCATTACACATTACATGTATTATACTTACATGAAAGCATTAACTAGTACAAGCATCAACCATTACATGAAAGCAGTAAACATTATAGGGTGCATTAAACATTACACGAAAGCCTTATCTGTTACAAGCAGGAAAGCATTACATGCACAAGCATTAAACATTACATGAAAGCATTACCCGTTATAGAAAGGCATTAAACATTACAGGAAGCACTGAATATTACAATCATTAAACATTACATGAACGCATCATCCGAAAGTTATATCTAATATTCATAGTTATTCATTTTATTGATTTTTACCTGTATACTTTGGGTTTTTTTTTTTATTGTTTAAGATCCAACTGTATTAATACGACCCAAGTACCGGATAATTCCATTCTTCATTTTACATTCAAAACAATCATTATTACGATGACAATACATGTTACATGAAATATCATTCAATTCAAGCCACATCAACAACTCTCCACCTGAGAGTATAATATGGGCTGCTTGGGGTAGGGATGATGTCATAACGCGACACTAATCTGTATTTATAAACGGACGTCAATGAAAACGCACTGGCGTAGGGATGACGTCATAACGCAACAATAATCTGTATTTATATACGGACGTCAATGAAAACTCACTGGGGTAGGGATGATGTCATAACGCAACACTAATCTGTATTTATATACGGACGTCAATGAAAACGCACTGGGGTAGAGATGATGTCATAACGCGACACTAATCTGTATTTATGTACGGACGGTCAATGAAAACGCACTGGGGTAGGGATGATGTCATAATGCGACACTAATCTGTATTTATATACGGACGTCAATGAAAACGCACTGGGGTAGAGATGATGTCATAACGCGACACTAATCTGTATTTATGTACGGACGGTCAATGAAAACGCACTGGGGTAGGGATGACGTCTTAACGCAACACTGATCTGTATTTATATACTGACGGTCAACGAAAACGCACTGGGGTGGGGATGATGTCATAACGCTACACGAATCTGTATTTATATACGGACGGTCAACGAACACGCACTGGGGTAGGGATGACGTCATATCGCAACACTTATCTGTAATTATATACGGACGGTCAACGAAAACGCATTGGTGTAGGGATGACGTCATATCGCAACACTAATCAGTAATTATATACGGATGGTCAATGAAAACGCATTGGGGTAGGGATGACGTCATATCGCAACACTAATCAGTAATTATATACGGATGGTCAATGAAAACGCATTGGGGTAGGGATGATGTCATAACGCAACACTTATCTGTAATTATATACGGACGGTCAACGAACACGCACTGGGGTAGGGATGACGTCATATCGCAACACTAATCAGTAATTATATACGGATGGTCAATGAAAACGCATTGGGGTAGGGATGATGTCATAACGCAACAATAATCTGTATTTATATATGGACGGTCAACGAAAACGCATTGGTGTAGGGATGATGTCATAACGCAACAATAATCTGTATTTATGTACGGACGGTCAATGAAAACGCACCGGTGGATTTTCTGGGAGATACGTTTTATTACTAAAGTAATTTATAATAACTTAGTAGGTGAATAATTTGAAATTGAAGGATAGTTATTAACAGCTGCAAACGCTGATTGTCTCAGAATTCATAAACATGGTGTATAGTGATCAACTAAAGGCAGATGTGTAAAAAAAAAACGTTATACGTGTCACTTGTAGCTCTGAGTGTAGCATGTCTTTATCTTCTCTTTATTTAAACGGGTATTTAAATACTGTAATTAATAACACATAACTTAAAACTATAGACCTGTTGAATGCTTTAGGTTCGACTGCATGGTAAACAGTTTAAAAAGTTTAATTATTTTCTTAAGATGTCAGTTCCTGGGAGGAAAGCAAGTCAGCTAAGCACATCGTTATCGGCAGAGTCGGAGGAGGTGTTTAAATTCTACTGCCATCCGTGTAGTCAGGAAGGACAACATCTGGAATCCCATGGACACTGTGTGGACTGCCAACACTATCTGTGTGCACCATGCTACAAGTACCACTGTCGACCATTACCGTTTAAGAACCATGTTCTTCTGGACAAAACAAGTATGCCAAAAACGAAGTTGCCTGCCAAATCCAAGGACATGTGCACTGATATATGTCCTCATCATCAAGGTAGGATTGTTGAATACTTTTGCGAGCAACATAAATGTTTTGGATGCAGCGTCGCAGCGTCTGTATGACAACCAGACACAGACGCTGTGATGACGTTACCTTTATATCGGATATAGCATCGTCGACTGCGAGCAGACGAGAATATTCAGAAATGCAGACGGCCTTGAACGCCGTTTCAAAAGCTTTCCGCGACAATTTAAGCACGACTAAAGAAAATGCCTCTGTATTTGAAACGGTCCATTCACAAGCAATTGATTGCATAAGGACATGTCGGACAGAGATAAACAGTTTTTTCGATGAACTTGAAAACAAAATAGCTGCAAAGGCAACCATGTTCAAAGATGACAATACGAAGGTTATGAATATGGTCACAGATACAAGTAACACGATGATAAAGGAGATTGAGAAACTGTCCTCCGACCTTGAAAAGCTAAACCAATCAGATGAAAACTGCCAACTATTTGTTGAAATGAAGAAGTCGAAGAGTAAACTAAATTCCTACAAAGACAGCCTCATAAACATGGAGAGTGTCATCACATTGAAGAAGTACAGGTTTAAACCAGAAAAGAAGCTCGCAGAATTGATGAAAAGCATTGACAGCATTGGGGAGCTATATACGATAAAAGACACTACAAAATACAAAGCAACGCCGGTTGGTGAGATCAACGTTAAACAAAAAGGTGACTCTATCAATTGTTACATAAGTGAATGCATCGTACTGACAAGTGGTCAACTTGTCATAGCTGATCAAAACAAAATGAAGGTTAAATTGTTCGATACGAAACAAGGTGGGTTTATAATTGAACTGTTGCTACCATCAAACCCATATCATGTGACAGAGGTCAGCGAATGTCAAATAGCAGCGACACTGCCTCTTCAGCAGAAGATTCAGCTGATAAATGTGTCCGACACTTTGTCTCTGGACCGTGAGATTAAAGTCGACAGCCAGTGTTTTGGAATTGTCTATAGCAAGCAGAGGTTAATCGTGTCATTCGTCAACCCGGGTAAGATACAAATACTTAACTTCCAAGGACGAGTGCTACAGAATATTGCGACAGATGACAACGGGGAGCAGTTATTTAGCATACCATGTTACATTGCCATCAATCCAGATCATACTACGTTATACGTGTCAGACAATGATAAACATACGGTGACCAGTCTGACAATGGACGGCAAGGTGACGAGCGTCTACAAGGATGACGACCTGAAGTGACCTGCAGGTCTGACAGTGGCTGCTGACGGTACCGTATACGTCTGTGGGAATGGTTCTAACAACATTTATCAGTTGACGGCTGACTGCAACAAGATTCGGGTAGTATTGTCCATGGAAGATGGGGTGATATTTCCATTGTCAATTAGTTATTACGACAGTGAAGATAGGTTGTATGTAAGCAATTCTGTCACAGGTCATTCAAACATTACCAACGTGTTTCAGTTATGAATATGGAGGGAATGACAAAGTGTGTAAATATTCGAGCAACGTGTGTGAATCAAAATTCAGAAAAGATAGAAATTAAAAATTAATCAATCAGAGTATAGTTAAAAACTTAAACAATCGTCACAAATCGTGAATATTAAATTAATGCAATTAGTAGTAAGGAAGTTTGGAAAATAATAATCATTTTCTCCCTCTGTAACTCGACGTTAACAACCATGCCCTATATCCTACCTGAATGCAAATGTGTGTCATTAAAATTGATTTTTCTAAAGTAAAAAATAGCTGTTACCATATTGCTTACATCGCGCTAACGTGCACACCCATTGGGTCGACCTTGCTATAGGACTCACAACACTATTATCCCTAAATATACTGTATATAGCATTCTTAGACGTGTTCGCGGAGGTAACACGCATACACTCTTCTTTTAAACCAGTACTCAGTTTAGGACCTATTTCATTTTAAGAGGGAACACAATCTTTACTTTTTGCTTTACCATTAGTATGCATATATGACTAGGATAACATCTTTTTTAAAAACTATCTGTTTACAAAATAAATACACAGGTTTTTTTTAAATAATCACCATAACTTCAACTTAAGAAATTGAATGTTTAACAGCACATTCTGTATTTTTTTCTTAGTTTGATAAGTGTGTATTGTATGCATATTTCAATGTGCAGTTTTTATAGTGTATAGTATAAGTGTGTGTATTGTATGCTTATTTCAATGTGCAGTTTTTATTAATGAGTGTATAGTCTGTTTTACATTTTAATATAAACTAGTTGGACAAAATCTAGCGTTTAGTTTTAAATATACCATGCAATAGTATATAAAGTTTAAGCCTGACAATATACAGATTTAACGTTTTAAGATTGTCAGAGTTATATACATGTATATTGTTATCAACGTCAGTATGATATCCGTTTATACTGTAATTAATATCGAATCTTGTCAAAATGCTATCCGTGTATATTGTTATCTGTCTCAGAATGATATTCGTGTATATTGTAATAGGTGTTAGAATGATATCCGTGTATATTGTTATCGTGTCAGAATGATATCCGTGTATATTGTTATCGCGTCAGAGTGATATCCGTGTATATTTTAGTCGAAGTCAGCGTGAAATCCGGTGTACTGTAATCAATGTCAGAATGATGATATCCGGGTATATTGTTATCGTGTCAGAATGATATACGGGTGTATTGTAATCGATGTCAGAATGATATCCGTATATATTGTTATCGTGTTAGAATGATATCCGTGTATATTGTTATCGGTTTCAGAATGATATCCGTGTATATTGTTATTGGTGTCAGAATGATAATTCGTATATATTGTTATCGGTGTCAGAATGATATTTGTGTATATTGTTATCTGTGTCAGAATGATATCTGTGTATATTGTTTTCTGTGTCAGAATGATATCTGTATATATTGTTATCGTGTCATAATTATATCCGCTTATATTGTTATCTGTGTCAGAATGATATACGTGTATACTGATATCGGTGTCAGAATGATATCCGTGCATATTGTCAGAATGATATCCGTGTATATTGTTATCTTGTCAGTATGATATTATTGTATCTTGTTATCGGTGTCAGAATGTTATCCGTGCATCTTGTTATAGGTGTCAGAATGATATCTGTGTATATTGTTATCGTGTCAGAATGATATCCGTGTATAGTGTTATTGGTGTCAGAATGATATCCGTGTATATTTTTATCTCATCAGAATGATATTCCTGTATCTTGTTATCTCATCAGAATGATATCCGTGCATATTGTTATCTATGTCAGAATGGTGTCCGTGTATATTGTTATCGTGTCAGAATGATATCCGTGTATATTATTATCGGTGTCAGACTGATATCCGTGCATATTGTTATCGGTGTCAGAATAATAATCGTGTATATTGTTATGTGTGCCATAATGATATCCGTGTATATTGTTATCAGCGTCAGAATGATAACCGTGTATACTGTTATCGGTGTCAGAATTATAACCGTGTATATTGTTATCGGTGTCAGAATGATATCCGTGTATATCGTTATTGGTGTCATAATGATATCCGTGTATATTGTTATCGTTGTTATCGGTGTCAGAATGATATCCGTGTATATTGTTATCGGTGTCAAAATGATATCCGTGTTTATTGTTATCGTTGTTATCGGTGTCAGAATGATATCCGTGTATATTGTTATCGGTGTCAAAATGATATCCGTGTATATTGTTATCGGTGTCAGAATGATAACCGTGTATATTGTTATCGATGTTAGAATGATATCCGTGTATATTGTTATCGGTGTCAGAATGTTATTCGTGTATATTGTTATATGTGTCAAAATGATATTCGTGTATATTGTTATCGGTGTCAAAATAATATCCGTGTATATTGTTATCGGTGTCAAAATGATATCCGTGTATATTGTTATCGATGTCAGAATGATATTCGTGTATATTGTTATCGGTGTCAGAATGATAACTGTGTATATTGTTATCGGTGTCAAAATGATATTCGTGTATATTGTTATCGGTGTCAAAATGATATCCATGTATATTGTTATCGGTGTCAAAATGATATTCGTGTATATTGCTATCGTGTCAGAACGATATCCGTGTATATTGTTATCGATGTCAGAATGATATTCGTGTATATTGTTATCGGTGTCAAAATGATATCCGTGTATATTGTTATCGGTGTCAAAATGATATCCGTGTATATTGTTATCGTTGTTATCGGTGACACAGTGATATCCGTGTATACTGTTATATGCGTCATAATGATATCCGTGTATACTGTTATCGGTGTCACTATGATATCCGTGTATATTGTTATCGGTGTCAAAATGATATCCGTGTATATTGTTATCGGTGTCAAAATGATATCCGTGTATATTGTTATCGTTGTTATTGGTGTCAGAATGATATCCGTGTATATTGTTATCGGTGTCAAAATGATATCCGTGTATATTGTTATCGATGTTAGAATGATTTCCGTGTATATTGCTATCGTGTCAGAACGATATCCGTGTATATTTTTATCGATGTCAGAATGATATTCGTGTATATTGTTATCGTTGTTATCGGTGTCATAATGATATCCGTGTATATTGTTATCGGTGTCAAAATGATATCCGTGTATATTGTTATCGTTGTTATCGGTGTCATAATGATATCCGTGTATATTGTTATCGGTGTCAAAATGATATCCGTGTATATTGTTATCGTTGTTATCGGTGTCAGAATGATATCCGTGTATATTGTTATCGGTGTCAAAATGATATCCGTGTATATTGTTATCGGTGTCAGAATGATAACCGTGTATATTGTTATCGATGTTAGAATGATATCCGTGTATATTGTTATCGGTGTTAGAATGATATCCGTGTATATTGCTATCGTGTCAGAACGATATTCGTGTATATTGTTATCGATGTCAGAATGATATTCGTGTATATAATAATATCCGTGTATATTGTTATCGGTGTCAGAATGATATCCGTGTATTTTTTTATCGTGTCAGAATGATATCCTTGTATATTATTATATGTGTCAAATTGAAATCCGCGTATATTGTTATCGGTGTCAGAATGATATCCATGTATATTGTTATCGGTATCGGAATGATTTATTGTGTTAAATATAATTCTTCTATCTTAAAAACGATGAAATAAAGTTACGTATGACTTAAGCTTGTTACCTTCTCCGCATATGTTATGCATTGAAAACTATATTTAAAAAAGCATAATATAAATAATTATAACAATAACATAAATAATATACAATTAAATATTGTGCTGCTGTTGAGAGCAGTTGTATTAAGTACACGTAATTATTGCTAGTGCATGTGTCTGCTCTCATATTCATAAAGCTTCTTAGCAATATATTAAATTAAGTCAAATGTTATCACTTTTTTAAACACATTTTCTGTCAATTTAAGACGTTTTCTTAATATTTTTGTTAAGGTTATGGATAAATAAAACATACAGGTAAATATTTATCTTAAAATATATGGTCTGTAGTGTCCGTGAGATAATAATAAGTATATTTAAAAATATATAAAATCTTATATTTTGATTTATTTAACTAATATTTTCCACTTCTGTTGCATTATGAATACGGAACCTTGCATATAGAATATTAATATAGAAGAACATTTATTGTGCCTCGTCATAGGCCCATGGTGGTTCGAGGTCATCCTCCATGAACCTTACAATGTGTGCATAAATGTAATCAATTGCAAATAGGTCAAACATGACCCTTGAGCAAAGACAAATAAACGTTTACTAAAACACTCCGTTCTGGCGGACAGTGCTACAAAAACATACAGTTTATATATACTATGTCTATATTAATTATGTTAATCCTATTACATGCATTTCGAAAGTATGGTAAATTATTATAATGTCAAATAAGCAATATAAAAATATATCAACATGTTTAAGGAGACAATGTGGAACAAAATAGTGAATTATTTGTGTTTTTAAACTTCCAAAGAGCGCTATCAAATTAAAACAAATGCACATGTTTACGTAGTAGTTAGGTACTACATATTATTCAAAGTTCAAAAGAGTTCAAGCAACCTCATGAATGGTAAGGATTTACTGCACAAGGATTTCATGTCATAATATCCGAGTTCTCGCTGTCAGCGGATAACATCAACAACCATACTTATAGGCAGGTCATTTTAGCCTTAAATATAGCCTAAGGTAAAATAAATTGGCACAGAAATTATTTTTACTGATCCTGGTTCGAAAAAATATACAGAAAAATATATCCAAAGTCCTCATCTCAAATCACGTGCTAAATATGATTTTTTGGGGTAAAAAGTCAAAAAAAAAAGAAGAAAATCACAATTTTCTGGAATAAATTTATATCCATTCAGAATATTAGTAAAACATGTATTTATATATGAAATGTTATTGTTAATATTACATAATATTAAGTTTAAATGGAAAAAACGTATAATTATATATTAAAACCTGTTTTGGGGTCAAAAAACTTCTTTCTTTTTTTAAAACAATATTTTTTTTTAATGGTTTTAGGATAAGATTAATAAAAAAAAGCATAACTTCAAATAAATTGACACTGACATTATTTTAATTCATTATGGTTCCCAAAGATATAGAAGACAATATGTCCAAAATCCTCCTCTGAAATCACATTTTAAATAAAAAAATTTGGGGTAGAAAGTTGTAAAAATGAAGAAAAATCGCTGATTTTAGGAATGCACCAAGTATAAAATCAAAATCCTTTTTTTTTTGTAATCAATTTCCGTACTAACTAAATAATACTTGTTCAAGTCGTTTCTGCATATATATATATATAATTATGTTAGGATTGTATTTAGTAGACTTCAAATCTTAGTTGTCATAGACATAGAAGGTTAGGTATGTTGATTTATATTGTCTTCTTATAAGTTTGTATTTTACATTTAGCCAACGGAACTCACTGTAATCACTGTCTATTTCGGGTAGTACCGAATTCTCACAACTTACTCCTCTAGACGAACTAAATGCTGTACTGCAATATAATCCCATTTTCTTACAACTACAGCTGGTCGTTTTGCATCCTGTTTTGCATGAGCATCTTATCACCTTCAGAAGGAATTCCGAGGCAGGTGATTTGTCCATTTTAAGCGGCTTCATGGAGTTATCTTGTAATTCCCAGCCCCATTCAGCCGGTATTAACCCATCTTCATTACCTTTCCAGTCCTGTATTTGATAAAATACCCGTAGACTTTGATACTTTGCAGCCCCTGATGAAAGGGGTAACATTTTGGGGTCTACAAAACTTGTGCTTTTGGCAACCTTTTCGGCGAATTTATGAACACGTAGTTTGTCCAGTCCTTCTCGCGAATTACTCTTATATAGACACAGTAATGCAGTCTCTCCAGATGCAATAATTCCTCTTTAGATACTTCGTTTGGTGTTTTGTTGAACATATCAGCAGCCAGATGAAATTCCGAGGTTATTTTCATACGTTTTCAGAACAGTACCCTTCCCAAGTTCATATATCCTTGATGTTGTGTCGCAGCCAAGAATTGCATGAAGAAACAGTATATTAGAGCATATTTCTGCACCCAATCTACGTTTTGTGTCTTGAATGTTCCATACTGTGCTTTTCCATATATGTACCCATTCCTTCTGAAGTGTTACTGTATAGTAACACAGCAGTATCAACAGATATGTATCATCTCCAACTAATGACGTCTGCTTGTTAAGGAGTAGGTCACAGCTGTCTTTACCATAAGAAGATCCGCATCGTCTGAAGTGTGTACAGTTTCAATACTCGCATTTTGCAACTTATCACTTAGAAGATTAATAAATCTTTGTTTGTTTTTCTTGTTTGTGAGGAACTTACTTTTCTTTCCTGTCATGATCATTGTCTCAGTGAATTTAACTTCCGTCCCAACGCAACCCCTGTTTGCCTCAGGTGTGTTGTGTCTTTAGTCCTTGGAACATTGGCATATCCATCAAATACCACAGTCGCTTTTCCATACTTCTTTGTAACATGCTACACATACACATCACATATTTGACCCTAGCTGTTAGATTTTGGCCAAGGAATCCGATGCAAAAGGCAACCGCCATCAAGTATATATTTCATTTCACCAGTGGGTCTTTCACTGTGGTCTTACTTTATCTCGTATAGCTTCTGCCAATGCTGGCTTATCAGCCTCTCTCAGCAAGTGCGGGGTTTCAAATATTGCTGGAGTGTAAGTGCATAACTCATAAGAGAATAGCGAATCCAGTTCGTCTTCTGGAAGTAATTCTTGCCGCAGAAACAAGCCGTTGAAATAATAGTTGCGAGTCTACCTTGACAACGTCATCGCCTATTTTCAAACCAGCCGTATCCGACATTGTTTTTACTTGATCTTTTCGCTTGAAAGCAAAATCCATAACAGTGCTTCGATCCATTTTGTCTAGAATCTTGATCCCAACAGCTTTCGCATCATCTACATTGACAGAATCATCAGAAACAACTCCACTTGATATACTTTTTAGCTCAGGATCCTTATTAAAGGGGTTTCTTTCACTGAGATATTCTATTAGAATGTTCGTGTCTTTCTTGTCTCTCTGTTGCCGTGAGTTTGAATATCTTTATGCTGGTCACTGGTGATGAAGTCTGTTCCTGATACTTGTTGCATAGCTTCGTTGATTTCTGAGCAAGCGGGGCGAGAAAGTTAACACGAGGAAGGGGAATGACAAACACAGAGCCCACCAGTTGTTTTCAAACTTCTCATGAGCATTTGTTCTATGACTAAATCAGTCAAGAGTCATTCCCAAAATCGATCGGTTTGTCTTAGTACATGAAACCCCTCCATAAAGTACCTGTACACATCAGGACTACTTGTTTCTAATGCTAGCATGTTTGCAAGGAATACGTGTGCCGACCGCATATAAGTTGTGGCCAGATGCTGTGAAATAGGGTAACATATCTTATACTGCCTGTAAATGGAGCTTCCAGTTGCCAGATCATTCTGCCTTAAAAAATCATATCAACCTTCTCCATGTATTGAAGACACAATCTTGATGTGCGACTTTGTTTTAAGTTACTGCGGTGCGTATCTACCCTCTCTTTTATGCGCTCTACTACAGCAGATGAAAATGCAGATTCATCATCTAACTCACATGCAAGAACCTGATCAAACACAATCAATGCACACTCGATATCATTGTCAATGCCTATTCATTCATGTCTATATGTTTCTTCGGCAAACAATTCTGCTGTCTCGATTAAGTGATTTTCCGTGTCCACAGATACGTTAACTTGCTCGGCAGAGGTACTTTCCTTCTTATTTATTTCCAGTCCAACATTGCATGTCTCATAATTTTTCGAACCACCATTGAACTCAGCTCCGTCATTTGTTTCGTCACCTTCAATATCACCACTCGGTTTGTTCTTACGTATGTCAATATTAAAGACTTCGGCGGCCATTAACGAATACAGGGCCATATCTACAAGGTTGTGACCTCTAACTGCTCGTGATATGGCTTTGCCTGTTAGCATGTGCATAACAGCATTATCTGCATATATTGTTTCTAGCATTTCTGTTAACCCCGAGTCTGTCATTATCTGACCAATACAGCCTAGGAAACTCATTTCCATCTGCAGTCCTCCCAATCTGAGTACAATGTGTCGCAGGTCGCTGTTACTAGGTTCGGATAGAACGATGTTCAGGGCTTTCCACCATAGAGGTTGGTCAAATGTGAGGATTGGCGTTACCTCGTATTTCTTGGCCTGGTCATTTATAAAATGCAATGTTGAGTAAATACAGGTTTCATCACTCGGGCTAATACGTGTTGCTTCACATTTATAACAACAATCTTAATTAAGTAGCACACAGATCTGTTACTACCTTTAAACTTATGTTTTATTTCAAAATCAAACATATACATACTTGTCATAGATGTAACTGTATAACAAGCTCCATCAGTTGTGTATCAGTTCACTTAATTGGTGTTTACCTCAGTTGTTAAAAAGAGCGGCAAACTTTTAAGGGAAGGTACTCTATCAAATCAAACACATTTTAATTAAGGGAGATTATCAGAAATATGTTACCTACAAATCTACTGTTATGACCAATCTAAAACATTTAGTGAGATCAAACAAGTAGATCTATTATAAAAAGTTGGATATCTTACTTAATTTAACATTAATACGTAAATATCATTATACAATTATGTTCCCAAAAATCGTTGATTTTTTCCAATTTTTCTTAAACATTCAATCTCAAAATAAGTACACTTTCAACTAGTGTTGTGAATTATATTTTAGAAATCTGATAGAGAACAACATAAATAGTAAAATACAAAAACAAAAATATGATATTTACACACAGATTTAATTTAAGTATTTTATCTCCAAAATTCGGTGATTTTATCACTTTTTTCACCATTTTATCCCAAAATTGAAAGTCTGTCTATTTATTTGGTCAAATTGATCATACATTCTGATTGTCTTCTCTATTACAAGCATTATTTACTATATAACTGTATTTTGTATTGTTTAATTATAAAAAAATTAAATTATTCCCAAAAAAGGTGATTTTTTCATTATTTTACATCTTTTTTCAAAATAACATATTTGGCACGTGATTTGAGATGAGGACTTTGGATATATTTTTTTCCATAATTTTTGGAACCAGAATCAGTTAAAACCATTTCTGTGCCAATTTCTTTTACATAAAAGTGTATTTTTACTGCTCTATTAATCCTGTCTGAATTTCTTCGTGTATGACATACATTTTATTGTTGACAACAAGGGATCGTTTACACTGATTTTCGTGACATCCAGATTGTTAGTTTTATTTAATTTTAAGACGGTCTGCGCATATAGAACATATTATTAAAAGCAGGTATATGTGGCATATAGACTCTAGACTCTCGCTTTGGGGCGAATAATTACTATATATATATGGCGCTCACATACAAATTGCCATTGTAAATGTACTAATAAACGTCAACCGTCATTGACAGTTTATTAATACACGTACAATGTTTCCTTGTTGATATAAATACTCGTTTATGTTCTTGGGAGTCTCTCTTTAAGATTACCTTAACCCGGCGGGGAAAACGAAACCGAAATTGGGTAAATGTCCGGTATTTGTACATTGTTTGTATATGTAAGTCAGGTCAGTCCATGTTTTGTTTTGTCATGTGCATGTATACGTCAGTGTGGTCGAGTGATCTGATTTGGTACGAATGAACTTTAACCTCTTCTGTCTTCGAATTATGAATTCCCGAATTCTGTAGAGATTGTTGTATTTGCATTTACATGTATTATAACTGCTGATAGCATATCTTAAGAGATCTCAAATATACATCCATGCATGGTAAGTCATTGCTAAACTTGTTATAATCATTTATCATGGACTTGATGATAATTCTAATGTTGATGTGACGAAGTATTTTACATAGGCCCGACAATAATATTTTATATACACGACACCCTGAGGACATGTGTAACATAAAATATGTTTATAAACTATGATGCAAATAGTAATTCATTCCAAGTTTTAAAACTATTACACGTGTAAGCGGCTAAATTGCGGATGTTTCGTTTGTTATTTGATTGTATTTACTGAATTAATTTGAACGTACTTTTCCTGTTATTATAATATGGCTTTATCAGTGTTTATGCATTCTTAAATGTTCTGTATCATATTGGGTCTCGTGAACTTTTGGAATTTTGCTGAATGAAATGTATTGTTATCGATGTCAAAATGATATCCGCGTGTATTATTATCGATGTCAAAATGTTTTCCATGTATATTGTTATCGATGTCAAAATGATATCCGTGTGTATTGTTATCGATGTCAAAATGATATCCGGGTATATTGTTATCGTTGTCGGAATGATATCGATATATATTGGTATATATATTTACATGTATTGATATACATATCTAACATGGTTTATTATCATAATCAATGTTGATTTTTCATTAGGGAGGCCTTAAAAAGCTATGTAGCATGGTTAATTAAAATATTCAATGCTGATTGGTTATTGAAGAAGTTTTAAAATGTATATATATAATACCTCTGACGTCAGTTACGTTAACCGTTAAGACGTCATTTTAAACGCCAGAAAACACGTTAACCGTTGAGACGTCATTTTAAACGCCGAAAAACACGCTAACCGTTGAGACGTCATTTTAAACGTCAGAATGCAAAACAACATCGCAATGGAACGTTCCAACAACACATTTAAATAGGATGAAGCTGCATATTTTCTCGTTTGGTGTTGCGAGATGGGCATAAAATGTAATTTGTGAGAATTTGTTTGTATTTTGTTCAATCTCTCGGCAAAATGTGTAGCATGATACATAAACATCCATGTCAGATAAGAAATACAATATTTACAGCAGGTTTATATTGTACAAGAGCAAAATGTGGCCGTTGGTATCGATGAACTTCAAGTCCCGCCCACCAAGTATTGATCTGGGACAATATAAACCGGCTGGAAATGTTTTGTTTCTTAAATACAATACCTCTGACGTCATGTACGTCAACCGTTAAGAATTCATTTTAAACGCCAGAAAACACGTTAACTGTTGAAACGTCATTTTAAACGTCAGATGCAAAACAACAACGCAATGAAATGCGTTATTTTAAGCGACTCTACGTTCCAAAAACACATTTAAGTAGGATGATGCAGTTTATTTGTTCACGTTTAATGTTGGTTTAAACATATTTTTATTTCGAATTAGTACATCAATACATTTAACAGTACATTAAGTAAAGGATTGGATTTGATGTTAAGAGAAGGGAATAAAATGTAAGTTGTGAGAATTTGATAAGAAATAAGATATTTCCAGCTAGATCAAAACCTGATGTTTGAAACTGAAACACATCGAAATCGCGATTGTTATCAATGAACTCCAAGTGCTGCCCACCATGTATTAATCTGGGACAATATAAACCCGCTGGAAATATTGTATTTCTGAAATAACTTCATTCTAAGCCATGACGCGACGTCATCGCGGGAAACGATGCATTCATAACATCTCATACACTGCTTCTAGAGAGAGAATTCAGACCTGACAGAAGGTACATTTTTCTGGCTAAATTGTTTGATACATTCAATCTGAGAAAGATTATGCCATTCTTTTTTAGAAAAAAAATCCTTTTCGTCAAAATATGACGGCTTAAAAAGAGCTTCGGCTAAGGCAAAATTCCTTCGGTTTTTAAGCGTAAATCCAGAATCTTCAAAATGCCATATCTCGACAACCGTTCCAATATTTTGCTTCAAATAAAGTAATTTTAAATTGATTTCATCAACAACATTTGATTTTTAACCAGTTGAAGCTATCTTGAAAATAATATCTACTCAAAAATGATATTTGTTATTTTCAGGGTCAAAATAGCAGATTTTACCATGAAAATGCCACTGTTTTTGTATATATATTAAAAATCTGCCTTCAAATGAATTAATTAACCTTATTCAGCAGTTTCTATATTTGAAACCATCAAGAAAATGCAACTTTTCAGTTTAAAAATGACAAAAAAAATTCTGAGACTATCCTCCTCAACTCCATTTTTAGGGCCATGCCATGTTTTACAATATGTTCATTACACAAGATTGCCTGTAACTGTACTACTTATATCATTTTTATGCAACCATGCAGCCAATAAGCACTGTTTAAAGTACAGATCAATAAAAATTCAATAAAATGAAGGGGGTGGGGTAGAAAAAAAAACTTTTTAAAAAACATAGAAAAGGTCATATGTTTTGCCAACTAAATAATTTAATTTGTAAAATGTATTCAACCGCATACAATATTTGCATATCGACACTAACCGTATAGAAGTGATGAACTCAAAGTCAGAGTTTACCTCAACATCTTTTTCAAAACAGACATAAGCGGTTTTTTCACATCTTTTCGGAGAGATGTAGATTGTCGCTTATTGACATTTTTGCCAAACAATGTATGCAAAGCCCTCTTGAATAAGAAATGAATAAAACTTACTAGATATACCTTTAACTGTGTCAAACATGTGCATTACAGGCCAATTGTATATACCAGGTCTCAGGTATGGCTAATTTTGTGTCCACACCCCTTAATAAAAGAATTTAAAATACCTATTTTGCATCATAAAACTTTGAAATATTTAAAAATCATGAAAAGACTTATAAGAAAAGTCAAAATACACCATAATTCAACATTTCTCACACTTTCAAATCATTGTGTTACAAAAAAAGTATGTCTACCTTCACTTTTACCCTATGCAGAATCTAGTCTTTAGGTTGTAGAAAACTAAATACTTTCCCATAGACCTCCTGTAGCACCTGTCAGCTTATATCTCAAGAGTTATACACCAGATTTTCTTTAAATTACCTTATTTCAAAGATATTTACATCACAAAGCCTTTGAAAGTGTGAAAAAGACAAATTTTCCAGGTAAACCTCTCTGCACATGTCTGTGTATACAAACACTGTTGAATCCGCACTGAATATTGACATGCAATTTCAATGGATGAAAAAAAAAATCATTTAATTTAATGATCCTAGCTGATGGGGATTATTTTACCTATAGTTTATCCTTCCTGAAAATGCATATTTCAATGTTATATCTGCTGACCTCTGTGAACTTTCACTTCTGTACTGAATCGTACACAACAAAAGCCGAGGCTTAAGCCAGGCTATAGTTAACTGTACGCAGCCTAGAATGTATATCGAAGGTCACTATACTAGCACGACGCGCGTCAGGTTCCAGCCAAAACGAAGTTATCTTCAATATTTTGCAATGACATTACAAAATATTGAAGATAACTTCGTTTAGCCGATAAATTTCTTTTTCTATAGTTTATTTACATTGAAGACATTAAAGCAGTGATAAAACTTTCATCTGTATTGTAAATAACAAACATGCAACGCAAATCATACATCAACACGTATGGCTAACGGCTATATTGTTTATATAGCAACAGTTTAGCAGCAGTGTACTATTTTCTGTGCCGTTGCCTTTCGCTAAACATAATGTCAAGATGTTGAACATACCGAAGCGTCAATAAAGGTCTCATGCCGCAATTGATTTTCCGATAGGGTTTTTTACATAATCTAGGCTTCAGCGTTGGGCAGCAGACGTTGTAGTTGGTTTAATATTTTTAGTATAGCCAAAAGCAGTCATTCAAATCAATCAAATACATAAGTTACCCAGGTTGGTGTTTTTTCTCGCTCATGTTTTGTGATCCCTATGGAAAATACAAAATGCATACACTGTCTAGCTCAATATGTGCTGCTTCGGTCAAACACTTCTGCAATTTGAATGAAACCTCATATCAACATCATCTGTCTTTTACACTGCAGATTTATGATAAAGCAAAGAAAACTAAAATTCACCTTAAATGGAGCAACAAAATAGAATTATTTTCTGTTTTCCTTTTGTCTCTGAGATTTCAGGGAGTTAATAGAGGTGTGGGACCTGTACACACGAGTGGGAATACCGAAGAATGACCAGATTGGCCGAGTTTTTTCACGATTGGAACCTATGTTCTGTAGGATAGGAAGCGCAACCATGACGCTGAGTCATAACTTCCGTAGCTTATAGGCAAACTGGACGAGACATAAGTGTTTCGTGAAATCGTTTTTTCTTGAAAAAGTCCAAGGGTCCGAAATATTGAATAAAAGAGTAACAATTTGAAGTTTTAATACTACTTGAAAGATGTATTACAGGCAATATAATATAGTTTCAGCAGAGCATAAATACGAAATTCCATGATATAATATAGTTTGCGCAGAGCAGGAAGATGGCAGATGTAAGATAATACATTTTAAACAAAACATTACGAAGAAAGTACACGGTATTATACAGTTTTCAGAAAGCATAATGATGAAAGTGTTTATTATTAATATAATATAGTTTGAGCACAGCAGGAAGACGAAAGTACATAACATTACGTTTGCACACAACATAAGGATACAAGTACATGGTATAATAGTTTGCGCAGAGCATAAAGATTGAAGTTCATAACGTAATAACGTTTGAACAGAGCATACATATGAAATCACAGGTCATTTTAAAAATTAACAACATAAGTCAGTTTACTTTTAAATTGTTTGTGGTATAAATGCACTAAATAACGTGCCTCAAAAAAAACGGTCGGTAAATGGAAATCTACATAGATAAATACAGTGTACGTATGTGGTAACCTTGCACAGAACAGTATCATCCTGACGACTGCATTTTATCAGTATTATTCTGACGACTGCATTTAATCAGTATCATTTTGACGACTGTTAATCAGTTTCATGGGAGTTTATCAATGATAAAGTCTATTGATAAAACTACACAGTACTTCAGAATTGTACATTAAACAAGCTGATTACGTCGGGTATATAACTGGTACATTTAAACATTTAAGGGGTGATTTGCAAATATTTACTGTTTATGAAATATAAAAACACCCAATCCCTGTACCTCACAGCATGTGAAACCCGCGATTGTCTACATAGTTTCATAAATGTTGACAATGTAATTCTGTTTTATATATTTATATTATAACATCAGAAGGTTTTCCAAATAAAATATCAATATGCCGTGACTTTTTGCATTGAAAGTATCCCCCACGTGCAAAGTTTGAAGATAGTGGAATTGCGATAAGTACAACTCAGACCCGCACTTGTTACAATTGACTACAATTAACTGAAATAAATATTACATGCACTTGCGAGGTTACGCATGCTTTAATATTTAGTTGCCTGGAGCACGGTTGTCTACTGCACGTTCGACTCTGAATTCGACGATCACGGCTTGAATATTTAGTTGCCTGGACCACGGTTGTCTACTGCACGTTCGACTCTGAATCAGACGATCACGGGTTGAATATTGATTTCCCTGGACCACGGTTGTCTACTGCACGTTCGACTCTGAATACGACGATCACGGGATGAATATTTAGTTACCTGGACCACGGTTGTCTACTGCACGTTCGACTCTGAATACGACGATACCTGAACCGCGGATGTCTACTGCACGTTCGACTCTGAATACGACGATCACGGGTTGAATATTTAGTTACCTGGACCGCGGTTGTCTACTGCACGTTCGACTCTGAATCCGACGATCACGGGTTGAATATTTAGTTACTTGGACCGCGGTTGTTTACTACACGTTCGACTCTGAATCCGACGATCACGGGTTGAGTATTTAGTTGCCTTGACCACGGTTGTCTGCTTCACGTTCGCCTCAGAATCCGACGATCACAGGTTGAATATTTAGTTTCCTGGACCACGGTTGTCTACTGCACGTTCGACTCTGAAAACGACGATCACGGGTTGAATATTTAGTTTCCTGGACCACGGTTGTCTACTGCACGTTCGCCTCAGAATCCGACGATCACGGCTTGAATATTTAGTTTCCTGGATCACGGTTGTCTACTGCACGTTCGACTCTGAGTACGACGATCACGGGTTGAATATTTAGTTACCTGGACCACGGTTGTCTACTGCACGTTCGACTCTGAATACGATGATCACGGGTTGAATATTTAGTTTCCTGGACCCCGGTTGTCTACTGCATGTTCGACTCTGAATCCGACGATCACGGCTTGGATATTTAGTTACCTGGACCACGGTAGTCTACTGCACGTTCGACTCTGAATACGATGATCACGGGTTGAATATTTGGTTACCTGGTCCACGGTTGTCTACGGTCCGTTCGACTCTAAATATGACGATCACGGGTTGAATATTTAGTTACCTGGACCACGGTTGTCTACTGCACGTTCGACTCTTAATAGGACGATCACGAGTTGAATATTTAGTAACCTGGACCGCGGTTATCTACGGCACGTTCGACTCTAAATATGACTATCACGGGTTGAATATTGAGTTACCTACACCACGGTAGTCTACTGCACGTTCGACTCCGAATCCGACGATCACGGGTTGAATATTTAGTTACATGGACCGCGGTTATCTACTGCACGTTCGACTCTGAATCCGACGATCACGGGTTGAATATTTAGTTACCTGGACCGCGGTTATCTACTGCACGTTCTCCTCTGAATACGACGATCACTGGTTGAATGTATAGTAACCTGGACCTCGGTTGTCTACTGCACGTTCGCCTCTGAATACGACGATCACGGGTTGAATATTAATTACCTGGACCACGGTTGTCTACTGCACGTTCGCCTCTGAATACGACGATCACGGGTTGAATATTTAGTTACCTGGACCACGGTTGTCTACTGCACGTTCGACTCTGAATACGACGATCACAGATACGAGCCTCACTGGTGCCGTTGAATCACTTCGGTTTGAGATTAGGCAAGACAATTACCTTAGCTTCGTCCGTCGGATGTTGATTTAATCCGGGCTGTTCCGTGTATCAGAGTCTTTTCTACTAGCACGTTTAGAACCATAGAATCTATTCGACAGTAATAGTAGGGCGTGCATCTCGGATTGTTATGTAACCTTATGTTTTCTTATTTGGTTAGCAAATAGAACGAATTATTGATAGAAATGAAATAAAGCTGATTTAAGATGGCCGTAAGGCTTTCTTTGAAACACGAAGTCTGAAATTACCTTAAGATAAGGCCTATTTCAATATTTATACATGAAGCTTCAGAACGGGGCTGAGTTTGCATGCAGTATACACTGTTACAGTGCTGCTCTGTATATCAATATGGCCACACCAAAAACTAACCAGCAGTTTAACTCAAACCCTATTAAAAGAAAAAAACACCAGCATTATTTTGTTTATGAATGTAATGGTGATGGAAGATACATCCTTTTCCAAAAGACAAACAACTGAGAAAAGAATGGATGGTAAAGATAAGAAGAGATGAGGATGATTTTTCAAGGTAAGATTTTATTAATTTATTTTCAAATTCGTATCACTATTTTCATGAATAAGTTAGAACAAATTCCTTTTGTCAAAGCAATTATACATCTACTGTATGATGAATATTACACTATTTTCGTACTATAGCAGACTGTCAACATGAATTAGAAATAATATTTCAATACCATACTTCATTCAATAAATACATTTATTACAAATGCAACCGTAGTGTGCTCAAAACACTTCAAAACCTCAGATTATAGAAGTCGGATCCCAGTTAAAAACATTTGAAACCCGGTGCTGTTCAATCACAATTGTTATGGACAACTGAAAAAGTGAAACATGATCAAGACCTCCAAACAAACTTATGTTAAATAAAGATGCTCCAGAAACACCACAATGGTAAGTAAAAATTAGAGTCACTCAGTCATAAGACATGCCTGCATTTTGATCGTCTCTCTGCTTTAATAAGTAAAAAATATATATGTGGAGTTTTAATAGTACAATTAATCCAGTTATCGTTGTTTTGCATTGCAACATCATCTATGGAAGACGAAGTAAACGAAAGCAGCATATCTGAGGGAGAGCCAAACGAGGAGGGCATATTAAGGGAGAGAGTGAAAGAACTAGAGGAGAAACTAGAATCAACAGAATGCAAAACATTACAGGAAAAATTTGAAATTGAACGTTTTGGTATCTTACCTTTTTCAATTGTATACAACCTACAGCCATAAATATGCAGAGTGGTTATTTTGAGGCGTCTGAGGCAATTAGTTTTGTAGGAAGAAGAAGAAGCATGTTACTGTTAGATGAAATGTTCATGTTTGTTTGCAGACATCGTGCAGGTCTGTTAGAATAAGACTTATGTGTTAGGTTTAATTGCTATATTTCAACTGTAAGCAGGAAATTACTAACATGGGCAAAACTTGTATGTTTTGCTTTAGGAATAATCCCTATTTGGTTATCAAATAAATCAATTCGCACATTAATGCCAGCTTGCTTTAAAGATATTTATCCAAATACGAGAGTCATAATTGATTGCATTGAGTTCACCAACCTTCTTCGCTTGTTTTCAACTCGCAGTCCTTTTCCAATTACAAAGGAACAAAGACATTCAAATGTTTACTTGGTATTGATCCTCATGGTGCAATAACATTTATTTCATCTTTGTATACAGGGTGCATGTCCGACATGAAATTACTAAGTTGTCAGGATTTTTTGATTTGATAGAGCCAGGGGATGACGTTATGGCAGACAAAGGGTTTACACTTCGAAAACTAATTGCTGAAAAAGGTGCGACGTTAAACATTCCTCACTTTCTTAGTAATAAAAGGCAATTCTCTGTTGAAGAAATACAAGAAACTGAAAATGCCAAAATTCGTATACATATTGACAGGATGAATAGACGTATAAAAGAAACTCATTTGTTTGACAACCCAATACCAATAAGCTAATGTGGGTCTGTAAAACAGTGGTGGGCCATAGCATGCATAATGGCCAATTTCAAAGGCCCAATTGTTAATTCCTGGTCCTGAATATAAATCCAGCTTCAACAGTGCAAATTACAAATAAGAATTAAAGTAAAATAAGTTGATTTTTCATTTAACATTGCGCCAAGTCTCCACATCGAAGTTAATTGTTTCCAAGTGATGGTCAGTTTGGCACCACACAAAGAAATCACACCAGTTAAGACCTGTCACGGCAAGCTGAGTTTCTATTTAGCTGTAATCCACCATCCGCAATTCTTATTAAACACTTAGCGCCTACTTGAGGGCATTTGATTTCTAAAAGGCCAAATGGCGGAACCATTTCTGGGTTGTACCTTGCGATCAGGACTTGCTGCTATCCACGGAGCCCAGTAGCTGACAACTACACCACAAGGGAAATATTTACTTTATTTTCCTTCACATTTGTCTATGATTACGCAGCAACTGGTTACATAGCTATGCCCTGACGCATTGCCTCTGTAGTCACACGCCTTGTTGATCTTAAACGTTTTAACAACTTGTGTGCTCTTTTTTACGTTTACAGATTTCACCAACTGTTGAGGCGGTGATCCTATTCTTTCTGATTTTGAACCAAAGTTTTGTTTGACTTTGAAGGCGAGTTCTTTCTTCAAAATGTTTGATTTCAGACATAGAAAGGCCTAAATTGTTTACATCGGCCATTTGAATTAATGTGAGCACACAAGAAAGTTCATTTTGCATATGGTTTTCTACGGGTACAGCTCCAAACTTGGTTGTAACAGTATTTTGACTTATGTGTTGCAATCCAGGAAGGAAGAACCAGTAGTTTTTCATCTACTTTCTTTAGTTGTTCATAACAGTTGCTCCAGTCAACAGCTTCACCACGTATTGGGTTGTAAAGTGTAGATCTGATACTGCTGGAGGAAGTCGTCTTAGAGTAACCACATATTTCAATATCTTGAACTTCTTTCCCTTGGATCTGTTCACCCCTGGGCGTATGCCATGTCTGCGGCTGTGAGGTCTTGGCTATATATTGGTAGAGCCTTCAAACCAAGAGACTTGTACTGGGCAATTTGGTAAAGGCACCGACGACATGCCCAAGTGCTCCAGACAGACCAGTTACACAGGTACAGCTTGCAAGAGATATTGATGCCTCATCGGTTTCGTTTCCTTTCAAGACTATCTACAATACAATATACACCATTGTAAATATATGTTCATGTTTATTATTATTTAGGCAAACTAAAGATTTGCTCTACCTGAACAAATTAACCTATCATTACTGTAATTCATTGTAAAAATGTGTATTTACAATGCATATTACTAACTTTCATTTGATGTGGTGCTTCATTCTTAATGAGATCGGTAACATCTCCCTGATACTTTACAACCATGATCTGCAGGTGTCACTGTAACAATAAGTGGTAAAGTCAATATATGATTATAAAATGGTAGGTCCTAGTACATTTATATCAGTACACTATCATAGGAAGTATGATAATGCCAATAAATACCACTCCACTGGTTTATTCTAGGATAATATAATTAAGTTTAGATTTACATGAAAAGTGATTCATTCTGTGATTTGGCTGTGAATATTTAGTATAGATGTGCCAGAAAGAGTCACAGAGAAACTTCTCACATATTGGTGTGGCCTATTTGGAGTTAAGCTTAATATGATTAAGATATGTGTATACATGTATAATGCAGACGATTGCAGATGAAAAAATAAAAGAATTACCTGTAAGATCCTTGATATAACCTTCACTGAAATATTTGTAGCCTTTATTTATTGATTTGTCTCCAGATAATTTCTTTGTAAAGAAATATAAAAAGATCGGACAGGGAATGTAGCATTCAAGGAGGACAGCCAACCACAAAACACAGAAACAAACACGCAAACAGTTATAGAATATCCAACTTGGTGTTACACGCATATATCATGAAAATATCTCGGCTTACGTCTCGATATATTTCATGATATTTGCTCGTAACACCTCGTTGGACATTCTATAACTAATACAAACCAAACTTGCCATCTTGACTCTATAACAACGTTTATACAAACATATTTTGCTAATGTTGTTTCATTTTGACGGTCAATATCAGGTTTTGTTGACACGATTTAGGTGTGGAAAATTCGGTTATCGCTCTGTCAAATTTGAAGTCAAGAACTTACTGCAACGTTGAATATAAGGATCTCGGTACAATATATAACATCAATAGAGACGCATCGATTTGTTTCGTTATTTTGCCTAATGCAACACAATACAATAATGCACAATAACTGAAACAATGGCTCTAACATCAGGTACTGACCTAAGTATAAATCCACTTCATTTCCTATTACATATCACATGACATGAATTAATACAAATGAGCCTCTCGGACTATAAACTATAATTTTGACATTTCAACTATCCATCAAGTAGGGACACCATTTTCTTTTATAAAAGTAAATGTTAATATAAGCGGTATTCAGAAAACAGCGTCACCGTGATAACTGGGTAAAGTACGGAAGTACATGTAAGGTTTTCTTGAGGCATATGCGATTTAGTCTTGATCATCTTCGACTGCTTGATTGTAAATACAAACATCTTGACCGTTTGTGCAGAAACAAATTTAAAATTGGAAGCACGTGATTGTATTTTTTTTTGTTGTTGTATTAAAGTATTTTTGACCATCCGCATTTAGACTATATATGCGATGTTGCGTAATTTAAATTGTAAATGTGTGGTTGTGTGGCAGGTGAAAGTTGAGTCCGAATATTATACTGAGTTAAAGTATAATACGTTTGACTCTAAATAATCCTCCGATCATAGGTTCGAGCCTCATGGGCGCCATTGGGTTACTTGGATGTGTTCTTACTTTTCACTTGTCTCTTCAAAAGTTATGCTAAGAAAGCTCGTATTCTAGATCGGCACCTGATGGGGATATGACTAAATAATCCTCCGATCATAGGTTCGAGCCTCACGGGCGCCATTGGGTTACTTGGATGTGTTCTTACTTTTCACTTGTCTCTTCAAAAGTTATGCTAAGAAAGGTCAAATTCTAGATCGGCACCTGATGGAGATATGAATCGTTTATAGCTTGACTTTAGTTCTGCTTTGTACGTTAATTGTATTGCGGTATCAGTAGTTATCATGATAACATGCGACATATTTATTGTAGGTTTTCCAACATAATCTATATCATGTACAACGTACTCAACACTTTTCAAGATAACCTGCAAACATTCTGTCGTAAACATGTTATACGTGCTCAAAAATTAACTACGCTGAGGTAGACCGAGGAAATTCACACTGATACAACTCCGAGTGCCTCGGAGTTGTCTCGTGTTATTTTGAATGCAAATACACGGAGTTATTGATAGAAATGAAATAAATCTGATATAAAAGAGTATGAAAGTGGACCTTTGGAAACGGCCGAACACGACAAATACGAAATATTGCAGTTTCGGTTTGATTGAGACTGTTCATGAACGGTAGTGAAATGTGCGACCGTTCACGCCCAATACTCCCGGGTTGAGCAGAACTCAATATTCATAAAATCAACAGTACAGAATTTTAACCATCTATATAAGATGGTTATAAAGCTTTCTTTGACACACGAAGAGTACAATAAATCTAAACTCTATTAATTCCGAGTGTGTGTGGGTGGAGGGGGGGTGGGTGGGTGGGGGGGTGGAGGGTGAGGGGCGGGTAGATGGGGGACAGGTGCATGTTTTGTTTGCGTGTCTTCCTATGCCTATGTTTAACAGCAAGAATAATTATCTCAGTGAATAGTGTTGATGTGAATGTTAACTTTACTCACCTTATTGCTTCTGTTTTATTGTGTGTTTGTTTTCTTTGTGTGTGTGTGTGTGTTTGTGTGTGTGTTTTTTGTGTGTGTGTCATTTGTGTTTTTTTGTTTTTTTTGTGTATATGTTTTTTTTGTGCTTAACCGGTTATCACTGATTCCCGCAAGAGGACAGTGAAACGGATTAGTTACCAGTTATGGAGAACTAAAATATCAGCTATTGTCTTCGTGTTTTGTTGATTTATGTGCCTGGTAAATATAAGACAATAGAAATGGATCAATTCGTTTACAGTTGACCGCCTAACACAGACATTAAACACGATACCTCACTTTAAATGATGTTTTTGTTTTCGTGTCGAGAATTCCATCATCTAAATATATACTTTTGTTTTTATATAATAACAAAGCTGAACATATTTTTCAGCTTTAAGACGATTATTCGATGCAAAGACGTTGCAACTTCGTCTTGTTCGTCGTAAGGGATCATCTACAGACAAAAAGGAAACTAAACTTGGATTAGTTACGGACAAAGAAAAGCATTATGTCATGCTACAGCTACTCGATCAATCTCAAAGCAGAACAAAACTTTACATTTTAATATAGCTCGTAAAAGAGGAAAGACCCCAAATATGCTCGTCATAATGCTTACATGTTCGCCTTAAATATGGTACATATTCCATAACAGTGCAACTGTCCATATATCAGCACAATCATATGACACAGGGACGGATTGGCGGGTAGTATCCCGATAATGTGGATAACAAGTGGATAACACAGGAATACAGTAGTTATTCTGAGCTGGATGGTGATTGTAAGGTTTTCCAAAGTTATATGATGTATAAATAAAATAAAATAGAACAGAAGCACAACGAGCAGGTGAAAAAGTAAGCGGTGAAAAAGTGAACGCTTGTAATCGATAATAAGACTGAAACAAATGGCCCCATCCCAGCCTCATCTGTATTTATCCGCATTTGCTGTACAGTTGATATATCTATGTATTTATAAATGTTTATCATTTAAAACTTTAACACACACGTACTATCTTTATCATCATTTTATATTGTACTCTTGATTACTCGCTTTTTACCTCGCAGAAGAGACACATCTTGGTGTTGAAAACAATTCTATGGATTCCACCTAAGCTATTTGTCACTTTATAAGGTAAGTTGCTACCACTTATGTTTATTTCTCGCTTGTTCCTTCGTGTAGTAGACACATCTTGGTGTTAAAAACAGTTTCATGGATTCAACATAAGTAATTGATCACTTTATCAGGTAAGTTGCTACCATTTATGTTTTTCTGTCGCATGTTCCTTCGCGGAGGGGATACATCTTAGTGTTAAAAACAGTTCCATGGATTCAACCTAAGCTATTGGTCATTTTATCAGGTAAGTTGCTACCACTTATGTTTATCTCTCGCTTGTTTCTTCGTGGAGGGGACACATCTTGCCGTTAAAAACAGTTTCATGAATTCAACCTAGGCTAGTGTTGACTTTATTAGGAAAGTTTCTACCACTTTTGTTTATCTCTCGCTTGTTTCTTCGCGGAGGAGAATCATCTTAGCGTTGAAAACAGTTTCGTGGCTTCAAACTAAGCTATTTGTCACTTTATCTGGTTAGTTCCTACAACTTATATGTATTTCTCGTTTGTTCCTTCGTGGATGGGGAACATCTTGGTATTGAAAACAATTATTCCATGGATTCAACCTAAGCTATTGGTCATTTTATCAGGTAAGTTGCTACCACTTATGTTTATCTCTCGCTTGTTTCTTCGTGGAGGGGACACATCTTGCCGTTAAAAACAGTTTCATGAATTCAACCTAGGCTAGTGTTGACTTTATTAGGTAAGTTTCTACCACTTTTGTTTATCTCTCGCTTGTTTCTTCGCGGAGGAGAATCATCTTAGCGTTGAAAACAGTTTCGTGGCTTCAAACTAAGCTATTTGTCACTTTATCTGGTTAGTTCCTACAACTTATATGTATTTCTCGTTTGTTCCTTCGTGGATGGGGAACATCTTGGTATTGAAAACAATTATTCCATGGATTCAACCTAAGCTATTGGTAATTTTATCAGGTAAGTTGCTACCACTTATTTTTATCTCTCGCTTTTTTCTTCGTAGAGGGGAGACATCTTGGTGTTAAAAACAGTTCCATGGATTCAACTTAAGCTATTTGTCATTTTATCAAGTAAGTTGCTACCATTTATGTTTGTCTGTCGCTTGTTCCTTCGCGGAGGGGATACATCTTAGTGTTAAAAACAGTTCCATGGACTCAGCTTAAGCTATTTGTCATTTTGTCAGGTAAGTAGTTTTCACTTACGTTTATCTCTCGTTTGTTCCTTCTCGGACGAGACGCATCTTGTTGTTGAAAACAGTTCCATGGATTCAACCTAAGCTATTGGTTATTTTATCAGTATCAGGTAAGTTGCTACCAGTTATGTTTATTACTCTCTTGTTTCTTCGCGTAGGAGACACATCTTGGTGTTGAAAACAGTTCAATCTAAGCTGTTGGTCATTTTATCAGGTTGGTTGATACCACTTATGTTTATCTCTCGCTTGTTTCTTCGCGGAGGGGACACACCTTGGTGTTAAAAACAGTTCCATGGACTCAATCTAAGTAATTGATCACTTTGTCAGGTAATTGTTCAAACTTATTTATTTTACATCGATTTTAACAAAAGCTCTCTGAACTTATTAAAATCACCAAACTAAATTGATGTTCGTATTTCTTATCACATATAATTATGAGTCTAATAAACTCCAACCGCCTTGATATTTGAGCTACTGAACGTACCTAACCATAAATTAAAACCGAAATTTCAGTTTAGTATCCCCGCTGCCTCAATGCAAAATTCTAGACAGCTTCTGTCCGTCGGATGGGGACGTAAACCGGGCGGTCCCGTGTATCGGTCTATCCTCCGAGCACGTTAAAGAACCATAGGAATCTATTCGATAATAAGAGTAGGGCAGGTTCCCGGGTTCCTATGTATCCTTCCCCTCTCTCTGGGGCGGTTCTAAATAACCTATACTGTGTTGATGAGCCGTTAAACAACATTCAATTCAATTCTAGACAGCTTCTGACTCGACATTTCCCATGTCCGATATTGTTCTTAAATTAAACTTTATCGAAAGCAAACATGATAGAACATTACCAATCCAGAGCTCTACTAGACATTCGTGTTATATTTAAACACGACATTCAAATTGTTTCTTTACTGTCAGTTTTACTGTAAGTTTTCAAAACCGTAAATTGCACTTCCAGTTGCTTCATTAAAGTAACTAGTCCGCCAAATAACGGTAAAATTACACTAATAAAACGTTTATCAAAACATTATCTAGTTGTTTAGCTAATACTGTATATGTGCCGCTTCAAAGAGTAGGTTTATTCATCGGTTCTTAAAATACCCGTGATTGAATATGCGTAAAATGAAATATTAGTTGGTAACTCCACGCTCCGGTTTTGGGGTTTGGCCTGGCTGATTAAAGCCATTTATATTGTGTCTATAGAGTTCGAATTCTCAAAATATTTAAGTTATTTATATATACCTCGTCTTCATTAGGTTTAGAAAAGGCGTACATTTGTTGTGAAATTTGGCTATTGTTGGCGGGATGGTGACTTTAAAACAAACGCCATTAGTATACCGGTATATCACACTGGTAAACCGGCGACCGAAAGATCAGCTGGCTACCGAAAGATCAGCTCAAAGCAAAAAGGTACCCATCAACACTGGGATAAGTATTTCTACTCGTTGGATACGTTATTCTCAACATATTTACAAAACAAATGGTTCTCCGTGTTGCTAACTGAACGATACACGAATGTGTGTAAATGTATTTGCATTATGTCAAATATTTTGTGAGATATGGCGAGTTAAACGTGAATGTTTCCCAAAAAGATGTCAATTCTGAAGTTTATACCCTAAATACTCATAAAATATTCAATACTGAGGTAAAACAGGTATACGATTAAAACAATTTATATTTAATGTAAAACATGTATAATTCTTACTGCAAGAATCCACGTATTAAAAAAGTTATGACTATTTAAACAACACCAGTCGGTAAGAAAACGCGCCCGAATGGCACAGATCCGAAATTTATTGGCGCCCCGAAAGATCAGCCCTGAAATCAACTTGAGAAAATTGCATTTTTGTGACCAGACGGGTGTTTTATTAGTATCTCACCATCATTTCAAGTATTCAAGAAAGGGTTGTGAAAAAGAACAATAAACCAATGACAAATACGGCATTATTGACTTTATTTATGCAGTTAAATGTTAGATTAACAGTGTCATTAGGAAAGTTTTTCTATGTTCATGACTCTTGGCGATTATCGCGTCGGTGTATGGCGTGCAATGCGTAACATTATTCTTTAAAATATGTTTGCACAATAAACAGAACTATTTGTATGCAATAAAAATAAATGTGCATACAAAATAATATATTCTTATGCTATAATGTACTATTTGTATTCAATGTTACATTTAAACTATTTTCTTTCTACAAAAATATAAATGTCTGTTACCAATTGGCAGTATATTCGATAAAATTATCGAACATAAATATTAAATAATTTTGTTACATATGTAATGTCGAAACAAAATTGCACAATATCATCCTTGGAGACGAGCCAGTTAATCGAATAATCGAAACGCCATGCAGGGCTAGAAATATTATCCAATCAGAAAGCTGGTAACATACGAGTTTTGAAATTATTGTGGACAAACATTTTAACATAATGACGAGTCCAAATATGCATACAATACGGTTGCGCAACATTTATTCACACAATCGTCAACATATTGTATATGGAATGCAAGCGGCCAATTAGGTTCAAACATTTCATATCTACATACCGAATACATTTCAATGGACATAAACAGTTGGTTTACAATACAAATGCTATTGTTGTGCATATAAGTATGCGTTTATTGTGCATACATATTTTATTCATGCATACAAATAATAAGATATACCATATGAAATAGTTTATCGAATATTTCGGTGTCAGAACGTACTTGGTGTAGGTAAAGTAGATATTTGTCCAAAAAAACTTTGTATATGAATATATTCTGGAAATGTAGATCCCCTGGAAGCATAAAATACATCCAAAGTAGGAAAATAGCAGCATCGGTTTAATTGAAGCTGTTCATTGACAGTAATGATAATTGCAACACTGTAACACTGGCAACGCCCACTAGCATCGGCTTAAGCGGTATTCTATTTACAAAATTAACAAGAACATACAAAATGACCCAAAGGACCAAAAATAATAACTACACTATGCGTGAAGTACGGGGCGACATTTTACGGCCTCCACACGGAAACTAACGGCATTTGCATTCAAAATACAGTTGAAACTCGTTATCTCGAAATCGTCTGGTCCTTGCAAAACGCTTCGATATTTGACACTTCTAAAGTTGCATTGCCATGCCCGATGCACGTCCGCACGCAGCGTCATGAATTTTTCGTGATCACTGATCTTATCCACATTTCGGAGATATCGTGTTATTCTTGCATGGACGTGCTTTGAACACAAAGTAGAAGACTTCAAATAATTTCACATTCTTTCGTTAAGGTTTACTCTCTTTGATCCGTTTTCGCGCGCTTATTTAGCGATGACATTGTTCTTCAAAGTATGTCACTGAAAGTCAATATACTTTTATATTTGGGATAGTATTATTAATTGCGCACTTAAAATTTTAAGATTTTATTTTTACTTTTTCTCACCACGTAATTAGTTTTATAGGATGCTAGTCTGGCCTGCTGAATCATGTGAGAAGCTTTACCCTGAATATCAATGAAACTTAGAGCCTCTTTGTTTGTTATTATTTTCAAGCATCGGCAAAACCCGACATTATGTTATATTCACTTTCATCCGTGTAGTGATCATGACGATTATTTTGTGAGAAACAGGTATAATGTTATTCAAAGTTTTTGTTCTATATCCTGTTTTGCCTGTTAAATAGTTCAGCTCAAACTCTTTATATTTGATTGTCTCACTTGAATGATTATCACATAAATGTGCTATTATTTGTTTAGTTGTATCAGTTTCTTCGTGGTGTAGTTTAAATAGTCATAACTTTTTTAATACGTGGATTCTTGCGGTAGGAATTATACACGTTTTACATTAAATATAAATTGTCTTAATCGTATATCTGTTTTACCTTAGTTTTGAATATTTTATGAGTATTTAGGGTATAAACTTCAGAATTGACATCTTTTTGGGAAACATTCACGTTTAACTCGCCATATCTCACAAAATATTTGACATAATGCAAAGACATTTACACATATTCGTGTATCGTTCATTCAGCAACACGAACAACCATTTCTTTTGTAAATATGTTGAGAATAACGTATCCAACGAGTAGAAATACTTACCCCAGTGTTGATGGGTACCGTTTTGCTTTGAGCTGATCTTTCGGTAGCCAGCTGATCTTTCGGTCGCCGGTTAACCAGTGTGTATATAGAGCTGACAATATAGCGTTGAATTAAAAACAATGCAGAATTCATAATTTGGAATTGCAGAGATGTTGAGATTTTATTTTATTTTCAGTAGGTGAAAAAATGTGTGTTACTCGGTTTTTATTCTTAGGTACTATAGTAAAATAAAAATCTTTGGCAGAGTAAAAAGATGATAATTTTCAAGATTTTGATTTTAAAATATATATATATTGAATCAATTTGCATGAATGTGCATGAAATAGGCAGGGTTGTGAAAGAACCACACTGTAGATACCTTAATTTTAACAGTAAACTTGGTTGAACATCAAGGACGAAGTCCGAGTTTATCACCTGTATTGGTTATGTCTTATTTCTGGTCACTGATTGGTCAGTTTTTTGATGATGCTCTATCAACATTATGAATTATGAATTTTGTTTTGCAATCGCAATGCAGTAACTGCCAGCTATAACTTTTTCCGATGTTTTGACATTTTTATTTTTTAAAATAAAGAAAACGGGGCGTGTCTCGGCTTCCCTTAAATGACGAGCGAGAGAAGTTAGTGTATAGGATATAGGTTATATTTATATACAGCAACACAGTGAACTACGTATTACGATTTATCAATATGTTATCTGCATGCATTTGATAAAACCTCAAGTGGTCGCAAATTGCACCGACAATAAATTGGATACCTCATTTTTTGGTTTAAAGACTGAAGCGGTAAATGTTTCGAGTGATTTATAGCATACACAGAAATTGGGACTCGATATGATAAGAATTCTCTTTATTTGGTCAACAGGCTGAGAATATAATGATTTTCCTATTTTGGGATTTGTTGAAATGAAGTATTCTACATTATTGGTGTTGCTTTTTCTCCCAGCAAGCCATCGTCGGATACCCCAGAGTGATTCGTTCCGTTTCTCTCCACTATCACCCGTGGGATATTACGCCTGATTTCGGTCGTTTTAGCAGAATAGAATAGAACGGAACGATCGATCCCATTGGATATCCCAATTACGATGAAAACTTGGGTAAACCAATCAGAAGGCTGCATTGCTCCACACTGACTACGACCGAAATCAGGCGTAATGTCCCACGGGTGATAGTGGAGAGTAACTGAACGATCACACGGGGGTATCCGACGATGCCAGCATGCGAAATGATTGAAATTGTGTGTGAGTTTTGCTTAAAGCCCCTATCCCGCCATTAACGGGCCAAGTCTACAACACATGTATACCGCTTCTAAACCTACTGACGACAAGTTATATATTTAACTTACATATATTGAAAAACAGAACTCTATAGGCACAATATAAACGGCTTTAACTAGCCAAGCTAAGATCCAAAACTGGAACGTCGATTAAGAGTTACCAAATCAACTTCATTTTACGCATATTCAATCACAGGTATTTTAAGAACCCGTCAATAAACGTATACTTTTATTCGGTAAATATACATTATTTTATGGCTTGAACTCCTGGACAGTGTTTGGATAAACGAGTTTGTGGTGTAATTTTCTCGTTATATGGCGGGTTAGCGCCTTTAAGACGAACATTAATCATATATATATATATATAGTTACACATTCTGAACCATGCTTTCTTTAGGCTACATAGTACAGAAATAAAAGTAAGCATATACATTCACAATGCTTTGCCTTATTTGAAATATATAACGAAGTATATAGCTTTGTGACAACGCCGAATGCCATATTTCTGCAGTATGCCATTTATCTGGCTCACTGCAGCAATATATGGCTTACTGCTGCAGTATGGCATACTGCGTCGCAAGGTGTAACGAAGTGCTCCATGTGTGCTTATGATGCTCATTATGAATTAGTTGATACCCATTAAGACATTGACCTTTGAGGTACGATGCTGATATGAACACGTGACATATCGTATTATTTGATAATACTTTTCAACCTGATAAAGGAGTGATACTGTTTGCAGTATCAGACGCATATCCGTGTAATCGTAATGCGGCGTATTAAAGGGACACACGGCAATCTTAATTATGTTAAACCTACAGAGTCTCGTTAGCGTTTCTACATGTGTAAATTTGCAGATCATTACTCATAATTTATTGAATAGTTCAAAGCAAAAAAGTATTTTTTATGTATTTTTTTATTATTATCTTGCACCAATAATATACAGATGATATTTGTTTGTTGTGAGTGAATATAGGATTTATTTTCATCTCGAAGTGAGAAAACTCAAATATTTTCACTCGTGCTTTTATTCACGACAACGTAAAAATGTATGCACATTACGTGGTCCGAGTATTAACTTTCATACCCATCCAACCCTTCTCCAAGAAGCGAGAAATTAAACCTTAATTTCGTCTTAAAAAGTTTGCATATTGTAAATTAAAACATTTTATAGGTAATCTTAAACAGGTAATCGCATTTTTTTCAGTGAAAATGTTTTTAAACATGTTTTTATCGTCGAAATATCCGTTGTAAAATTCTGCTAATAAGCTTTACCATCGCTTAATGGAATTAGCGGACCACGTGATGTGAAAAATATATCAATGCGCCAAAACAATGACGTCAATAACGTAAACAACGTCAACAGTTTTCATGACGTCATCATGTGAATATAAACAATGCAATATAAGTTTAATTTTAATCATGACTATTCACTATTTCACTGGAAAATATATAATAAATTAAAATCCCTAAAGTAGAATAACACCGTGTACTACATCCTGAACGATTTTGATTGGTTGTGTAAACCTGTAACACCTACGCAAGTTTATTAAATGAACTATTTTATTTATTAAAAAATTCACCCAGATCTGAGTCATAAACTTATTATTTGTGACAGCTATAAAAATGATGCACGTTATACAAAACATTGTTGTTGGTTTGTTAAAATGATGGCGTAAACCTGCTATTTGTAAAGAGATAAAACACGAACTCATTTATACGCAACGTTATGTGTGAGACCGCGACGTTACCACGTCACATATTTTATGAAGTTTTGCGCTAAAGGTGGTGTCTGACGTCGTGGCGGTTCTATGTCCATCTGAATAATTTTTTACTAACTTGATTGCAAATGTTTTTAATAAAAATGATCTTAAACTCGTTCCCATTCCATATAAGATTTATGAAACTCGTTATGAATTATTTTTAATTTTAACTCGCCCAAAAGGCTCGTTAAAATTAAAATAATACATAACGAGTGTCATAAATCTTATATGAAATGGGAACACGTTTAAGATCCTCTATTTATTATACCTCACTATACACACTCCATGTAAAATATCCTGTCGGGTTGATATTTCGCGCTATCACCCTCAACGCGTCATAGCGGATAGCGCAAAATATCATCCGCTAGCTTTTTGAAAAGCTCAGTTCTGAAAATAGATTTTTTTCAAAACAACCGACAACTGTCTTACTAATGCCGATTTCCCGTAGAATTATTTGTTCGATATAATAAGCATAAAATAAACATCACATCTTCTTAGGATTGGTCGACATTACATTTCTCGGGTTGATAATATCTACTGGCACCCTCAAGAGGATGTGATATTTACATATTATTTAACTGTACTGTATGCAAGCAGGTTGACAGTCAAAAATTGACACAGGATTAATAAATCGATGTGCTTAATAGTAATGCTGGATATAAATACTTCAAGATTGCCGTGTGCCCCTTTAAGTGCTAATGCGCTGCAAATACTTGTCGGGTATAAAACAGGGTACAATTGTACTTTTCTCGTTGCTATATGTCGCCGGTACACTTTTATATAATATGTCACAGGGTTTTAGTGGGGGTTGAAAGGACTGAGTCTAAAGCTCTGTATCGAGGATACGAAGAAGTTTAATTCTGTAAAAAGAAGTAAATATAAAGTTACAGAATAAATAACTTGAGACAAAATATTACACGTCTGGTCTCTCAACTTCGGGGAGACTCCTACCCACAACTTGAAGCTGTTTATGAGGATAGATAGATATATTATGTTGTGAATACGATAAGTCAGTTAAATAACGCGATAACTTTAAGTATGTGGTTTTACTAAAAATGCTTTACTGAGAAGATTGATCAACTAAAACGTATATTTAGGCTCTATCTGTTATTCTATGTGTTTAGCTATTTTTTTATATACATATACTGAGAAAAATAAATTCATCACATAAAGTAATGCATGTCAATTCCGTAGACGAGATACGAAGCCGTGTATGTTCGGTTCAATGTAAAGTGACATAGATATGTCCAATAATAATGCTACAAACAATCATTTGTAAACAAAGTCAGTGATAAAAATAAAGCAAAACATGTTGGGAATATATATGTTATCGAAAATCGTTCTTATTTCGATGAAAAGCTAGGTAATTTACATATGTCTGTTGTTCGGTGAACAGCGCAGCTCGACTATTCGATTTTTCAGAGAATAATAAATTATATTAGAGAACAATGTTAAAACAATGTGGGGGTGGGGTTGGGCGGTGGGGCGGTTATAGAAACTCGAGTCGATATATAGAGTTTAATTAAGCGATACGGAAATAATTCCGAGTGAGAAAGTTTCTTGCGATATAGAAACGAGTGAGTTTTCGCACGAGTTTCTATATCGCAAGAATATTTCTCACGAGTGAATTATTTTCCGTATCACGACAAAAAAATTAATTAAACTATATAATATATATTCTGTGATAAATTTATTTCTAATCGTCTTTTGACACCAAGTATTTCTTCTTCTGTCACTCAAACTGGAAATTTCTATAATTCATCACAGATATATAATATAAATTATAATTAGAATCTCATACAAATTATAGTAAAGTTTGGGGCAGGGTGTGAAATATTATTTATTTATATTTATTCAGTTTAATTGGGGCGGGGGCGCTTCATTATATAGGTTACTAAAAAAATGCGGGTGATGGTGATGATGGGGTGGGTATATGGTTGGGGGATGGGGATAGATGTGGGGGCGAACAAATTGATAAATTGATAAAACGAAATACATAGAGATATGTACAAAAAAAATATTCGGGTGGTGGTGATGATGGGGTGGAGATGGTTGGGGATGGCGGGGAGGGGGATAGGACGGGGATGCAACATAGTATAGGTGTCAGAATTGATAAACCAAAACACACAAACATATGTAAAAAAAAAATCGGTTTCAGGTCGGGGTGGGGATGGTGGAGGTATGGGGGGATAAAGATCGGACGGAAAATGGAATTCAAAATCGGATTTCGGGGATGCGGGCATGATAGCTATATGTGTAAAAATTGACTAAAACACACATCAATATGTTAAAAAGTGGGTTTCCATGTGTGTGTGTGAAAGGGAAGGGCCGCAACATAGCTATATGTGTAAGAATTGACCACAACAACACAGAAATATGTAAACAAAACAACAAACACAACAGGGTTTCGGGTAGGTGGCGGGTAAGGGGGTTTGGAGGAGGGAGACCATGATCCAATAAGGATGAAGGTATGAATACGATGAAAAAAGTGCCTTAGAAAAAAAAAAAAACCAAACCAAAATGTGGTTGTCATAATCATAATTACCTGACGCCGACGCCGACACGACGCTGGGGTGATTACATAAGCCTCTCTTATTCTCCGAATAGTCGAGCTAAAAACAACAAAAACATTATGTACCCCTTGTTGAAACATGATCCCCTACGCTCTGTCAAGAAAATCCTGATCTGCTATGGTATCCCATGTATATATGCAAATGAACCGGACTACTGTTTATCCAACATATCCAAGTGTCCTAATACGAGGGATGATACTCGTATCCCATCGAGTGCGAGATATGGCTTGGCTGTCCTGACTATAGTATCTGACCAAAGCCTTGAAGGTGAGATAATCTTGTCCCTGAAGCAAGACCATATAGGCCCGGGCCTATACATCATTTGAAAAATGAAACAAATGAAAATCACAAAATGCATTAAAAACTGAAGCCAAAGGGATTAAGGGTTAAGGATAAAAATGTGTTTTCTATTTTATTTTACAATCCACTGTGTTGGTAATTCAACTTTGTCAAATGTAATTCTCAATTTATCAAAACACAATATTTCTTCAATACTACACACGTGCTCTGGTCAGATATACGCCAAAATGCACTCTATGCATAGCTAAGTCAAAAAAGCAGGGGGAGCATGACCCCGACCCCCTTATAGTTTGTCGGGCCTATATATGCATTCAAGCCAGCTACGCTCCTGCAAGCTACACGCTCGTTATCTCTTCGACTGACACTAGTATATTTATAGAACATTTTACATAACTTCCTGTAGATCTGAAGAGGGGGTCCGACCAATTAGTTTTGGAGAAAATCATTCTTTAATATGTGTGCCAACAAGAGTGAAGAATACAACCATAATACAGTACGTTGATTACATGTTTACATTATTCTCGTATAAAGCTGCAATTTAAATGTAATAGCTGGGATGATAATAAAGGCCCATGGTAATAGTTACGTCCAGAGCGGTAAACTCGATATCGAAAGTAATTATTGACGCAAGGTGAGGGGGGGGGGTTTATTTAGATTGGCTTCTGTGTGCTACTAGCCCTATCTATTATTGTTTTACAGTCACATTTATATAAATTAAGATATTCTCTGCCCTTGTTAGAACACATACGTATC